>OX104114.1:49220646-49343588 GCA_944474755.1 Limnoperna fortunei | reverse complement strand
TTTGCCAAGTTTCATGAAGATTGAAAGAGGATGAAGGGGTGGTCCCGAGGTTCGCATATTCGCACTTAAGTGATTTTTTACCATTTCGATATTCAAATTGATGCTGTGTTGGGCTCCCTTACACATGCGAACCCGTCCAGATGCCTTAAATTCCTTTTGACAGCATCTATAGCTATATAATGCCAAGTGTTTTGCCAAGTTTCATGAAGATTGAAAGAGGATGAAGGGGTGGTCCCGAGGTTCGCATATTCGCACTTAAGTGATTTTTTACCATTTCGATATTCAAATTGATGCTGTTGGGCTCCCTTACATACCGAACCCGTCCAGATGCCTTAAATTCCTTTTGACAGCATCTATAGCTATATAATGCCAAGTGTTTTGCCAAGTTTCATGAAGATTGAAAGAGGATGAAGGGGTGGTCCCGAGGTTCGCATATTCGCACTTAAGTGATTTTTTACCATTTCGATATTCAAATTGATGCTGTTGGGCTCCCTTACATACCGAACCCGTCCAGATGCCTTAAATTCCTTTTGACAGCATCTATAGCTATATAATGCCAAGTGTTTTGCCAAGTTTCATGAAGATTGAAAGAGGATGAAGGGGTGGTCCCGAGGTTCGCATATTCGCACTTAAGTGATTTTTTACCATTTCGATATTCAAATTGATGCTGTTGGGGCTCCCTTACATACCGAACCCGTCCAGATGCCTTAAATTCCTTTTGACAGCATCTATAGCTATATAATGCCAAGTGTTTTGCCAAGTTTCATGAAGATTGAAAGAGGATGAAGGGGTGGTCCCGAGGTTCGCATATTCGCACTTAAGTGATTTTTTACCATTTCGATATTCAAATTGATGCTGTTGGGCTCCCTTACATACCGAACCCGTCCAGATGCCTTAAATTCCTTTTGACAGCATCTATAGCTATATAATGCCAAGTGTTTTGCCAAGTTTCATGAAGATTGAAAGAGGATGAAGGGGTGGTCCCGAGGTTCGCATATTCGCACTTAAGTGATTTTTTACCATTTCGATATTCAAATTGATGCTGTTGGGCTCCCTTACATACCGAACCCGTCCAGATGCCTTAAATTCCTTTTGACAGCATCTATAGCTATATAATGCCAAGTGTTTTGCCAAGTTTCATGAAGATTGAAAGAGGATGAAGGGGTGGTCCCGAGGTTCGCATATTCGCACTTAAGTGATTTTTTACCATTTCGATATTCAAATTGATGCTGTTGGGCTCCCTTACATACGAACCCGTCCAGATGCCTTAAATTCCTTTTGACAGCATCTATAGCTATATAATGCCAAGTGTTTTTGCCAAGTTTCATGAAGATTGAAAGAGGATGAAGGGGTGGTCCCGAGGTTCGCATATTCGCACTTAAGTGATTTTTTACCATTTCGATATTCAAATTGATGCTGTTGGGCTCCCTTACATACCGAACCCGTCCAGATGCCTTAAATTCCTTTTGACAGCATCTATAGCTATATAATGCCAAGTGTTTTGCCAAGTTTCATGAAGATTGAAAGAGGATGAAGGGGTGGTCCCGAGGTTCGCATATTCGCACTTAAGTGATTTTTTACCATTTCGATATTCAAATTGATGCTGTTGGGCTCCCTTACATACCGAACCCGTCCAGATGCCTTAAATTCCTTTTGACAGCATCTATAGCTATATAATGCCAAGTGTTTTGCCAAGTTTCATGAAGATTGAAAGAGGATGAAGGGGTGGTCCCGAGGTTCGCATATTCGCACTTAAGTGATTTTTTACCATTTCGATATTCAAATTGATGCTGTTGGGCTCCCTTACATACCGAACCCGTCCAGATGCCTTAAATTCCTTTTGACAGCATCTATAGCTATATAATGCCAAGTGTTTTGCCAAGTTTCATGAAGATTGAAAGAGGATGAAGGGGTGGTCCCGAGGTTCGCATATTCGCACTTAAGTGATTTTTTACCATTTCGATATTCAAATTGATGCTGTTGGGCTCCCTTACATACCGAACCCGTCCAGATGCCTTAAATTCCTTTTGACAGCATCTATAGCTATATAATGCCAAGTGTTTTGCCAAGTTTCATGAAGATTGAAAGAGGATGAAGGGGTGGTCCCGAGGTTCGCATATTCGCACTTAAGTGATTTTTTACCATTTCGATATTCAAATTGATGCTGTTGGGCTCCCTTACATACCGAACCCGTCCAGATGCCTTAAATTCCTTTTGACAGCATCTATAGCTATATAATGCCAAGTGTTTTGCCAAGTTTCATGAAGATTGAAAGAGGATGAAGGGGTGGTCCCGAGGTTCGCATATTCGCACTTAAGTGATTTTTTACCATTTCGATATTCAAATTGATGCTGTTGGGCTCCCTTACATACCGAACCCGTCCAGATGCCTTAAATTCCTTTTGACAGCATCTATAGCTATATAATGCCAAGTGTTTTGCCAAGTTTCATGAAGATTGAAAGAGGATGAAGGGGTGGTCCCGAGGTTCGCATATTCGCACTTAAGTGATTTTTTACCATTTCGATATTCAAATTGATGCTGTTGGGCTCCCTTACATACCGAACCCGTCCAGATGCCTTAAATTCCTTTTGACAGCATCTATAGCTATATAATGCCAAGTGTTTTGCCAAGTTTCATGAAGATTGAAAGAGGATGAAGGGGTGGTCCCGAGGTTCGCATATTCGCACTTAAGTGATTTTTTACCATTTCGATATTCAAATTGATGCTGTTGGGCTCCCTTACATACCGAACCCGTCCAGATGCCTTAAATTCCTTTTGACAGCATCTATAGCTATATAATGCCAAGTGTTTTGCCAAGTTTCATGAAGATTGAAAGAGGATGAAGGGGTGGTCCCGAGGTTCGCATATTCGCACTTAAGTGATTTTTTACCATTTCGATATTCAAATTGATGCTGTTGGGCTCCCTTACATACCGAACCCGTCCAGATGCCTTAAATTCCTTTTGACAGCATCTATAGCTATATAATGCCAAGTGTTTTGCCAAGTTTCATGAAGATTGAAAGAGGATGAAGGGGTGGTCCCGAGGTTCGCATATTCGCACTTAAGTGATTTTTTACCATTTCGATATTCAAATTGATGCTGTTGGGCTCCCTTACATACCGAACCCGTCCAGATGCCTTAAATTCCTTTTGACAGCATCTATAGCTATATAATGCCAAGTGTTTTGCCAAGTTTCATGAAGATTGAAAGAGGATGAAGGGGTGGTCCCGAGGTTCGCATATTCGCACTTAAGTGATTTTTTACCATTTCGATATTCAAATTGATGCTGTTGGGCTCCCTTACATACCGAACCCGTCCAGATGCCTTAAATTCCTTTTGACAGCATCTATAGCTATATAATGCCAAGTGTTTTGCCAAGTTTCATGAAGATTGAAAGAGGATGAAGGGGTGGTCCCGAGGTTCGCATATTCGCACTTAAGTGATTTTTTACCATTTCGATATTCAAATTGATGCTGTTGGGCTCCCTTACATACCGAACCCGTCCAGATGCCTTAAATTCCTTTTGACAGCATCTATAGCTATATAATGCCAAGTGTTTTGCCAAGTTTCATGAAGATTGAAAGAGGATGAAGGGGTGGTCCCGAGGTTCGCATATTCGCACTTAAGTGATTTTTTACCATTTCGATATTCAAATTGATGCTGTTGGGCTCCCTTACATACCGAACCCGTCCAGATGCCTTAAATTCCTTTTGACAGCATCTATAGCTATATAATGCCAAGTGTTTTGCCAAGTTTCATGAAGATTGAAAGAGGATGAAGGGGTGGTCCCGAGGTTCGCATATTCGCACTTAAGTGATTTTTTACCATTTCGATATTCAAATTGATGCTGTTGGGCTCCCTTACATACCGAACCCGTCCAGATGCCTTAAATTCCTTTTGACAGCATCTATAGCTATATAATGCCAAGTGTTTTGCCAAGTTTCATGAAGATTGAAAGAGGATGAAGGGGTGGTCCCGAGGTTCGCATATTCGCACTTAAGTGATTTTTTACCATTTCGATATTCAAATTGATGCTGTTGGGCTCCCTTACATACCGAACCCGTCCAGATGCCTTAAATTCCTTTTGACAGCATCTATAGCTATATAATGCCAAGTGTTTTGCCAAGTTTCATGAAGATTGAAAGAGGATGAAGGGGTGGTCCCGAGGTTCGCATATTCGCACTTAAGTGATTTTTTACCATTTCGATATTCAAATTGATGCTGTTGGGCTCCCTTACATACCGAACCCGTCCAGATGCCTTAAATTCCTTTTGACAGCATCTATAGCTATATAATGCCAAGTGTTTTGCCAAGTTTCATGAAGATTGAAAGAGGATGAAGGGGTGGTCCCGAGGTTCGCATATTCGCACTTAAGTGATTTTTTACCATTTCGATATTCAAATTGATGCTGTTGGGCTCCCTTACATACCGAACCCGTCCAGATGCCTTAAATTCCTTTTGACAGCATCTATAGCTATATAATGCCAAGTGTTTTGCCAAGTTTCATGAAGATTGAAAGAGGATGAAGGGGTGGTCCCGAGGTTCGCATATTCGCACTTAAGTGATTTTTTACCATTTCGATATTCAAATTGATGCTGTTGGGCTCCCTTACATACCGAACCCGTCCAGATGCCTTAAATTCCTTTTGACAGCATCTATAGCTATATAATGCCAAGTGTTTTGCCAAGTTTCATGAAGATTGAAAGAGGATGAAGGGGTGGTCCCGAGGTTCGCATATTCGCACTTAAGTGATTTTTTACCATTTCGATATTCAAATTGATGCTGTTGGGCTCCCTTACATACCGAACCCGTCCAGATGCCTTAAATTCCTTTTGACAGCATCTATAGCTATATAATGCCAAGTGTTTTGCCAAGTTTCATGAAGATTGAAAGAGGATGAAGGGGTGGTCCCGAGGTTCGCATATTCGCACTTAAGTGATTTTTTACCATTTCGATATTCAAATTGATGCTGTTGGGCTCCCTTACATACCGAACCCGTCCAGATGCCTTAAATTCCTTTTGACAGCATCTATAGCTATATAATGCCAAGTGTTTTGCCAAGTTTCATGAAGATTGAAAGAGGATGAAGGGGTGGTCCCGAGGTTCGCATATTCGCACTTAAGTGATTTTTTACCATTTCGATATTCAAATTGATGCTGTTGGGCTCCCTTACATACCGAACCCGTCCAGATGCCTTAAATTCCTTTTGACAGCATCTATAGCTATATAATGCCAAGTGTTTTGCCAAGTTTCATGAAGATTGAAAGAGGATGAAGGGGTGGTCCCGAGGTTCGCATATTCGCACTTAAGTGATTTTTTACCATTTCGATATTCAAATTGATGCTGTTGGGCTCCCTTACATACCGAACCCGTCCAGATGCCTTAAATTCCTTTTGACAGCATCTATAGCTATATAATGCCAAGTGTTTTGCCAAGTTTCATGAAGATTGAAAGAGGATGAAGGGGTGGTCCCGAGGTTCGCATATTCGCACTTAAGTGATTTTTTACCATTTCGATATTCAAATTGATGCTGTTGGGCTCCCTTACATACCGAACCCGTCCAGATGCCTTAAATTCCTTTTGACAGCATCTATAGCTATATAATGCCAAGTGTTTTGCCAAGTTTCATGAAGATTGAAAGAGGATGAAGGGGTGGTCCCGAGGTTCGCATATTCGCACTTAAGTGATTTTTTACCATTTCGATATTCAAATTGATGCTGTTGGGCTCCCTTACATACCGAACCCGTCCAGATGCCTTAAATTCCTTTTGACAGCATCTATAGCTATATAATGCCAAGTGTTTTGCCAAGTTTCATGAAGATTGAAAGAGGATGAAGGGGTGGTCCCGAGGTTCGCATATTCGCACTTAAGTGATTTTTTACCATTTCGATATTCAAATTGATGCTGTTGGGCTCCCTTACATACCGAACCCGTCCAGATGCCTTAAATTCCTTTTGACAGCATCTATAGCTATATAATGCCAAGTGTTTTGCCAAGTTTCATGAAGATTGAAAGAGGATGAAGGGGTGGTCCCGAGGTTCGCATATTCGCACTTAAGTGATTTTTTACCATTTCGATATTCAAATTGATGCTGTTGGGCTCCCTTACATACCGAACCCGTCCAGATGCCTTAAATTCCTTTTGACAGCATCTATAGCTATATAATGCCAAGTGTTTTGCCAAGTTTCATGAAGATTGAAAGAGGATGAAGGGGTGGTCCCGAGGTTCGCATATTCGCACTTAAGTGATTTTTTACCATTTCGATATTCAAATTGATGCTGTTGGGCTCCCTTACATACCGAACCCGTCCAGATGCCTTAAATTCCTTTTGACAGCATCTATAGCTATATAATGCCAAGTGTTTTGCCAAGTTTCATGAAGATTGAAAGAGGATGAAGGGGTGGTCCCGAGGTTCGCATATTCGCACTTAAGTGATTTTTTACCATTTCGATATTCAAATTGATGCTGTTGGGCTCCCTTACATACCGAACCCGTCCAGATGCCTTAAATTCCTTTTGACAGCATCTATAGCTATATAATGCCAAGTGTTTTGCCAAGTTTCATGAAGATTGAAAGAGGATGAAGGGGTGGTCCCGAGGTTCGCATATTCGCACTTAAGTGATTTTTTACCATTTCGATATTCAAATTGATGCTGTTGGGCTCCCTTACATACCGAACCCGTCCAGATGCCTTAAATTCCTTTTGACAGCATCTATAGCTATATAATGCCAAGTGTTTTGCCAAGTTTCATGAAGATTGAAAGAGGATGAAGGGGTGGTCCCGAGGTTCGCATATTCGCACTTAAGTGATTTTTTACCATTTCGATATTCAAATTGATGCTGTTGGGCTCCCTTACATACCGAACCCGTCCAGATGCCTTAAATTCCTTTTGACAGCATCTATAGCTATATAATGCCAAGTGTTTTGCCAAGTTTCATGAAGATTGAAAGAGGATGAAGGGGTGGTCCCGAGGTTCGCATATTCGCACTTAAGTGATTTTTTACCATTTCGATATTCAAATTGATGCTGTTGGGCTCCCTTACATACCGAACCCGTCCAGATGCCTTAAATTCCTTTTGACAGCATCTATAGCTATATAATGCCAAGTGTTTTGCCAAGTTTCATGAAGATTGAAAGAGGATGAAGGGGTGGTCCCGAGGTTCGCATATTCGCACTTAAGTGATTTTTTACCATTTCGATATTCAAATTGATGCTGTTGGGCTCCCTTACATACCGAACCCGTCCAGATGCCTTAAATTCCTTTTGACAGCATCTATAGCTATATAATGCCAAGTGTTTTGCCAAGTTTCATGAAGATTGAAAGAGGATGAAGGGGTGGTCCCGAGGTTCGCATATTCGCACTTAAGTGATTTTTTACCATTTCGATATTCAAATTGATGCTGTTGGGCTCCCTTACATACCGAACCCGTCCAGATGCCTTAAATTCCTTTTGACAGCATCTATAGCTATATAATGCCAAGTGTTTTGCCAAGTTTCATGAAGATTGAAAGAGGATGAAGGGGTGGTCCCGAGGTTCGCATATTCGCACTTAAGTGATTTTTTACCATTTCGATATTCAAATTGATGCTGTTGGGCTCCCTTACATACCGAACCCGTCCAGATGCCTTAAATTCCTTTTGACAGCATCTATAGCTATATAATGCCAAGTGTTTTGCCAAGTTTCATGAAGATTGAAAGAGGATGAAGGGGTGGTCCCGAGGTTCGCATATTCGCACTTAAGTGATTTTTTACCATTTCGATATTCAAATTGATGCTGTTGGGCTCCCTTACATACCGAACCCGTCCAGATGCCTTAAATTCCTTTTGACAGCATCTATAGCTATATAATGCCAAGTGTTTTGCCAAGTTTCATGAAGATTGAAAGAGGATGAAGGGGTGGTCCCGAGGTTCGCATATTCGCACTTAAGTGATTTTTTACCATTTCGATATTCAAATTGATGCTGTTGGGCTCCCTTACATACCGAACCCGTCCAGATGCCTTAAATTCCTTTTGACAGCATCTATAGCTATATAATGCCAAGTGTTTTGCCAAGTTTCATGAAGATTGAAAGAGGATGAAGGGGTGGTCCCGAGGTTCGCATATTCGCACTTAAGTGATTTTTTACCATTTCGATATTCAAATTGATGCTGTTGGGCTCCCTTACATACCGAACCCGTCCAGATGCCTTAAATTCCTTTTGACAGCATCTATAGCTATATAATGCCAAGTGTTTTGCCAAGTTTCATGAAGATTGAAAGAGGATGAAGGGGTGGTCCCGAGGTTCGCATATTCGCACTTAAGTGATTTTTTACCATTTCGATATTCAAATTGATGCTGTTGGGCTCCCTTACATACCGAACCCGTCCAGATGCCTTAAATTCCTTTTGACAGCATCTATAGCTATATAATGCCAAGTGTTTTGCCAAGTTTCATGAAGATTGAAAGAGGATGAAGGGGTGGTCCCGAGGTTCGCATATTCGCACTTAAGTGATTTTTTACCATTTCGATATTCAAATTGATGCTGTTGGGCTCCCTTACATACCGAACCCGTCCAGATGCCTTAAATTCCTTTTGACAGCATCTATAGCTATATAATGCCAAGTGTTTTGCCAAGTTTCATGAAGATTGAAAGAGGATGAAGGGGTGGTCCCGAGGTTCGCATATTCGCACTTAAGTGATTTTTTACCATTTCGATATTCAAATTGATGCTGTTGGGCTCCCTTACATACCGAACCCGTCCAGATGCCTTAAATTCCTTTTGACAGCATCTATAGCTATATAATGCCAAGTGTTTTGCCAAGTTTCATGAAGATTGAAAGAGGATGAAGGGGTGGTCCCGAGGTTCGCATATTCGCACTTAAGTGATTTTTTACCATTTCGATATTCAAATTGATGCTGTTGGGCTCCCTTACATACCGAACCCGTCCAGATGCCTTAAATTCCTTTTGACAGCATCTATAGCTATATAATGCCAAGTGTTTTGCCAAGTTTCATGAAGATTGAAAGAGGATGAAGGGGTGGTCCCGAGGTTCGCATATTCGCACTTAAGTGATTTTTTACCATTTCGATATTCAAATTGATGCTGTTGGGCTCCCTTACATACCGAACCCGTCCAGATGCCTTAAATTCCTTTTGACAGCATCTATAGCTATATAATGCCAAGTGTTTTGCCAAGTTTCATGAAGATTGAAAGAGGATGAAGGGGTGGTCCCGAGGTTCGCATATTCGCACTTAAGTGATTTTTTACCATTTCGATATTCAAATTGATGCTGTTGGGCTCCCTTACATACCGAACCCGTCCAGATGCCTTAAATTCCTTTTGACAGCATCTATAGCTATATAATGCCAAGTGTTTTGCCAAGTTTCATGAAGATTGAAAGAGGATGAAGGGGTGGTCCCGAGGTTCGCATATTCGCACTTAAGTGATTTTTTACCATTTCGATATTCAAATTGATGCTGTTGGGCTCCCTTACATACCGAACCCGTCCAGATGCCTTAAATTCCTTTTGACAGCATCTATAGCTATATAATGCCAAGTGTTTTGCCAAGTTTCATGAAGATTGAAAGAGGATGAAGGGGTGGTCCCGAGGTTCGCATATTCGCACTTAAGTGATTTTTTACCATTTCGATATTCAAATTGATGCTGTTGGGCTCCCTTACATACCGAACCCGTCCAGATGCCTTAAATTCCTTTTGACAGCATCTATAGCTATATAATGCCAAGTGTTTTGCCAAGTTTCATGAAGATTGAAAGAGGATGAAGGGGTGGTCCCGAGGTTCGCATATTCGCACTTAAGTGATTTTTTACCATTTCGATATTCAAATTGATGCTGTTGGGCTCCCTTACATACCGAACCCGTCCAGATGCCTTAAATTCCTTTTGACAGCATCTATAGCTATATAATGCCAAGTGTTTTGCCAAGTTTCATGAAGATTGAAAGAGGATGAAGGGGTGGTCCCGAGGTTCGCATATTCGCACTTAAGTGATTTTTTACCATTTCGATATTCAAATTGATGCTGTTGGGCTCCCTTACATACCGAACCCGTCCAGATGCCTTAAATTCCTTTTGACAGCATCTATAGCTATATAATGCCAAGTGTTTTGCCAAGTTTCATGAAGATTGAAAGAGGATGAAGGGGTGGTCCCGAGGTTCGCATATTCGCACTTAAGTGATTTTTTACCATTTCGATATTCAAATTGATGCTGTTGGGCTCCCTTACATACCGAACCCGTCCAGATGCCTTAAATTCCTTTTGACAGCATCTATAGCTATATAATGCCAAGTGTTTTGCCAAGTTTCATGAAGATTGAAAGAGGATGAAGGGGTGGTCCCGAGGTTCGCATATTCGCACTTAAGTGATTTTTTACCATTTCGATATTCAAATTGATGCTGTTGGGCTCCCTTACATACCGAACCCGTCCAGATGCCTTAAATTCCTTTTGACAGGGCTGTCGCCCTTCGATGAGATACGACGAGAAAATGCATCTCGTTTCAAAAAACGTAAATAATCTATAAATTTCCGACTACAGTCATCCGCGACGCCCTTTAATTAATATTTATTATTTTTCCACGATCGTGCTATCAATATATGTCCATAACCGACGACGGTCTCCCTAGAAAAGAAAATATAAACCTATCTCCGCGGTAATATAAAGGCAAGTCATGTGACATCATATCAACAATTATTCTGGTTTTTAATCAAATCAAAATTTAGCATTTCTGGCAATTTAGAAAACACACTGAAATACAAAATATACCGTTAAAACAGAAAAAAAAAGAAAAAAGAAAGACATCAATGAAAAGGGAGGTAAGCTCAAAGTATATGCTAGTTGACATTCTCGGTGGGGGTGTGTTCTTTTTCCGTTTATAGCCAGTTTTCTATTAAAAATGAAAAGTGGTATACAATCACTGGCGAGAAATAACTGTCCGTTTACCAAGTTTTCGTATTTGTAAGTCACTATCGTATAAAGCACGATACCTTGTGCTAAATGTGTTTGTACATGACCTTTCTTTAACTTGAAAAAAATCACAGTTTCTTTAACTTTCAAAATTAACTCATAAAAAATTACAACGGGGTAAAAGACAGAAAATGTATTGCCGCCGTGACGTAACGAACACATATAGTTTGCTACAGAGCAGCCTTATGCATATTAATTAACACTGATGAAAACAGCAGGATAGCTATGAATAAAAAACTAGGAGGTTATTTCTCGGCATACACGTGCATATTCACATGTAACTGATTATTTACCAGTTCGATATTCAAATTTGACGCTGTTGGGTTCACTTACATACCAAACCTTTCCAGATGTATAAAATTCCCCTAGGTAGTATGTATAGCAATATTTTACATCTTTTTGTCTATTTGATAAAGTGTATTTATTAATATCGAATATCGAACCCACTGCTAGCAGCAAGTTCGATATTAGAATTTCGAATATCGAACCCACTGCTAGCAGCGAGTTCGATATTCGAATGTCGAATATCGAATATCGAACCCACTGCTAACTTCACACCCGTTAACTTTTAGACTGTCGGCCGGAGAAGAAATATAACTGACCTTAACAATTTGAGACGAATGCGACATAAATGTTCATGTCGCTGTATAAACTGGGGGTCTTCCATGTTGTTTATGGTGCGAATTTTTCGGGCTATCGACACGGTGATCTGAGGATCAAGCTAATTTTTCTGTAGCGAAATATCACTGGAGTTCAGTCACTACAGGCCGGCCGGCTCTATCTCTTGTGGTATCCTAAATTCGCCATAACAACCGGGCCAAATAAAAGAACTGGCGGGAGACATGCAAATATGCGCTTTATTAGACTGTGTAGTTTTAACAGTGTATGATGCTTTTGTTCTTACTATGCTGATGATGTATGAAGACATAAACGTAATGTCGGCCAAAATACCGGTACCTACGTCGAAATACTAAACAACAAGGGTTTTTAAAATCAGATCAATCGCGTCGAGAAAGGAGAAAGAAAGTGTGAATTGACACTCACCTAAGATGTCTTTCAGGGTCCATTTGCCTTTTTGAAATCCCATACTCACGTGGTTCGGGGTAAAAAAATTGGGGGGGGGGGGGGGTAAGATCAACAGTTATTGTGTCTGTCCGCTGAACGACAAATAATAATTTCCATCGAATAACTTTGACAGTAATTTAAGTTGTTTCAAGATTTGAAAATACATGTATTCCAAACGTTAAACCAGCATTCATGTGCATAAATATTTTTAAGAACTAAATAATATTTTCAGAAGTTGCATGGTTGTTTGTTTTTTTTTAAATCTTGAATTAAAAACAAATCCATTTGTGTCTGTTTTTTAATATAATGACATTTGTTTTCTTCCTACTTTCTTTTGCATTTTTAACCGATTTAATTGGGTTAGAAACTTTTATTTCTAGCTTATCTGCTTTTTTAGTTCCTGTATAAATATAATAAAATAAATTTAGGATTATTATTTTTGTTTTATAATTCCCTTTCATCAAAGTTCAGTATCAGGTAATAAATTCTCATTTTACAGCAATTAACAAATAGACAAGCATATCTTTAAAAAACGATACATGACAGAAACTACAGTAAGAATTTAACAGCACTCTAAATAGACGTTTTTACAGTTGAATTGATACTGTCCTTTAGGTTCGTAGTACTTGAGAGAAATCTCAATGAAGCCACGGTCCGAGACCGAAGAACAGTTCTGTGTCTCTGCTTATGGGAGGTAACAGAAATTAGAGAATATTACGAACACTTCACCTAGTGAAGCTGTAGCAATTGCAAAAAAAAATCTGCCTCAAATTCAGAAGAAAAATTGTCGAAGTGAAAAATGAGATTTTTTTTAAATTGGCGCAAATGTCGTACGCCCTAAACCAATCGCTATTCAATTTTTCGACATCATAAAATGAACAAGTTTTATTTTGATTAATAATTTACAAAAATATAACACATCTCAATTAAGAGATTAAAAATATGCACTTTATGTAAGAGTTAAAATACTACTTGAAATCCAAAGCGAATATTTTACACGTTTTCTATATGATTAAACACCGGGTTTTAGAAAAATTATCAATGTGTAAACTCCGGCGACTCACTCACAAACTAAATAAAGTCCGAAGGACTTTATGTCAAGTTTGTGAGGGAGTCGCTGGAGTTTACACATTGATAATTTCCTAAAACACAGTGTTCTGTGAAATAACCGTTGCGATTTTTAAAACAGCAAAAACAGTTACACTGTTAACTGATAACTAATATTACGATTTAAACTTATATTCCATGTTCATCCGCGAAAGACAGACTCGTTACACTTTTTGGTTTTGGAACATCAACGCGATATTTGGCAATTCTCGCGATAGCTGTTCACTGAACCAACAAATGTAGTACTGATAGTGGCACCAGTCTATAATATTTGACGACGTTTTTATGAAGTGATATAATGATTATTTTGTGCGATCGTGCTGTCGTCGTTTCAGACGGTTTTGCATTCTAATTTTGTACGTGTTTAATTAAATGAAAACCAACACAAAAGTGGGTGCTTTGTCGATGTACAGATTTGCACAGCGGCGCCATCTATAAAAAATTTTTAAAGTTGGGAGAATGGCATGTAGAAGTTTCGTAAATAAAACACAAGTACTTAAATTAAATATAACAATTTCTAACTAATAAAAATCTATTGAAAAAGATATTTTGGTGTTTGTGACACAAGAATAGTAAATGGATTATTCGACACCGATGATCGATTGCACTCACCATGTCGCTACATTATTCCATAGTAAAAGCTGACACAATTTGTTTCCGGTCCTTTTGATTTATTTTTATAATTGGTAATTCATGCTGAACCATTAATTTTTCTCGTTACACGAATCGAAATTGGTCACCACCCATCGTAACAAGCCACGAGGTAGTTTGTTAACATCGCCAAAAAACGTACGCGTATGTTTACCTCACGCCATTTCAGACGATGTTGGATTTTTATGCTTTAAGTATCTACTTAAACGAAAATCAAAGCGATATATTTTTCTTCATTTTAAGTGTTCCTTCAAACAAGGGAAGATGTGATCAAGTCAGTGTGTTTTGGAAGAAATTTTTTGAGTTACAAATAAAACTGCATAGCACGTATAGTTGATCTTATGTTCCTTATGTAGATCCAAAAAGGAGCAAATTGAAATCAGCAATTATTTTTTAACATTTGTTCAGCGTTTTGAAATGATGTTTTTTTAATTTGATAGGGGGATTTTCCAAGGTAAATTTTGACCTAAATTAGAACGGGTGTAACTTGGAGCAAGCGATTATTGTCCATTTGAAACACTTCGTGTAATGTCGTTTGCGGTTTAGGCGCGATTACCATAGAACGTCCCGAAAGCTGGCGATCTTTTGAAAACATCGTAAGACCCTTGTTGAAAACAAAAGTGTCAGATTGCGTAGCAAAAGTCAAGTACAAGCATATTATGAAATATGTACAGTGGAATTTTTTTATTCGATTTTCGTAATAAAAAGTTACAATATCGCAATATTGAATATTAATTTTTTTAAATGCAAGCAGAAAAGCACTCCATGTGATTGTGTCTTTTAGTATAAGCTATTAACACATTGTTTAAATTTAAAACAAACTAGCTCACATGTATTCTGGTTAAAAAGATATATGTATTTGTTTGTTTGAATCAGGGGGATTTATAAAAATCGATTTACATGCGCTTTTAAATGATACTGGGTCGATTTTGTTATAGTGTGTGGGACTCGCTATAACAAAATCGACACAGTATCATTCGAAAGCACATGTAAATCGATTTGTACAGATCCTGTGTTGTAATGGTGTTCAATGCCACTTGCAACAATTTTTCAACTATATTTGGGCGTCATGTTTTATAGGAGGAGGAAGGCATCTGATTGTAGGAAGCTTTTAATAATTGTCAATCAAGATTGAAGTTGAGCACACCCTGGCAGCAGTAAGATTCAAACACGTGCTGAAAGGCATTTGATCAATAGTAGATGAATGCTACCTTAACCACTTGGCTACTGAAGCCCTTGAGTATTGCAGAAATAAATTATTTTAGATTTGAATATTTTAGAAGCTTATGCCATTACTTCAAGTAGATTTATAGGGAGACAGTTACATATATGAACATGTATTTTATTGCAAGTTATATGCCAACTATACAACCATCCTCACAAGTCAGGGTTTCTGTGTCCACATGTGTCCACGAACCCATGACAAACTTAGCTAGGAAATTCCCGGTCTAGAAGATTTTCGTATGACGTCAATCCTTTAAAATATCAACTAATGACATTGCTTGAAAGAAGCAACTGTTTGGCAGTAGTCATTTTTACTCATTCTGGAGTGTGAAGAAAACGTAACGCAACTAAATAATACTGATTTTCACATGGTCTACGCAACGCATCCGTTTGGTTTATTTACAATCGACATCGGGATATCCCCTAACCAATTCGTGAATGAAAGCGAGCTTTTGATTGGCTATATTAAGGTGCGATGTAGCCAATCAAAATAGTGACTTCTAGCCCGGGAATTTCCTAGCTAAGTTTGTCAGGGGTTCGTGGACACAGAAACCCTGACTTGTGAGGATGCCATACAACAGGCACGATTTTTATGTCTGAAATGGACAGCAGCAATTGTGTCTATTTATTAATATATTTATAAAAGTTGTGATAGAAACATCTTCAATTGTATCTTTGCACTGAATGGATTTTTATGCAATTTTGATGGAGTCGTTGTCACATAGTGCCATTGTACCCCTGATATTTTATATTTTGATTGGAATGATATTTAGGATTTCCCATAGCAAATATTGACTTGCCATCCTTTGATGTAGGGGAAACCTATCTCTTATCCACAACTACTTGCACCACTGAGTGGGATTTGATGAAACTTTTGCAGAATCCTTCGTCATATGGTGGAATTGTGCACCTGATATTTTACAGTTTGAGCAAAACGATTTTGGAGTTTCCAACAGCAAAGCCCTGGACATTGTCATTCAAGACATAGGGGAGCTAGGGCTATCAATTATGAGGATTGCAAAGTTTTTACTAGACTTTTAAATTTATATCTAATATGCTTCTAAATTTACCTGATTTATTTTACATTGGCTTGTTTTATTGCCTGTCAAACATGAGACAGAAATCTCATACTTGCAAAGTAACCTTTCCTTCGGTGCAGTCTGCACTTTGATCAACGATTATTGTATCCATTATTCTAGTAAATCATTTTTTCAGTCCTGTAGATTTGTTAAATGATCTTAATATTTGTCACAATAATAATAATACAATAACATTTGGACATTAAAACAATTATACTGACCCCAAGCTACCGTGGTCGAATTTTATATTAGTTATTACTTGCTATTTAATTTTGTGTTGAATTGGTACTTACAATTCGTGGCTATTGATTTTTTCGTGTAATGCTGGTGGCTAACCTATATTCCAACTATTATCGTCCTCTCATGCATGGTAAATAAAGAACTGACCTGATCAAAACAATTTAATGTAGCTAATAGACAGTAAAATTGAGGTGAATGTCAGGTGATACCCATTATACTGTAATGTACCATTCATTAGCAGCTTATATATCATATGTAACCTAACAAAGTATTGTTAAAGAGAAACGGACGTAATAGTTGATACATGTAGTCTATGTTGTTATCTTTATTCAACAGTGTTAGAACGTTTGACTCAACTCTTTATACTACTTTTCAACCTTTCTTCAGTTAAAAGAATGGCGTCCCTAGAAACTGGTTTTAAGTCGTGACAAATCATATTTCGTAAGGACCATTCTGATTATAACAAAACGTTCTGTTATTTAAATAATTAAATCGCCCGACTTTCTGTTTATAACATATTTATGATGTTTGGTTACCGGGCTTTTCAACAGACCATCGGCATTACAATGGGCACTAACTTTGTTCACTTCTTTATGACTTGTTCCTTTATAATAATGAGGCCGATTTTATACAAGGGGTTCTTAAAAAACAAGGACAAACGGTAATCTCACTCCTACATGTTCCGCTATTTACATGACGTGCTTTCATTGAACATTCTACTCCATTTAATTTAAAATAAAGGACACCACAGCTAGGCCTGCCTCATACCTTGACCTACGTCCAGACATTGACAATGACACCCCTCTGATATCACTAAGTACCGGATTTTACCCTGACCGACGCGACCAGTGCAAACGTGGGGAACTTGCTTTTTGTGTTTTTTGTCTGTTTTGTTGTTGTGTTTTTCCTTTCAAATCCAAAAACTTAACAATTAGACATAGGACCGTACATGTACTATCAATTTAATGTACTTTTCATCTGCAACCAAATATACCAAATATTGTCCTTTTACAATGCATAATTACACAGGAAATGGCTTTGTACAAAAACGTTAATGTAGTCATTCGACCGTGAGATATTTGAATGTTTTTGTAAAATTGGTCTTTACACTTAAAGCTATCATAAGTACATTATATGACGGGCAAAGCTTGGAACCAACATATGCCCAAAAATGGGCAAATAGTCAAATATCACCTTTTACCCTTTTCAGACAACGCTTTAGTAGTCATATGATAAGGTACTATATGACATGTATACCCTTTTACCTGTTATGTAGGGAAATATTTCTCTCTATAAAAAGAATATAAAAGGTTCTATATGGGAGTACTCTTGTTGATTAAAATATTGTGTTACAGGTTTTGTACTCTATGATGCCTAAATCATCTGCTTTAATCTCGATGATTAAATATACTCCAAATAGTGTGGTGTATGTTGTGTTCATGCAGTTATGTTAATGTGACCCATCTATAATCATCAATCTTAAATTTGGGGTTTCCCTGTTCGAACTTTTTAATTTTGAGTACTTAGTACTTTTCGATTAATACTTTTGGTTTTTTGACCTTCCTGATGAGAGGTTTCTACTTGAAATATGCATATACAGCAAAACAAAACAACTGTTTCATACCCGTTTTGGTATTATAAAAAAACAATGATTACTTCAGATTATACTATACAGGAAAAAACAATAGACCATAATACCCCACACATCATTAAGGACAACATGTTTTGGTATTTGAATTTTGTATTGATATAAACCAACAAGATATTGCTATATACTATTTTACTATACACTTTTCCTAAGCTATTTAACTATCATTTTGATGTGTTTTTGTAACTACAGATCCTAAGATCGCAATGGAAGAGGGAGGTTTGGCTCCATAAAACCTAGTTCAACTCGTTTCTTTTGAAATACCTGTACCAAGTCAAGACCATTACGATCTTCCATTTATCTAGTGCATCTGTCTTGTTTTGTCCTTTCCACTGGACATTTGGGATTGATCCTTCAAGTTTGGAAGTTTTGTTATTACCTTGATTAAAGTAAAAAATAAACAAGTACATTTTATATTCTATATTGAATAATGAAACTAACTACAATGAGTATGCATTTACTACATTTCTACCATTTCATATTTTAAAGATGAAGTAAAATGTAATATAGAGACCTAATATTTGTCACGCAAGATGTGATTATATTTCTCTGTATTAAGATTAAAGAATACACTTCAACAACTGTTTTAAATTATTATATAGGATTTAAATATGTTTATCATATTTATTGTAAATGTACTTTGAAAAAATATGATAAGTATTTTACTAGAACTTAAATTTTTGTACATAATTATAATTTAACAAAATTAAGAAAAAATATTTTTGGATGAAATTTTTTTTACTGTTCAAGTAAAGTAACATAGAATAAAAGTAATTAACTTGAAATACTAACACTCAAAAGATAAACAAGACTTAAAATAAGTTCAAGGTATTTAACAGAAATTAAACATGTTTATATATGTAACCCATGATAGTTCACATATATCCAATAGATCAGTAAACAGTCGTCAATTTTCGTCTGTTTCACAGTCACTCTCTTCTACATCAGACATCGGCAGTTTGTCACGTGCCTTCTTGTCTGTTTTGAGCTTGCTGTAGTATTCATGGTGACAGCTTGGAATAATGTCACTGGCACAAAGTGATAGAAGATCTGATTTTTTGGCATCAGATATAGGCAATTTGTCGTCATATCTGTATGGAAGATAAGTAAGTTGCTTTGAAGCTTTCCCACGTCTTCTGGCTTTAAAGTTGACTTGCATAAAGGACTCTGTGTCGGTACTGTAATTGAAAAATATACTCTCTGGCTCCGATTTTCTTATTTGAATCCATTTAATTTTGTGCCATGATATCTTTGTTCCTTGGGTAGTGGTCTTCATGTTCTTGTATTGGTTTTTGGTGATAATTTTAAAATCTCTGAAATCACTATATTTCATTGGAATGACCATGTATGGCTGGTTTGGTCGGAGTACTAGCAATGGAGTTAAGGTACAAATATATGCATGTACCTATTTCACACGAACCCCTACCACCATGGGTTTCATCCCAAAGGAAGCAATGCCCATTTCTGTTTCCAAGATTATAAAATGACAAGTTGTAGCATGACAGTTTCCGTTTATAATACAAGTCTCCAACAAGACTGCAGGGCACCGATAGTACATCCTGTAAATCAAAAGTTGCAACTTGTACACTTTTATCAGATGCGGCTTTTTGCTTATCTCGGGTCTTCTCATCTCTTGCATCCTCCTTTCTTTTTTGATGATTATCATAGATATTCTTCATTTCATCTGTTAAAGTACCCTCTTTTACATTTTGATCACGAAGCACACAAGTGGAACATTGATCTTTTTTCGGTTGAAAAAAAAGACAAGTTGAAGTGTGTATTGAAAATGTTTCGATAATATGTCTGCTTTACTGGTTTCCTTCCTGTTTCTGTGCATTTAGCCTTATATAACTCGTACATCTTTTTAATATTCAGGTCTTGGGCCAAATATTGTCTCTTGGTATCTTTTCTGGTATAATGGCTCTCAATCACCGGTTAAAGATGCAATGTGTTCATGGACAAAGTTTTCATCAGCTGTAGGGGTTTTGTTTGCAGGAGCTTTCTTTCCCCTCATATCTTTACTAGCGAAACCTCCATGTACCATTTTCTTTATGGCTGATTCTACAGTTTTGCTACCAATATCAAGTGTTGCGAGGAAGAAATCTTTACAAACCCGAAACTGCTCATGTACTCTCAAAAAGTATGCTACGGATTTCTTCCTTCGCGGATATTCTGACTGAATTCTTTTGGATTCATGTGACTTGATGTTTGAACATATAAAACCTCTTTGCTTCTCATAGTCTCCAAGTTTCCAATAGAGGTTAAATATTTTATTTCTATTCTCCTCCGAGATTTTACTTGAACATTTAAACCTACATTTGCTGCAGTCCTTTGGTTTAAGCTTGCGAGAGGGTATTTCCGTTCCAGTTTTGCTTGTGTATTCCATTCCTAACGATCGCATTTTCTTTCGTTTGTTTGCTTTCCAGTTGTCAGGATTGGATTTCCTCTTCCTAAAACATTGCTTTCGTTTTGGTGAAACAAACTTTGTCTCTTTGTGTGGTGTTAAAATCGGTGCTGTATCAGCATTTCTTTTCCGTTTTGGAGTACTTTTACCTTGTTCAACTGTTTTTTCTGTTTCTGTTTGCTCTGATTTTTTGTATACAGGGTCATAATGCTCATCCCTAGGTATTTCCAGGTGAGCAAGAAGTATATCTTTTCCGTCTTCTGTTTCAAATAAATCAGGTTCAACTTCAAAAATTGGTGCAAACATTCTGGTTGAAAAGATTCTAATTTTTCGACGAAAAATGTTGGCAAGGCATAGTGGTACAAAATCTGCATATTCTGAGCTCCAGTGACCATTCTCTCCCAATTTATTTACATTTTCCTCTATTTCGGTCCTTGCATCGACATGGGTGTTATCATCAGTTCTGACAAAAGCAATGTAATGCTGGATATTGGATACAATATGATCGCAAATTTCTTTCCTCAAACTCTGTATTGTTTTATCTGTATTAAGTTGTTGTAAGACAGCGTTTAAAAGACAATTTCCATCTGGATATACATGTCTCCTTTCAAGTCTGTTGCTTGCAATTAGTTTGTCGATTTTTTGTTCATGATATCTTTCTGTTACCAAACGTGCTTGCATTTGGCGCCTGCTTTCATTGACAACCTTCCAAAACCCACATGGGCTTTTGTATTTTGTTGTGTTTTCCAAGCCGATTACTTAATTGTTTTTGCTGACTTTTAATCTTTTTCTTGAAGTTTCCATCTTTCAATGTTTTATTTTTCACACTTCTTTTCTTGTTTGATGGCTGTGTTAACATCTCCAGTTCATTTTAATTTGTTGGTTGCTTATTGTATGATCAGATCTGTTTATCCTTGCCTGTCCCAAAATTTTACAGGATTTCTTGATTTTTGATTCAATCAGTGTCCGAACAACTTTTCTTTTCTTCTTTGGCGACTGAAATAAAACCTCGCTTTCAGAGCTGCTTGGATCATCTGGTAGTAAATCTATGTTATCTTCAGAGTCACTGCTGTTTATGTCTTTGATATTTGATACATATGTCTGATCTAGATCAGAATCATACATTGGTGATGGTGCACGATCCCTTGGTCTCAAATTGTGAAGCTTGTTTTTAATATATAATAGTGGAACATTCATGTCTGTATCAGTTGTGGAGTCATTGTTTTGTGATTCTCTTTTCATCTTTAACGTTGGCAAATCTGTGTCCTTAGCTATAAATGTTTTACCATAACGTGTAAATTGTAGCTTCGATTTTAAATTTGATAAAGGTACGTCCATTTCTGTATCAGTTGCTAAGCTTATATCAGCTCCGGATAAAATTCTTGTAGAAGTATGGTTTGTTTTGATAGCTCCAAGGGGTATGTCCTCGTCAGTTGAAGAGAAATCTTCAGGTAAACTGTTCATCTTCTGAACACTTAACTGGCTTGCTTCTGAGTCATTAGTTTTTTTTTGTCATGTGGCTCTCTTGTCTCTGTGTCTTCAGTTTGTTTTTGTGGCTCTCTTGTCTTCGGTTCATCAGTTTGTTCTCGTGGCTCTCTTGTCTGAGGGTCTTCTCGTGGCTCTTTTGCCTCTGGGTCATCAGTTTGTTCTAGATGCTCACTTGCCTCTGGGTCATCAGTTTGTTCTCGGTGCTCACTTGTCTCTGGTTCATCAGTTTGTTCTCGTGGCTCTCTTGTCTCTGGGTCTTCTGGTGGCTCTCCTTCCTCTGGGTCATCTGGTGGCTCTCTTGTCTCTGGGTCATCTGATTGGTTTGCTGAATGATTCCCTAGTTTTTCACCATTCTGAAAAAAAAAATTTTTTAACATTAAATTTAGATTATTTTTAGCAGAGCTAAATTTGCCTTGCCTGTTCAAACTTTTTTGGTTTTGAGTACTTTTATTCAATATTTTGGTTTTGACTTTCTTATGTTTTGATTCAAAT
Organism: Limnoperna fortunei; assembly: GCA_944474755.1. Taxonomy (NCBI): domain Eukaryota; kingdom Metazoa; phylum Mollusca; class Bivalvia; order Mytilida; family Modiolidae; genus Limnoperna; species Limnoperna fortunei. Next base: position 49,321,229 of record OX104114.1, on the reverse strand, counting down.
GCTGCTGATGAGAGGTTATTTTTTTGAACTATCGATATACAGCCTAACCAAATTTACCGTTTTTTTTATCTGTTTTGTATTTGTATTTTCAAACATGTTTTTGTTTGTTTTTGTTTTATCATTCTGTATAACATGTATAAGATTCGTGCTTTATTCCCTTTAAAATTTGTTTATTGTACCTCCAGAATATTTTATGCCAGGCATCCAGTGATTTTCAAAGTGTTTGTCCGTTATTGTTTATAAGGACCTCGTTTTATCAGTTTAAGGTATCAAAATATTGTTAACATAATTTATATAATTAGCATAGTAAAATGCTGAGGAGACAGGAATGATTGTTTCAAAATTATTGATGGGTATTTAGCTTTATACTGAGGTTAAAGATATTAATATATAAACATTAAAAGGAATAAAATCTACATTTTGTATTATGGTTTATGTAGATGTTATTATTTTTGTTTTGTTTATAAAGGTTTGGTAAAGACAAGTTTTGCTGACATTTTACCTGTTTTCTACTATTAGCTTCACTTGTGTTACATGCATTTTCCTCAAGATTATCAAACGTAGATAGTTCTTCGTCTGACCAGTCAGACCACTCACAGCTGTCCATCTAAAAATTGAAAAAAATGCCTTAAAAACCAATTGTTTTAAGATTCTGTGTTAATTTTCTCTTTTTATACAAAAGTTTTCATGCAAAAATAAATCACTAAACAATTAGAATAATTATAACTGAGTTAAATCAGGCACCAGTAATCTCCATGCTGTTTAGTTCTATGTGTTTTTTGTTTGTTATGTAGTTTGTAATGTTGCCGTCCCTAAAAAGGGCAGTGCCTCTCTCATATTATAATAATAACTTTTCATATATACATGTTTTGTAGCATATAAATGATATAAGTGATAATTATACAAGTGAAAAAGTTGGATTTCCTAATGCTATATTAGGTGCATATATTTATACTCTGTGCCCCTTCTAGTAATAATTCAGTTATTTTGTTAAGAAAGTAAATAAATAAAAGTTGTCATTAAAAACAAACAGCTAGTAGCACTTGTATTTTTTACAAATCATATATTTATTGAATGGAATGATAAATACATTTTTAAATCATACTTTATAACATTAAAAATATTAAAATTTCTTACCATTTTCTCTTAATATATTCATTCCTTTGTTCTTGCAGTCATGCTTCCTATCATGTGGGGGGCTCGGTGGCCGAGTGGGCAAGGTAGTTCGTCTACTATTGATCACGTGGTCTGTCAACACTGAGATTGCGGGTTCGATTCTCACTGCAGGCAGGGTGTACTCGACTCCAATCTTAACTGACAAGGATTGCAGTTTTCCTACCGCAGGTCGGGGGTTTTCTCCGGGTACTCCGGCTTTCTCCCCCAATAAAAACTGGACGCCATGATATAGCTGAAAAATTGCTGAAAGTGGCGTTAAACACCATCAAAACAAACAAACAATCCTATCATGTGTATTTATGTTGTGTATATTTGATATATAAGATACACACATGTTTTCCATCAGTTGCTGATAAAAGGCGATATTTGAAACTTATCTTCTATAATGTGATAATCAGTTAAATAGAGAAAGAAGAAAAGGAGATATATGCCAGATATTCCCTTTTCACAGTGTGTCATGATATTATAAAGCCTGTCATGATTACAGGAATAAGGTTCTAACTTTAAATAGATCCTTTTCTCTTAGTACGGATTGTACATGGGATATCCTGATGTTAATGGAAAAAAGTTCTATCTCCAGATATTACTTTTTACTTAGTTTTCAAGGTTTTTACAGCTCTATACATCAGAGGTAAAAAGTTCTATATGCTTATATAACCTTTTTCTCTTAAAAAAACTTTGACTGATTTTAGGAAGTTTTCATAGAAAAAGGTTATATGTTCAAATATAACCTTTTACTTTGCGTTCATTTCAGATAGACCCTTATACCATGTTTAAAAATTAAGTATGCAGATATGGCAATATACTTTTTGCTATAACTTTTAAACAGTTTATCGGACTGCTATATAAATTTTACACAATATGCATATAGTAATATATTTCCACATTATGTAAAAATCTCAATTTTGATGAAAAATGCAAATAGGTCCTATTTCCTCCATTCATTCATTCATAACTTTATTTCCTCAAATACATGAGATATATGAACAATTAATTGATGTATATGATGCAAATAACTAAACCTAATTACATGGAAGAGCATCCTCCCAAGTCAGGGGTTCTGAGTCCGCGTTCGCTCCATCATCACCCCTGACAACATACATATATATTTTTCGGGTCGGAAGTGAAGTTGCTTTTGACCTTGAGAAGTACCAATCAAAATCGTTTTTACAAAATCTCCATGTCGAACGTAAACAAACACACGAGGTTTAAAGCACATGTGAATACTTCGGTAATTTGATTTGAAATTGATAAAAATATATCATGTATCTTATATTTAAACGTGCGCCAACACAAAATTAGGTGTGTGACAGCTAATGATACGTTTTTTTATTTTCTTCTCGAATATTTTGGACCTTGTCAATTCTACGAAGACGAAGCTTATATTTGTATGTTTGTACTATAAATCGTAAATAATATTAATCTTATATCCATATATGTAACAAGACATTAGCTATGTAAGCATACGTCAGTATATGACTCTGTAGGGACCTACTATTTTTGTAGAAAAGGGGGGGTAGGATTTTTTTGGACACAATTATTCCAGAAGAACCAGACAAAGTAATTCCAAACTGAGCAAAAAAGAGCATATAGGGAGAAAGGAAGTGTTCTTAGCAGTATTATATTTTAGACTCCACTTTATTTCCATTACCCCCCCCCCCCAAGTCTGCATAAAGGATGTGTTTGGTTATTTATACATGTACCTTTACAGATGTAAAAAAATCCAGAAATTAAAGATGTTAATGATGTACCCTTGAAATATTTCAACAAAATATTCACTTTTATACCAAAGCAGTACTTGTGTATACACTTACTGGGTACTTCTGCCTTGCTCCATCAAATAAAACAAATAAAACCTGGATATCAGTATATAGCTAAAAAATTACTGAAAGTGGCATAGAGTTCCATTTAAACAAACAAATTGTATGTGACTAATTGATAATTGTTATTTGAAAATGCATAATTCAGTGTCTGCTGATATAAATTGAGGGATCAGTGAAATAGGACACTAGAAAGTTTAGCCGTTATTAGCATTCATAATCTTTTCATACATGCACATAGTGGTGTACATGCTATTTTGAATTTGCCTGCATTACACCAAAAGAATATTCCTTTGATATATATACATGTAGACAAGTTTCAACAAGTTGCATTTTTTGCAATTGCACATTTAGTTTGATTTTAGACCTTATGGGCCTGTACCATATTGCCATAAGAAGTTAAACAATCTAAAAAACATCCCATACACTGTAATAACTAAGCTGCCAGCCATGTTGACTTTAAGCTGCATACACATACAAGAATCGCAGCTCATTTTAACCTAAAAGAGAACTACATAGTTTGCCATACTACATGTAGTTACTTATATATTATGACAAGCCCCAATATAGGACAGTTTGAGCTTGGTTTTAATTCTTTGTCGTGCATATTTATTGAATAATTAAAAACAAATGCCATTGTCACAGTAAAAAAACTGCACTTGCAGTTTTTGCATTTATTCCTTTTAGGTAAGCAGTATTTAAGAAATTAAGTAAATAATAAGATTTATGTGTACTAGTTCATGTTCAATTCCAAAACATGACCATATACATGTTCACAAAATTACACTATTTTGATAGGACAAGTTATTTGGAAATATATTTTGTATCAACAGATTCAATATGCAAAATCAAGATTACCAATACATTTTTGTAAACCCCAATTTGGAGCCAAAAACTAAATGTAATTTTCAATTTAGTTAAGTTAGACTTGCAATCATATTTAACTTTCATTTCCCCCAAATAGGACACTTAAAGTCCATGATTTTGTTAATTGGGTCCTCTAGAACTTTAATAAAAAGATCATCAACCTTTAATTATGGTCTAGTATTAAGCATACCAGTACTTATAAATTATTCTTAATACAATTATGTAGGTCATGTGACCATTTATGATCTGCTAAGGTGTCCCATTACCCTGAATGACTCAGCTGGTTGTGATTCAACACCCAGGGGTTTACAAATATTATCTGTTATTGAACTGTTTGCACTGTTTTATATTTTTTATTTTTTTCTGCCACTTATTGTATACTTCTAGAACACCTTGTTGGTAAACTTAACAATTCATTCATAACCATCCAGTCCTTTGCTTAAAAAAAAACCATGGGTTTATTCTTTTAACTGGTCCAGCAGATAAGGTACATGTACATACAGTATATGTAAACGAGCACCATACAAGTCTCATTCTTGCCATGAAACAAATGTACATGTACTAGTATATGAAAAATTATTTCACTTGGGGTAATTAAAATCACTCCGAGACTGAATATTATAAGACAGGGACTCGGTGGCAGAGTGGTTGAGGTAGTTTGTCATCTAATTTTGATCACTGTTAACACAGGGGTTGCAGGTTGGGCTTGGCTGCTGGCAGGGTGTGCTTGACTCCTATCTTAACTGACAAGAATTGCCCATTTTCCTACCGAAACATGGTCTATACTCCTTCTTTGTCTAAAAATTCCATGACTTGTAAAGAACTACTAGTATGTGACCATTTCCCATGAATGATTCTAGCATGACAGTGTCATTGACACATTCTTGCAATGAAATACATGTACATGTATATGTACTAGAATATAAAAATTTATTTCACGTCAGGTCATGAAAATAACTCTGAGACTGAATATTATAAGACAGGGAATTGGTGGCAGAGTAGTTGAGGTAGTTGGTCATCTACTATTGATCACACTGTCAACCCCGAGGTTGCAGGTTGGGCTTAGCTGCTGGTAGGGGTACTTGACTCCTATGTCGACTGACAAAGATTGCAAGTTTTTCTACCGAAACATGGACATACTCATTCTTTGTGTAAAAATTCCGTGACTTGTCAAGAACTATGTGACCATTTTCCATGAATGATCCTAGCATGACAGTGTAATTGACACTTGCAATTTAACACAAAATATGAGATAAAGGCACAGTAGAAATTTTTCGCCTGGAACTTTGTTGTAATTTTTTTATACTGATAAATTCCATAACTTTTCCAGGATTTCTTGACCCGTTTAGACCTTGTGGAAAGTTAGGAGTTTTCTCCTGTCACACCAGCTTCCTCCCCAATAAAAAACTACATGGCATTATAGTATACTAGTAAAGCTGAAAAATTTCTGAAAGTAGGATGAACACAACAAACAAATGTGAAAGTACTTAAATTCGTGGGTATCAATTTTCGTGGTTTGGTGAAATTTTACATGTTCGTGGGTTCTTAAATTCGTGGACTGACGGTTTCCGAAAATGCAAAAAGTGAGGTATCGATCAAAATAAATGATTACAGCAGATCATTTTCGCTGCTGATAATACACATCAACATATAAAGAAGACAAAACAGTTTCATTACATGATGTTGTTTACGCGCGTGGTAACGAATGCAAAATTAACAACACGGAAATCAATAGCTACTTATAAACACGGTAATGTATTAATTAATTGATTAATTGCAATAAAAACTACTTTGAGTCTATTTAATTCTCTTATTGTTATCTATAGAAGCATTCCTCGCCGAAGGGCATTTGTCACTTCATGTGTTGAGTAGCAATAAATTAATGTCATTTGTGCCACGATCGGTATTATCACAACATCCATTTGATATATCGTGTCATTGGTATGCACTAATAAAGATAAAGTATAGCTTATCTTTTAAATATTTTATTTGTTATTTTAATTATGTTCAAAGGAGCAACCAAACTCATAATTCCGATAATAATTTGTTACTTTTTAACATCGAAAATGAACACCTCATATATCCCCACCTTGACCGGAAGTCGATGTTTCTTCGTACGTGTTGCAATTAAATAATACCTACATTTAATAAAAACACAATTTGAACATGAAACCTGCAACATAATCATAAAGATGGATTTTGAGCTGAACATTATTAATGGATCGAACCACAAATTCATATATTACATTTACAAATAAATGTCCGATCTCTGACATTTTTAGATCATTGTTCCCAAGTTCCAATCTGTTAATGAAGTTGTATTCTTCGTTGGATTTTTAATTTCGTGGTCCGAGGCATCCACGAAAACCACGAAAATTGATACCCCACGAATAAAAAGTATTTCACAGTACTGCACAGAACTCAATTTCATTCAGTCCACTACTTTAACAATATCACGTTCAACACGTGGAAGTATTCGTATGCAAATTTTTATATGCCATTGCAGTCGTCCTCATTTCATTTGAAAAACAAATGGCACCAGCTGTCACCGCTCATACAGCTTCTTTTTGAGGTCCGGAGGGAATTTGTCCAACATATATCGTTAAAACAATCCACGATACAGGGCGCAGACATTTTTTGTTTACATGTAAACATTATATAATTAGGCGAAGGTTACGATAAATTTCATTGGTTGATGTTAACTCCGGTCACCGCCAGATGGCGAAACTCAGACCCGAAAAATATATATGTATGTTGTCAGGGGTGATGATGGAACGAACGCGAACTCAGAACCCCTGACTTGGGAGGATGATGGAAGAGAGACAAGTTATTAAATATTTACAACAATCAGGTCATTTCATATAATATTTCATTCTGTGGTTTTTGTATTAGTACAATCCTCAATAGGTGCTATCTTTCAGAATGAGTTTAATTTGACGGTTGTATTCTGTAGCGCATTGTAAAACGTGAGACAAGGATTATCTAAGAGCAAATCTGTTATGGACCTGATAATCTTTGTTTAGTGCAAAAATACTAATAATTTTGTTATCGGTAATTTCCCAATTAAAATACAGCTCTTTACTTTGTTTTTGTTTTTTCCTAGTATTTTATTTATTTTGCTTTGTAATATGGTCGTTTTTACGACACAAATCTGTTCACTACTTATTTGTACAATGTTATGCGTAATGTCTAACCTCACTACCTCAATCAAACAAAACTGTAAACTTTAAGGCGATTGAACCTGTGGTACGTAGTGAATTTCAAATTAATCAAGTGGAAAAGTCAACCGGTATTGTTTGTAGGTAGTAAATATGTCGATATAACGGACGGTCATTTTGTTGAAACGCCCTGTATTTTATTATTGCAGAGTCATTTGTTTAGAGCAATACATGCAAGATATTTAAACACTAATTTAGCTTTGGTTCATTGTTTACATTGCTGAAGGAAAAATCGCTGAAATTCGAGTGGTGGCCATTCATTGTTCGTTATTATTATTTCAGTAGACTAATAAGATATCCACTAATTCCGTGTTGCATTTTATATTTTGTAACACTTTTAATTGTCTAGACAGGTCTATTTAATTGCAGCATATATGTAGATATATTGGTTCTTTTCGTTATGTTTGTTTCCCTAATATTAATGAGCTTTGGTCAGTGATGCGCGATTGTCAAAAGGTTGGGCAGATTATTCCGCAATGTATTCGCGCATGGCAAATGACCAACAGCTGATAATTCCTAGCATTACCAGTCGGTGTTTTACTGAGCATTGAGATTGAGATACTAATTTTATTGGTAGTAAAGATCAAAGGAAATTGTAACAAATTACCGATAAAACATGGACCAGCACCGAGTAGTGCAAAGTTTACCCCAACTCAACCATTTTTCGGCTCGGAAAACAGGAAGTAGATAACTGACTGACCTGGAAAGAAAGGGGAGTCACGATAAAAATCATCATGCTACAGCTGTGCACTTAATTTGAAATCAATCCAGTAAGTAGATTTGTTTGTTTGAAGTTTTAACGCCACTTTCAGCAATTTTTCAGCTATATCATGGCGTCCAGTTTTTATTGGGGGAGGAAGCCGGAGTACCCGGAGAGAACCCCCGACCTGCGGTAGGAAAACTGGCAATCCTTGTCAATTAAGATTGGAGTCGAGTACACCCTGCCTGCGGTGAGAATCGAACCCGCAATCTCAGTGTTGACGGACCACCCAGTAAGTAGAAGCCGAGAAATCTGTTTAAAAAGTCTGCACCAGACGGACAGACTGACAAGATGATTTCAATATAGTACCCTCTCTTACGATTAGGGGTATAACTTAATAACATACTCACTCCGATGAGATGTAATGCGTACTTCTTAAACTATGATTTTTACACACTTAACATTATAAGTGTGGCAGCAGCAAAGAAACCCAGTATAATTTTTCTGTGACTGTACAGAGTATACGGACCTGAGAATAGACTTATTTATTGGCTTAAACTGGTTATCAAACAACAGAGAAGTCAACTTAAATCTCTTATTAAATGGCAGCAATGAACTTTCAAAACGCTTAACAGACATTATTTATACACAGTTAGCAAACATGTGGACATTTTATTCAACTTAAATTTTATCAAAAATATAGACCATAGTTTTGTCCAGGTCAATAGAGGAATCTGTCAAATACCATAGACTAAGTTAGACCAAATTACAAGTTTTAGAGATGATTTTTAAAAATAACATTCAATCAAAAACATGCAGGCACTGCCTGTTTCAGTAGTGGCAATGTTTTTCGCCCACTGAAAACGAAATGAAGAATGTTAGTAGATAATTTCACGTACGACAGGCACTTTTAAAGGCGACGTATTTTGAAAGTACAATCGGAGATTTTTTTCCCAAATCAATATCAAATTAACAATTTTTTGTACTGAACATTATAAGCATCATTCATGCAAGGTTTTCATATAATTAGCAAAATAGCTTCCAGTTAATTAAATGCAATAAGTTTATGAACTTTTATTCTGGCGTACAAGAGCAATTTTAATTTAGTTTGCTCTTACATTTTTTGAAAAGCTGTGGATAAAAAATTCATCCCTTTTCTCTTACAAGTTAAAAATCATAAAAGATGCTTTACACTCTCTCATGTTAAAAAGGGGCATTTTCTCCGAAAACCCCCAATATTTTTAATTAAAAAAACCCGTAGGAGTGGCGATAAGACGTGATAACAATGTGTAAAACACTTTTAAAATACTTGTGTATATACATAATTCAGTCTGAATTTTTGTGTCTTTTTTCATATATTTGTCAGCTGCATCAAATACAAGAAGAAACCAATATCACAATGTAGGTAATTTAAAGTTAAAGAAAGCTTAAATCATTGTTTACATGTTTATATTTTATGAATTAAGTGCAAAACAAAATTATTCCTAAATAATAGTTATCAATTTAAATGATCTAAATGACTAGAAAACAAGCAAGTTATACATGTATATTACAAAAATAACTACAAAACTATTAAGACATCATTACCACTATCACAACCATATACAAATATTGGTTAAATGTACATTTAGTTTGGCTAGTAAACAAAAATTATATCGTTTGATTGCAGATTCACTAAAAACGACATTCAAACAAGTTAAAAATAACTGATGGGAAAGGTATGCAATTTTAGTATTAAAAGAACTGCGTGTTAAAAATGATTGTTGATGGAAACAAAGCTTTCAAAAATGTGCATATCCAACATTGGGCACTTCATATAAAAACACGGTCTCGTTTCACTGAATAGTTGACTAGGAAACCTTAGGATGATTGTTGCCAAGATTGAAAAAAATGGCCCAATGGTTTCAGAGAAGGTTTAAAAAATTTTACGACGGACGACGAACACTAAGTGACGGAAAAGTTCACATGGACCTTCGGTCCAGATGAGCTAAAAAGAACTTTTTCTTGAAGCACCTTCGGTCACCTTTTTAGTTTCTGAAAAGGACTTTTAAACATTTTTTCATAGGGATCTGTGTTAAACTAAGTCAAGTGGTGATGGTCATTCTGAATTTCTGATTGGCATAAAAAACAAATGGCTAAAGAGGACCATCTGTTTATATGTTTCAGAGATGCCTTTTAAACATTTTACTTTTACTTTGTAAATGCAAAAGATTTTTCTGATAAATATTTGACCATGGTTGATTTCAACTAGCCAAGTGTTTCAGAGAAGACAGATGCAAAGTGATGACAAAATCTCACACAACACGTCGGGTGAGGTGAGATAAACATCATGCAAGAATTTTAAAAGAAGGTATTTAAAAGTACTACATTTAGTTTACACTATTTGCAATTTTAAAAATCACAAAAGTATGAAAAGGCGGAGTTGCAAAGCAAGTGCTTTAATAAATGGGGAATGGTTTACAATATGTTGGAAGGTTTTCCAGAAGTCTGGAAAATTTGGAAAAAATACTAGAAAACTTTCATAATAGCAAATCCACAACTTTAATACATGTACAATCTTTCTGTGAAGTTTCAGAGATCTGGGTTGAAAACGTTAACAGTTGATTACACATAATAGGTACCGTTTTTGCAAATGTTCTGAAAAATGACAAAGTTCCCAAGTCTGGAAAATTGGGAAAAAATTCTTGAACACTTCCATAATAGCAGGTGCTCAACTTATATACATGTGCAATCTTTCTGTGAAGTCTAAGAGATCTGGGCTGAAAACTATACGAGTTGCTTACGCAATATAGATATTTTAGAAAATATAGAAAATTATATATAATTTATATTATATTATATATATTATAGAAAATAAATATTTTTCTCACCTGCCCGATTGTATTATATAATATTTTAACAGTCTTAATATATGGTTTGTCACTGTATTCAAGGAGACATCCAAATGACAGAACCCTTCAGCCCAAATATGTTTGACAGCCAAAAGACAGGAATAATGTGTTGACATAAATCTGAAAATACTTTTGATGAAGAATTCTTTCTAAAATGAGTTATAAATTAAAACATTATTACATTGGTAAAAAAATTTAGTTTGCACTATTTACCACTGTCGTCTTGAAAACAATAAAAGATACTGATATGAAAAATCTGTTGTACACTACTGAAAGATCATTAAATGAGAAATTCAATGAAATATGAAATAAAATCAGATATGAATTGGCTACAAACATGATCAATTCTAAGACCGCTTTTGTTGCAGGGACAATAGTAATACAATATAAACACATTAAAATACAGCACAAGGAACGTAGCGGTCCACAGACGTAGACAGATGTCAAATCTACAATGACTATGACGAATACAAATGCAAAAATCTTCAGTCGTAGAAAGAAATAAGTAACAGAAATTGTATAAATATAAATACATATAGAGTTCGGCGTGTTTTGTTTTATTTTCTTTGTTTTAACGTTGATGGTAGTGTTTTGCAACTTCTATGGAACAGAATATGTTTTTGGGCTAAAATTGTCTGAAATCGATATACACCTTCTATTGCTTAAATTATGTTTAAAAATTCCTAACACTTCTATTTTATTTTTTGTGTAAATAGAACCACAATAGGTATGAGTTATACAAAAATGGCAAATATTGTGATTTTTCTCCTTCCTTCTGTAAGAAACATTATGGAGCACAAATCTTCCAGATAATGTTATATATGATGGCCAGAGTACAAACAACATTTTTAAACATGAAAAGGAAGTTATTTTAATACGGATGTTTCCAGAAAAAAAAGATGCATTTCATGTTTGACTAGATTGAAGTTTGAGTTTTTAATTACAAGTACATGTAATGGGACTCCTACACATAACTAAACAAATATTTTTACGTGGTACAAAATATCATTACAACATGTCAGCAAACAAAATTTATGGGGAAACAAAAAAAAAAAAGAATAAACAGACAAAAAATAATAAGGCTTCGCACTCTGAAGTGGAAAGCCTTAATTATATAAACATAATTCTACACATATTACCACCTAATATACATATTGCACTAAACCATTCAAAACTTAACAACTCTTATAAAATTATACAAGAAAACAATGTTTTTGAAATGTGAAATCAATGACATATTTCAATGAGAAGTTGAGTAAACAGAATTTAAAAGTATTAGTTCGAGTGTTTTTGCCTTTATTGCCCCAGTGCTGGAATGAATCGAGTCATGTACTGTCAAATGAAAATATATCCTTACTACAAAAGTTGTCTATAAAGAAATTGATTATTAAAACTTTTATGCTTTATTGGTAAAATAAATAGTCCTAAAAGTACACATGGAAAACCCAAAAAGCAAGTCATATGGCGATATTTCTTGTAACCTTAAGCATTGAATGAGAATTATTAGTAACAAATGTCGAGAACCTAAAATGAACTGCAAACAAATGGCTTTAGTGGTCAATCTCAAAAAACATAAGGCACAAAGGATATTCTATAAACCAGGCTTCTCAAAAGCCTGCATTGCTGTATAAAATCAATGCCAGAAATGTTGTAATTTGTTTAACAAAGTTTTGTAATTTTAAATTTCCAACTGTCATAATTTTGCTGTTTGGTTTTCACTGGTTAATTTGTGTTTCAAATAATATACCATTTAAGACATTATCTTGCAGGTTTTTGTGTTATATTAATTTCTGGAATTGCAATCTTTTTAACTTCCAAACAAATAAACATATAATATATGTTCAATCAGCTTAACGTTTTTTAAAGAGGATATTTGAAGTTCTACCTATATGGTCCTCTGTTAAGCCAAGTCTGCCAAAGAGTCCATTCAAATTTCTGATTAGCCTAACAAACATTTATTTTTAGAGTACCCCCCAACAAATATTGCTGATAAAATTGGCTTCCGCTGGTTACCCAAGGTTCTAGAAAAAAAAGCCTTTTAAAACTGTTTTCTCGTAGGGTCTTTAGTATTGTGTTGTCAGAATTTGGAATTTATATCAGAATAAAAATGCATACTATTGGCAGAACTATCCAATAAACAGGCATACAAAATATGGCTTCATTCAGGTTTGAAATTTCTGAAAAGAAGCCATGTGAACATTTTCCCCATATCGTCATAGCAATGGCAGCCAACTTGAATTTCCAATTTAGCAAAAAAACAAACTTTGTGGAGGCTCTTTCAAACAATGCTGGAACTAAGTTTTATTTCAAATGATTTACTTGTCTAAGAGAAGAGGCTGTTTTAAACATTGATCTATAGGATGTTAATTATTGTAGCAGTGGCCATTTTGTTTTTTCTATCAAAATTACATAAATTTTGTAAAGGATCACCCAATAAAAATTGTCGCCAATTTTGGTTTCAATTGGCCAAATGGTTTCTAAGAAAATGTTTGAAACAAAAAAGTGTACTGAAAACAATAACTATGCTGAAGACACAAAGTTCCTGCAATGCCTCACCTGGGTCATACGGGCCAAAAATCAAATAACAGAAATTGCTAAACAAAATTACATTAAATGACAAAACTTTATAAGCATGAAATTTTGACAAAAGAAAGAAACAGACTAGTTCAAATATATGGTATATATATATTTCTTTTGTTTTCAACCGCTCTCAACAAACTATTTGTATTTACTACCTTATTCATTCCTAAATTTTACCATGACATATACAAAATATATGAACCCTGTAATATATATGATCTTAAATAAATCTAAGGTTTTTTTTCCAGCTAAATCAGGGATAAAAGATGAATTAACTTTAGAAATTGGCCTACTACTGAAAATAGATAATAAAAACCCTATTGCATACAACTATTTCAGTAAAATATTTTTTAATCAAATGGGCTAGTCTATTTTATTTAACCAATCAAATATTGCTTGACATTAATATTAATATTTACGGATTTAATTTCTAGACGACAAAAATAAAAATGAGTGATCGGTTGGCAACACTTGACCATGTGTTTATTTATTAATTTATTTATGATACTGTGTACATATTAAGACTTATTAATTGATTTTTTGTTCTCATTATATGATGTTCATAAGTAATCACTTCATGAGGAAAATATAGATATGAATGAATGAATGAATGAGTGTTCTCATGTCAATATATTTATGCACTGACCTCACAAGTTAAAATTTTTCTGATTTATAGTCAAAATACAATGACCTGTCAGGTATTTTCTACCTATTGGTCAACCAATTCTTAATACAGATAACAGCTGTTTAGAAAACTGCTTCATTCTGTTTTCTTTAAAGCTCTTCATCAGTGATAGCTTGGACATTTAAATTGAAGCTACTTATGTGTGACTCAGGTAACTTTTATACTTCTATGGTGTTCCATCTACATTGTACTCTATGGCCAGATTAGAAGTTTGAAGTTACCTGAGTCATGCACGAATAGCTGCAATTTAAATGTCCAGCTCTTTCTTATTAAGAGCTTTAAAGAAAACAGATTGAAGCAGTTTTCTAAACAGCTGTTATCGATTTTGGGAATTGATTGAGCAATAGGTAGAAAGTACCTGACAGGGACACAAATTTTTCATGATGGTCCAATCATTCATTATCTAGTACACTAGTGACACTTCAAAGGTTATTTGAGATTAATAAACAAAGATTATATAAACACAAATAACATTAAAAAAAATCAATAATTTAAACTAATGAAATGTATCTATATATTAATGAAAAGTGAAAAATGACTTCTGTAAATGTAAATCCTCAAATGTTCTATGAATAACCCAATTATAGTCTAACTGAGCAAAGGTCTGAGTTGCTCTGAATTAAATTTCTGTTGAAGATGATCCATGTAACAATTAAATTGTTCTTGATTGATGTGCTGAGATGACTTAGTTGTAGTAAATTAAAATAAGGAAACAAGTCATGTCACTGAAGTCAGCTAAATGAATATCAATGAATTGTAGAGCTTTCTAGTGAAATGGTGTCTAGAGAATGACGCATTTATATCATATTGATGCAGCTATTCAAATTTGATTGCCCTGTGGCTTACCTAATACTGGCAATAATAAAGTCTGTATCAAAAACCAAATTGTCAATACTCGATATATATTATACATAACTATATATAATTCTTCGAGTATTTTATTTACCATAGAGATTTTAACAAGGAATCATTTCATGACATCTGAGAACTATGAGGTAAATAATCATTACTGTAAACAAATTACAACATTTTTTCTAAAATTTTGTCAAATTATTTGAGCATACGTACCTGACCAAGATTCTACCAGTAAAAGTATTCAAAGTAACAACTGCATCAGTGTCATATTTTCTGGACTTTCTACTGTTTTACATTCTCTTTGTTTGTGTGGGTATATAATAAAAATGCTTTGATTAAGATAAAAAATTCTTGACATAAAATGTAAAAACTGCAAAAATAACAATGATTAACTGTTCATCTGTAAGGGTTTTTAGGGACAACTTTCTTTTCTGCTCTATCAATTAAGGGGTTAACAGGGTGCAGGACACATACACTGAAATAATGTATCAATGAATTTTCTTTAAACTTGCGATATTAAGTTAGTGTTGTACACATATAACCAAATTTTAAAAAAATAGGGGTTTCAGGGCTTATTTCTGAGGGGTTGACCACTTTCTAATAAAAGACTACTACAGAGAAATGCAGAAAAGACAATAAAAAGCACTAATAAAACTATGTCAAACTAGAGTAAAAAAAACTGTGAGCAAATGCACGTGTTCTTACTTATGAACTTGAAACTTAATCTAGTGTAGGAAGAGTTGCAGATAAAACATGGGAACCCCCATCCCTCCCCACCTCAAAGAATAGCAATGTCCATTTTTTTCCTGTGGGAAAACCCAAATATCATTCTGATCAAAATGTTAAATATCTCCTGCACAATGGCACTATGTGAGAAGGATTCTTTGTAAGTTTCATCAAATTCCATTCAGTGGTGTAGGAGGAGTTGCAAATAAGAGAAAGTGTAACGGATGGACGGACACCATGATCACTATATACCCCCCGCTTTTCAACCGGGGGGTATAATAAAGTAAGAATCACATGAAATCGGTAAAATGTAAAATTAAGTTGATCCTTAAAAAAAAGCTATAAAACATTAATCTTAAGTGCAGAATTATTTAAGAATATATAAGAAAAAATTCAGATGTTCTTAATTATGAAATTGAAACTTTATCTAGTTAAACGTGAAGGCGAAATTGCAGATAATACATGTAACCCTCCCCTATCCCCCAAAGAATAGCATCCCCTATGTCAATGACAAAGTCCATGTTTTTCCATGGGAAACCTCCAATAATATTCTGATCAAAATGTTTAATCTCCAGTGCACAATGGCAATATGTGACCAAGATTCTGTGTAAGTTTCAACAAATTCCATTCAGTGGTGTAGGAGGAGTTGCAAAAAAAGATGGGTATCCCATTATGTCCATTACAAACTCCATGTTTTTCTACAGGAAACCCCAAATATCATTCCGATCAAAATGTAAAATATCTCCTGCACAATGGCACTATGTGACATGGATTCTGTGTAAGTTTCAACAAATTCAATTCAGTTGTGTAGGAATGAGTTGCACATAAGAGATGGGTATCCCTTATGTCCATGACAAAGTCCATGTTTTTTCTATGGGAAACCCCAAATATCATTCCAATTGAAATGTTTAATATCTAGTGCACAATGGCAATATGTGACAACATTCTGTGTAAGTTTCATCAAATTCCATTTAGTGGTGTAGGAGAAGTCGCACATAAGAAATGTGTATCCCCTTATGTCAATTACAGTCCATGTTTTTCTATGGGAAACCCCAAATATCATTCCGATCAAAATAATAAATATCTCCTGCACAATAGCACTATGTGACAAGGATTCTGTGTAAGTTTCAACAAATTCCATTCAGTGGTGTAGGAGGAGTTGCACATTAGAGATGAGGACCCCCTTAGGTCAATGACAATGTCCATGTTTTTCTATCGGAAACCCCAAATATCGATCCGATCAAAATGTTTAATATCTCCTGCACAATGGCACTATGTGACAAGGATTCTGTATAAGTTTCATTAAATTCCATTCAGTGGTGTAGGAGGAGTTGCACATAAGAGATAGGGACCCCCTAAGGTCAATGACAAAGTCCATGTTTTTCTATGGGAAACCCCAAATATCATTCCAATCAAAATGTTAAATATCTCCTGCACAATGGCACTATGTGACAAAGATTCTGTGTAAGTTTCATCAAATTCCTTTTAGTGGTGTAGGAGGAGTTGCAAATAATAGAAAGTGTATAGGACGGACAGACGGACAGACGGACACCATGAACACTATATACCCCCCGCTTGAAAAGCGGGGGGGTATAATAAAATTGTCTGAATTTCTGTTATAATGTACAATAATTGGAATACATTTTAGTTCTGTAAAGAAAATAGGGATCTCCAAGTAAAATTCTGTAAACTGGAAAATAACTAGTATAAAATTACTAATTATTGTAAAATTTCATTTTTCAGAATTAAGAACATGCTTCTCTGTGACACTGATGTCACATACCACACATATAAGTAAAAAACTCACTAAACATTGATCATGCAAGCGTGAAATATTTGGCACAGCATAACAGAATTTTGATAGTGAAGAGACCTCATCATCAACTTTCATTGGTGTGACATAATAATGGCCGATTGTGTCCTGTATCCTTTTAAGGATCCTGCTCAGGTTTCCAAAGGATAACATTGTACGGGTTAAGGTTTTCAAGTAATCACACTGCTAGATGTTCAATGAATCAGCTCAAGTTTCCATGAGATCCCATTGCTAAATTTTAAATAAATCTGCTCAGGTTATCATCTTTACATTGCTACATTTTCAATAAATCTGCTTATGTTTCAATAGATCACATTGCTACATGTTAAATGAACCTTGTCAAGTTTCCATTGGATCACATGCTTAATTTTAAATGAATCTGCTCTGCTGAGGTTTCTGTATTAATATTGCTACATTGTCAATAAATCTGCTACATGTTTAATGAACCTTTCAATAAATCTTCTCAGATTTCAGTTTGATCACATTGCTCCATATTCAATGAATCTGCTCAAGTTTGCATGGGATCAAATTGATGAGTGCTAGTGCTTAATCCTTTTATGCCAGAATGAACACACCAGGGAGAAAATTATGGATATGAACATATGTTGGCTACATACTGATATTTATCAAGAAATCCTGAATTTCCATTGTCCTTTTTTACGCTGTAATGACATTGTTTGCTGATCTTCTTTAGTTCGAGCAATAAATTTTAGTTCATTTTCTGTATTGTTCATTGCATAAAACACATTTGCATTTTCTGGTATAAGAAATTCTGTAAAAAAATATAGTAAAATTTTAATAAGATATTTTTTACACTTTCAAACAAGACATTTTTCTACATTATTGTCTTTAGAAATAATCAATTGTAAATTGAGTATTTGACTGAGAATTATCAAAACAAATTTGTAATGACTGTTACTAAAAATTGTACCTGCATGACCTCCTTCGAAATAATTCCTTTTCAAGAAATGATCTGTAATATGTATAGACTAAAGAAGCCAAAATAAAGGAACTTGAAATCACTGATTTTTAAAAAAAAGGTATTTGGATAAAATGAAGATTCTTAAATGGAATAACACTGTACTATATTCAGATTAGACATAAAGAAATCAAATGACATAAGAAATTTGCCTGACAATAGGAAGAAATAAAAATGAAAATAAACTAGAGAAAGTTGATCTAGCGATCACTGATACCCCCGCTTTTGTAAAAAGTTCTAAAGTTTTTAGTGGACTGTGACCTTGAAATTTGACAGATTTCCCCAAAAGCAATAGGCTTCTTACCAACATAATATATAATAATATCCAAAAGTTTCATTAAAATCCGATGCAAACTTTTTGCATTGTCTGAAAACAACGTTTGTGTTAAAATTCCTAACGTTTTTCATTGTCTGCGAACCTTGAAATTTGACGGATTTCACCCAAAATCGATAGGTTTCTTACCAACCTGATATATAACAATATCCCAAAGTTTCATTCAAATCTGATGTAAACTTTTTGAATTATCAACCGGAAACCAAGTTTTTGTTAAAATTCCTAACGATTTTTCGTGGACTGCGACCTTGAAATTTGACGGATTTCCCCCAAAATCGATAGGAATCGGAAACCAAATGTAGATGGACAAACGGACGGACGGAAAGACGGAAGGAAGGACGGACGGACATGAGGACCACTATATACCCCCGACTCTGTCGAGCGGGGGTATAAAAATTAACATGCATTAAACTATATTGGGCACATAACAAATATATAAACAAGCAAATTATACACCTGTCTGATAGGGACAAGAGCTAAACATTCCCATAGATACGTATCTCTATCTGCATAAATGAAATATAATCACATCTATATCAATACCAATTGCCTGAAAATTGCAAGAAAATTGCGGCAAGTTTTTTTGAATGTCTGAAAACTAAAAATTCCCTTTTTTCCAAAATAGAAAGTTATATAACTCTATAACAAAAATTCCGAAATTTTTAAAAAATAATATCAACATAAAACAAAGGTTAAAAAAACTGATGAAAGTGCTTTTGAGTTATTGTATGAAAACAAAAAAAAAATAACCCCTTTATCACAAAGTTCCAAAACACTACAAGGATAAATGAAAATTTTACCAAACACTTAAGGAAGCATGCATCTATTAAAATAAACACTTCGAAAACTTTAATAACTAGACAAAGTCAATCTGCAGATCACTGATACCCTTGCTTTTGTAAAAATTTCTAACGTTTTTCGTGGACTCTGACCTTGAATTTTGACGAATTTCCCAAAAAATCAATAGGCTTCTTACCAAAATAATTTATAACAATATCCCACAGTTTCATTCAAATAGGATGCAAACTTTTTGAGTAATTGTCCAGAAACAACTTTTTTTCTAAAAATTTTTGCAGACTGCAACCTATAAATTTGATGGATTTCCCCAAAATGGATAGGTTTCTTACCATCCTGTTATATAACAATATCCTAAAGTTTCATTCAAATCACATGCAAACTTTTTGAGTTATCGTCCGGAAACAACTTTTTTGTAAAAATTTCTAATGTTTTTCGTGGACTGCGACCTTGAAATTTGACAGATTTCCCACAAAATCAATAGGCTTTTACCAACCTGATACATAACAATATCCCAGTTTCATTCAAATCAGATGCAAACCTTTTGAGTTATTGTCCGGAAACAACTTTTTTGTAAAAATTTCAAACGTTTTTCATGGACTGCGACTTTGAAAATTGACGGATTTCCCCCAACTCAATAGGCTTTTTACCAACCTGATACATAACAATATCCCAAAGTTTCATTTAAATCAGATGCAAACTTTTTGAGTTATTGTCCGGAAACAACTTTTTTGTTAAAATTTCTAACGTTTTGCGTGGACTGTGACCTTGGAATTTGACGGATTTCCCCCAAAATCGATAGGCTTCTTACCAACCTGACATAACAGTATCCCAAAGTTTCATTCAATTCGGATGTAAACTTTTTGAATTATCATCCGGAAACCAAATATGGACGGAGGAACGGACGTACGTCCAGACGGACGACGGAAGGATATACGAAAGGATGGACGGACAGACATGAGGACCACTATATACCCCCGACTGTCAAGCGGGGGTAAAGCTTTTTCTTGAGTTAAAGTCTGAAAACTAAAAAAATCACCTTTTTATAAAAAAGTCATACAACTCTAAGGATAAATGAGAATTTTACCAAAAACTAAATGAAACATACATCTATGAAATCAACACATCACAAACTTTCAAGAACATTTTGAGTTATAGTCTGCAAACAAAAAATCCCCCTTTTTTCATGAACAAAGTTCCATAACTCTAAAAATAAGAAATTCAGCAAAAATTACCCGGTAAACAAACCATAACTTTAACATAATTCATAATTCTGTGCAGTTTGAAGAAATAAATAAAATATATCCTGTCAAAGACAGGCATGAATATAAAAATGTGTACCGGTAAATTGTTTAAAGGTTGTGTTAGGTGTGTTTTCACTCATCACAGAAGTATAAATGTTTTTTCACAAAACAAACATTTTTATTTTTTGAATTTCCAAATCAAAGTTATACAGGTAAACAGTAACATGCAATTTGTGAGCTGTTTAATAAGGACATTCCTATACAACTTTAAGAGCTTTAAAGTGATTTGTGATTTGAAGGTCCGCATCCTTGAAAAAATCTACCATCATTCTAACAATCCTGAATTAAGTAAACCACTACGTAGACAAAAAGAAGAATACTGGATCAGAATATTAAGCACTGCAATACCTTATGGGTGCAATGACAAAATCGATAGTATAGGTAACCTTTCCAGTCCTGGTTGCAGCAATGTGAATGTGATGGGCCTTTTCAATCACAATCACAGGCGACAACGTAGTCATGGTCATCGTCACTATACATCACCATTGGTACATGATGTATCTATAAATGACCTACTACCGTTTGTTCAAAAACCACTAGAACTTCATCATATTCGCACTAAATTGTACTCTGTTCCACTGAAAACACTACATTCTCTTTACAAAGAATGTCTCCAGTCATCTGTAACAGACCCTTCGTCCACTCTATATAGATTAGTAGCTATTATTTTAGACATTGGAAAACACAGATTATTCAAACCGGTTAACACACACAAAGATGAAGAAGAGCCTCGTTCATTTCTTTCTTTACTTTTTGCTAACAAAGGCATAGATGCTATCAATCTTGGTAATATCTTGCACCACAAGTCTGTTGCTTCCAAAATTCCACCATACTTCAAAAACAAATCCGTTCCTATTATATCTTATACCTATACTTCCCCAATTGCACCCAGAATTTTCAATTACAAACGTGTATTGCAGGATCTTTTGATCAAGGACTTCAAAGCCAAACCGCCCGACTGCTCTTGCCACAATTCCCCATTCATATATAGCCCTTCAGGTCACGTGATAACTGGAGATCTTAATATTGTTGACAATGTGTAATGAGTAACTCGACGGGTGTCTCATTAGAGGCAGGCACTGCTTACTCGTCCAGAGCACCTGAGTGCACCCATGGTTTTTATTGGGTTCGGGTTACTCTCTTTCTGTTTTTTGTGTTTTTGGTTTTTGTGTTGCGTTTTGTCTATATCGGGATTTGTAACTGTCCCTTGACTTTTGGCTCTTAATGTTCGGTCGGTTTTCTTTGTTATTTTTCTTGTATTTCAAGTTATTTATCAAAATAAACCAGCCTTTGATTTGAGAGTTCTTTAATGTAATCTATTAATAATTGTGTGCAGTTTGAAGAAATATATACATATATACATAGACAGGCGTATTAAAATGTGAACATTTTTTTAAGGTTGTGTTAAATGTGTTTTAACTCACCTCCAAAGCATCATTGTTTTTCACAAAACAAACATTTGTATTTTTTAATTTTTTTTTATGTTGGAATTTCCAAATCTTGGTTGGTAAACAGTAACATGCAGTTTTTTTATCAGTTTAATAAAGGACATTCCTAAACAACTTTTAGAGCTTTACAATGATTTTATTTCAAATTATTTATCAAAATAAAAAGGCCTTTGATCTGAGAGTTCTTTAATGTCATCTATAAATCAGTCTGCAAATGCTGCTTTTAGCAATTATATCCTAGTGTTCATTTTTTTAGGGGAGGAAACTGGAGTACCCAGAGAACCCCAACCATCTGTAGAAAAACAATAGTAGATATTTAACTACCATGAGCCACAGATGCCCTGACAGTTAATTATGTGGATAATGTATGTTTCTGATAGTATGTTGATGACTTTATCAGCCATTGAGGATAATTTCAATTTAAGTCTAACAAATATACTTTACTGAAACTAAATTCCTACTGAATCCTTCATTTCAGTCTCATTTTTGATGCCTACTTAAATACTTGGATGTTAGAAATATGTTCTTGCAAAACAATAGTATCTGTTTTAATCATGTCTTACTTTTTTCTTAAGGGTCGAAGTCAAACTCACCTGCATCTGATAACTGTTGTAGTAAACAAAATTTGTCATGACTACTATCTATTCCATATTTATCCAACACTTTATCTATCACAGTATTAGTATGATCTGTATTATGCAACTGCAACAAAAGATAGTTTAAATATTACTACAGGCATTGTTTATGAAACATTTGCACAATACTCCATCAACACTCTTTTTGAAGATTTTGAAAAAAGTTGGCTCATTATAGCTCAATTTTTCCATCTCTACCAATATTGCCTATTTTGTTTCAGTAGCAGTAAAAAAATTGTGTTCTTGCATTATTGTTTGAAAAGTTGTTCTGAATATACTGAAATATTACATGTACCACCTTGGGCATTTAGCAAACATTTTATCAATCAATCATTAAATCGCCCGTGTGCTCAGAATTCCGCATTTTTGAGCGAAAAAGGCTTGGAATTTCAGACTTTGATATTTTAAAGAGCAGAATTGGCTCTGAAATTTGGACTTTGTAAAAACATTACATACAATCAGTCATAAAATTAACAATAAAAATATTGATTTTTCATGTTCTATTAGTGAAGTATAATATTATTTAAGAAAAATCTATATCATATACTAGTTATATATTTTTAAAGCAGTTGCTTGTTTTATTTCTAAAATATATGTTTCATGACTCAAAAATAATTTAAAATGATTTTTTTCTGAAATGCATTAAATTTTTTTAATACAATTTTAATATGTTTTTTGATTAATCAGTTTTCAAATAGAGAATCATTAGCCAATCAAATAATTTGGTATATTTTTCAAATGGATGTTGAGGAGGAAAACTTAATGGAGTTTGTTTACATTTATAAACTGAGATAATTTATGTGTTTTATAGTAAATTCCTGAAATTAATTTAAACAAGTGTGAACTGTGAGCACGCTCACAAAGGGATACCCCCGCTTTGCTTCAAGTCCAATTATCTCCCCTGAATGATATACGACAGCGACGAAAATTCTTCATGCACATCTACATATGATGTACTTCCTTCATGTATAGTTTCATCAAAATCTGTCAAGTGCTTACAAGGGATGTGGACAGACGGACGGACGGACGGACAGACAGACAGACAGACAGACAGACTGTCTAGACAGACAGACAGACAGGCAGGGTGATTCCTACATACCCCCGAAAACTAGTTTGTGGGGGGTATAAAAAATAATAATTCAGAACACTGGTACAAATTTTGATACAAAATATGTCTTGGTAGTTCACAAAGGAAAAAACTTAAGTCGGCTTTACTCATTTAAAATAATAAATCAGAACACTGGTACAAATTTTGATACAATAATATGTCTCGGTAGTTCACAAAGGAAAAAACTTAAGTTGGCTTATTACTCATTTATCATGTCAAATTTTAGTTATTCCTCCAGCCCTGGCATTTTTGTATTGAGCAAAATTCTGCAAAAATGAGAAAATTCGTGAATGGGCACTTTGCTTTATTGATGAAGATTTTGTCAGTTCTTACGACTCTCTTCTGGAAAGATCTAAACTTCCAGCTTTGAAAACTAGAACAATTGCCTTGGAGTCTTTCAAAATTATTAATAAATAAGTCCTTATTATTTACAAGATCTGATTGTTATAAAAGACAACTGGTATAATTTTCGGTATGTAAATACAGCAGTGATTCCTTAACCCCAGACAAACTCATATGGTAAAGGTCATTCAGGTATGAGGCTGCAACAACTGGAATTCCATTCTAAATGAGGTCAGACAGATGACCTCATTTGGACAGAACTTTCTAAAATTGCATTAACAGCTGGTGCTTATGTATAGCTCATGCAAATTCAACAATACTACTAGTACTCATGCCCGACTGATAGTATATTATCTGTTGTGTTTTGTTTGTTTGTTCTTGTTAACCTTCATATGCAATGCTGTGTATTACTGCTAAACCCGCTGTGATGAGTGGTAAAAATATATTCTGGGTAATAACAGTTTAGTGTTTTTTATACCATTTATTTGCTTAAGCTTTAATTATAACATGTGCTTTAGTTGACATTTTATGTTTCTGTCTAGTGCTTTGGATTTTATGCTCTGTAACTATTGATTGTACTTCACTTAGTTTATGCTTTAATGTGTGCAATTTTTTATGCTCTGATCATTGAATGTTTTTATGCATGTCTATATTGTTTTATCTGCATGTGCATTATGTATGTATTGTATATTGTCTTATGTTTATGTACATTTATGTATGTATTGTCTGCTTATAGTCAGTTAAGAGCTCTCCAGAGCTCATGTTCCTTTGTTATTATGTATATATGTGCCAACTCTAAATAAAAATTAATTACTTACTTAAAGGAAATAGTTAAGTCAGTAATTTTTTCAATATTGTTTATATGAAGTCAGCCATTTTGAAACTAGAGGCTCCCAGGAGCCTGTAATTGCTCACCTGGAATCCAAATGACTTGAACTATATTTAAATTTTTGAAATTAACAGTTTCAGTCTAGTTGTTATAGCTTTTAAGTTAGTGTGCAAAAACTAAACATTTCTTCAAAAATGTTAGTTAAATACAATAAAACCTATAAGGTGCCATCTGACAATTTCTAAAAATTAAATGGTTTGTAGGCATTGTCCTTTAGGGTAATTTATAAATTTACAGTTTTACTCTAGGTTTGTTATAGACTAATTTATAATTCAAAAACTGTTCATTTGTCCAAATTCATAATGAAAGGGCAATAACTCCTATAAAGAGTCATCTTGCAATTTTGGACTAAGAAATCCTTTGTATGGCTTTTATTGCTGATAATTTGTGCAATTTACAGTTTCAATCTAGCTGCTATAGTTTTCGTTACAGGACTAAAATAGAAAATTTCATAAAAATTGTAGTTTAAGGGCAATAACCCCTATAAGGAGTCATATGACAATTTCAGACCAATTAAGTGAATTGTAGGGCTTTTATTGCTGATCATTTTTACAATTTATAATTTCACTCTAGCTGTTATGGTTTTTAAGTTACAGGACAAAAATGGAAAATTTAATAAAAATTGCAATTTAAGGGCAATAACTCCTATAAGAAGTCATCTGACAATTTCAGACTTATCTAGTAATTTGTGGGGCTTGTATTGCTTATCATTTTTGTTATACACAGTTTTACTCTAGCTGTTACAGTTTTTAACTTACAGGACAAAAACGGAAAATTTCATAAAAAATTGCCATTTATGGGCAATAACTAATTTAAGGAGTTTGACAATTTCAGACCAATCAAGTGAATTGTAGGGCTTTTATTGCTGATCATTTTTGCCATTTACAGTTTTACTCTACCTCGTATAGTTTTCTGATATTGTAAATACCAAAATTTTGTCAAAAACGTCAATAAAGGGCAATTACTCCTACAAGAAGACAACACACACTAATAGCAACTATTGTAGACCTTAATGTGCTGATCAATTTGAAGTAACGATTTTCTCTATAGCTATTATAATTTTTGAAATAATGATCAAAAACCTGTGTTTACCCGCATGTTAGATTTTTAGTTACAGCTGCCATATTTGTCTGTTGATCAACACCCTGGGTACAAATTTGAAACTAGGAACCCTAAGGATGATTGTGGCCAAGTTTGAGAAAAATTGGCCCAGTGGTTTTAGAGGAAAAGATTTTTGAAAAAGTTGTTTTGTTTTTTTGATGGTGTTTAACGCCACTTTCAGCAATTTTTCAGCTATATCATGGCGTCCAGTTTTTATTGGGGGAGGAAGTCGGAGTACCCGGAGAAAACCCCCGACCTGTGGTAGGAAAACTGGCAATCCTTGTCAATTAAGATTGGAGTGGAGTACACCCTGCCTGCAGTGAGAATCGAACCCACAATCTCAGTGTTGACAGATCATGTGATCAATAGTAGACAAACTACCTTGACCATTCGGCCAGCGAGGCCCCCTTGAAAAAGTTTACGATGGACGACAGACGACGGACAAAATGTGACAAAAAGTTGGCAAAAGCTCACATTGACCTTCAGTCCAGGTAAGCTAAAAATGTATCTTTAATTTACTCACTGGTTTCAAACATATTTATTAAAACTTTAAGTTCTACAAAACAGCATTAATGACTTAATGAACAAAGAAAAATCACAAAAAGCCAGTGAAACGATGGAAAAAATGTCCGAATGCACTGAAACAAAAATACAAAACTTTATTGATCAGTCAACCAGAAAAATGGACACAATTGTTGAAAATGCACATAAGGCTATTAAAGAATTAATTGAACTTAGGAAAAGTAGAAGAGTTGTGCATTACAGGGAAACTTTGTGAAAAAATGAAAATTAGATATGTTATTCTTCAAATAAAAAGAAATATAATTGCCTTTTGATGTTTTATTGTATTCTTTACCGTTACGCTTCTAGAGTGGATTAAAGGTGGTAAAATTTTGTGTATGGGGGCTGCCATATTGACAGTATGTTATCACGTGACTGCGTTTGTGACGTGATAAATGTAAGTATCCAGTAAATTGTGGTGATGACTAATAACCAGCTGACCACGTTAGATTACGAAATATGTATTATTGTTTTAATGATCTTTGTATTAATAAAAGTATTTTTAGATACAAATTTTAACCCTTCTTTATTTAACTCAGATAATTACCTAACTAATAATTGTAATAAAAAATATAAATGTGTAAATTTAATTTTTTAAACATAAAATTAAATTCCGTAGACAATTTTGCACATCTTAAAACGACAAACAAACAGGATGTTTATTGCAATTACTAGATCGTTTGACGCCGACTTAGAAGTATGAATATTCGGACATTTTCAAAAGCTAATCAGATTGAAGGTTAATCGTGTACTTAAAAACTAGAACAGCACGCCCCCTCCTGCCAAAGACAGGTATGATTTGAATACACCGAAGTGTCAGAACACATGATGTATATAAGATTTCGAATACCTTGTCAGAGGAACATAAAACTGACAAGTTGACTCAAAATATACACATGTAAAATTTTGGAAACTGTGCTACGCACAATAAATGTTACCAGTATTAATTATAATAATAAATGTACTAAATGTGAATTGAAATTTTGATGCGCGAAAACAGGGTATTTATAAATATTTCATTTAATGACTATTCGATGAAAAATGAGGTCATCATACCATTAAACTATTCTCCATTTAATTCTGGAAAATGATATTCGCATGAAGTTGTTGCTGCTGTGGACATAGTCTTAAGTAGATTAAGTCTTTAAACTGGTTAACTATTTGTTACTCAAGTCGTTTTTTTTTTAGGCTTAGATCAGGAATACGAAACGTAATATTGCCACAACCTTGTCTTATAGTACAACCTTCTGTTATCGCCATCTGGTGACGAGAAAGTGACAAGATGGCGGACCTCATTCTCATATCTCATATTCTGCATATCTCATTCCAATATTACCCAAATTCACTTCAGTGATGGTATTCATTTAAAATATGACTGTGGAATACCACAATATATTAGAAATTTTAAAGGAACCATGAACCACCGACTTGGATTCTAGAGACCAACAGAAACCTAAACAAACCTAACAATAATGATCAAACCAGTCATTCAAATAATATAGAGCACAAAATGAAGGAAAGAGATAAGAACTTCTACCAACCAAGAAACCACATTGGATCACCAAGAAGGAGACAGTATTAAAACTGGAACTATAGACAAGATAACTACAGAAGGAACAACTTTAACCCCTATCAATTTAATATGGATCGAAGCAATGCGTCTAATTATAAAACACCATTGTCCAGAAATACTACCTATCAATAGGAATGTATTCAGATATCTAAAACATTTGTATGTGTATATTGTACCTTAAGATTTTTTAGTTTACAGCTGTGGTGCAGTATAAAGCACCAAAATTTTGTAATATATATATATATATGTATACATCTAATTTTTAATCTTTGAGTTTGATTAATACAATTGCTATCAATATTCTAGCAGTAGCAAAAGGTCATAATGAAAGTAGTCAGTCATCTATACAGCATTAAAACTAGATAAATGCAAGAGTACACATATGTATGTTTATATATACTAATATGATACTATTATTTAAAAAGGAGATGGTTATAATTTTCAAAATTTATTAAGTAGAAAACAAAAGCCAGACAAAGTAGAAATTATTACACATAGAACAAATATGATTTATATTTCTTTCAATGGTCATGGTCATTAGACAAATACATATATTATTTAATATAAACTAATAATTAAGTGGTTAGGTGAAAAAAGGGTTGCTTACAGTTTTCAAACCCAAAAAATGTACAGGAAGGAAGTTAATATGGAAATTAATATTTATAGGATAATTAATTGGGCGGATTGAATATCCAAAATATGATCACGAGTGCCGCATAACGCATCTGATTAAACAAGTGCACGGAACTTGGCACGAGTGATCATATTTTGGATATTCACGATGCCCAATTGATTATCCTATTTATTATATAGATCAAAATTGTTTTCGTAAAATTTTAATGCTTAATCCTAAATTTTATGAACGGCAGATGAATATCTGTATAGTACAAAACCATTGTGACATTTTGGCGGGAAAAAACCCGAGAGTGAAAATAAACAATAATTTTCAAATGTGATCTGTCAGTTGGAAAATTTGGTATTTCATCTCTATCTATATAATAATTTATTTTCTCTTCATCTTAAATTTTAGAGTTCATTTGCCTTAAGGATATATTTAATGTTGCACTTGTTAGTTGTTTATTGCATTCAAAGACCCGAAATTGAGAAAACATGCATAATATATAAGTAGATTTGAATGGAACTTATTTGTTATAACTATTTACACCTTATTTGATTGTAATTGTCTTATTTTAAATATAATAATAACAAAATGAGTCAAAGATCCTTTGTAAGAAATAATATCATATGCATTGTTTTTAACAGTACATTAAGAGTTATCTCTCTTTTGACATATTGATGTAAAATTTAGGGACCATATTTATGATTGTCCAAAAATAAGCTGGGTTAAAAATTATCAATTCAGATCTGTAAATCCAAAAGTTACTATGAAAATTTATTCACATATTTATGAGCTTTAAAACAAATTTATCAATCTCTTCTTGGAATATTCAGGGCACGGGAAACAAACACAAAGATCAAGATTTCCTCTCATATATTAAAAGTGATACTAACATATTATTGGAAACCTTGAAAGGGGTAGATACAAATTTTAACATTCCAGAATTCAAAATTCTTCATAAATGTAGAAAGAAGAAAAAACGCTCTAAGAGATTTAGTGGAGGAACAAGATATCAGTTAGATGGTACCCATCTCTGTGGTCCCCGCCGACCTTGAGGTCAAGGTCAAAGATCATCAACCATGGTATGTGACACATCGCCTTGATATTATCTACCACATTCCAAATATCAAAAGCCTACCTCAAAAGATAAAAAGTTACAACTCGGACATGAATTTGTTATTCAGAAAGCAATAATGTGACCTTAAGGTCAAAGCTCAAGGTCACAGGTCAACAACCACAGTATGCGACACGTCACCTTGATATTATCTACCCACATTCCAAATATCAAAAGCCTATCTCAAAAAATAAAAAAGTTACAGCCTGGACATGAATTTGTCATATAGAAAGCAATAACATGAAAAGTTCAAGGTCAAAGGTTATCAACCAAGGTATGTGACACATCACCTTGATATTATCTACCTACATTCCAAATATCAAAAGCCTACCTGAAAAGATATAAAAGTTACAGCTCGGACAAGATCAGTTCGGACAGACGGACTGATTACCCCCCCCCCCCGAACAGGCTCTCCTATGTTAACGATGACTTTAATGAACTAGTAAATAAAATTTAAGACGTATCAAATATTGGTAACATCTTTATTATAGGAGATATGAATGCAAGAACAGCTAGCTTACCAATCAAAATAAAAAAAACAAACTTTGTAAAGGTCCATCCAATGAACATTATGGCCAAGTTTGGTTTCAATTGGCCAAGTGGTTTCAGAGAAGAAGATTAAAATGTAAAAAGTTTACAGATGCCGCCGACGACGGACGCAAAGTGATAACAATAGCTCACATGACCCTTTGGGTCAGGTGAGCTAAAAACTAAACCCACAAAAAAGAAAAAAACAAGGTCAGACCAACAAGTAAAAGATTTTTAAAATACTGTCATTTGGGTAAAAAATTAAAAACAAATCATTCAACTTAGCCATATGAAATGATTACTTTAAAAAATGTAAAGATCTAAAAAGACTCGTTAAGAAAAAGAAATATCTTTACCAGAAATATATATGACAAATTATAAAATTGGAAAGAGTCAAATCCCAAACCGTATTGGATTACTTGAACTCTCTTAGAAAAGAACAACATGTACAAAATGATTTATTAACTTCTTTGAACGTGACAAATGAACAGCTGACAGATCATTATAAAAATCAAGGTAGTACAGAAATTATTAATGAGGACTTGGCAAATAAAGCTATCTTGTTCATCAAAATAACATCTCAGAAGAAGAAACTGGAATAACTGACAACCAATTACTATTAGTTTAGTTAAAGATAATATAAATAAAATGAAACTAGCAAAAAGCACTGGACCAGATCAAATATGTAATGAAATTAGAAATTACAGTGCATTATTGTCACCAGCAAAGCTATTGTCAAACTTTTTAACCTCATATTAGAAACAGGAAAATATCCAATCGAATGGAGAAAATCATTTACTATTCTTATATTTAAATTCTGGGACAATTCAGACCTTAACAATTATAAAGGAATATCACTTCAAAACAGTTTAGCTAAAGTATTTAGTTCTATATTAAATTGTAGGCTAAATAAATTTTATGAAGATAAATTTGCACCACAACAATTTGGATTGAGAGCAAACCATTGAACAACAGACAGTATATTTATTATGAAAACTTAAATAACAAAAAAGCTAAAAAAAATAAACAAAAATTTTTTACATGTTCTGTTGACCTAAGAAAAGCATTCGACTCATCATGGTATACACACTAGGTAAACGCTGTCCGCGAGAGCAAAGATATTTCGCGTTTTTTCTGTACTGATATTTCATGTTGTCAGGTCTAGTGGCATGGGTGGTTCAATCAACACGTTATTTTGGTGAGTTTTTACCTTTTTAATACCGCTTGTGGTAAAACTGTAAAAGTCAATAAATATTGTTCGTGTACATATTAAGTTTACCTTAAAAAAATAGCATAAAACATAAAGAAAAATGAACAATGTAGCATACTTACTAGCAAAACAGTTGAAACACAGTTATTACATATGAAAACATACAGTTTTGAATGAAAAAGTAGTGCAAATGCTTTTTAATAAAACCTTTCGTCAGTAAAATTTATAAAATTGGTAATTTAATAGGTTATTAATTGAAATGCAGCAATCTTAAAAATATCGACTGTACTGTTATTCTGTGTTCATGAAATCACTCTGTACTGTTACTTCGTGTATTAATCTTATCGATACTGTACTGTTATTTCGGGTTTGTATATTCTAACTAGTAGAAACCCGTCATTGATACCTGAAGTACTAAGCAGTACGTATAACATGCTTTTGGACGGAAGTTCAAGGAGAAAATGTGTTCCCTAATTTCACTTAAAGATGTTGTCCACCTACAAATAAACAGCTGCACCTAGAGCGCATGACACGCCCGTCTGTAAATACCAAATTAAACATTAAAGGCCCATGAAAAGTTTGATAATTTTGGTGTTTTGCAAAGGCAAAACTTAAGTTATTTAAAAAATCAGATGGACTCCAAGAAATAATTGTAGACCAATCATTTTTCAGATTCCATTTATTTGATTTGCCAAAACGGGGTGAAAGACGACCAAAGAGAAAATCGGGAGAGATATCAAAGCCAGGTCTTGCATCAAAAGGAGCTCCGCCAATACGATCCACCAGGTATAAAGTCAACGAGTCTCTAATTCTTCCTCACAAAAAAGTTGGCATAGAGATCGAGTTAGACTGATTGTTTACCATGCATGATTACTCGTTATTAGAACAGCTTATTTTAATTGTTGACACTAAGACATGATATTGTGTTATGCATTTTCACAATTGTGTCTAAAGAACGGTAATATTTTTATTTGTATGACATAAATTCTTTTAATTTCAAGTTGTATACATTTATAACACTAATTGAAATGTGGGGGTATACATGTATGGCAATATATCCATCCGTATGTTCGTGCGTTTGTTACAACTTAGGGTATCCATCTCATATCTGCAACTCCTCCTAAACCACTCGATGGATTTTCATTTTAAAACTTTCACACAATCTTTAAAATATATGTTTGATTTTGAAAATTGTTGTTTTTAAATAATATGTTAATATTGAATGTTTTGTTTTTTAACCGAGGCCATATCTCATATTGATCAAATATTGAAACACAAGCATACGAATTATTCGTAAAATGTCATACAAGTCTTTAAGAAAAAAACTACATTATGTACATACTCATTTATTTCCACAATTCAACGTAATGCAATGTACGCGTAAACATAATAATAAAAAATAGTCACCCTCGATATATACAAATACAAAAGCAAACTATGGTTATGTCACATTAATATGGTTCAATGAAATGCCTACTTTCGTGGAGTATGCCACCGTTCCTGTACTGACAAACTTGTTTCTTTTCTCACGCCAGAACTTTTAGAAATGCATCTTCCTTCGTGGTAAGATCTAGAAGACCTCCATTTGAAACATTTCCCACACTTACGACAACGGTGCGGCATCCGCTGCTGATGGAGGGCTTCAGTGTGGTCATTAAGGGTTTGTTGGTCTTTCATATTTCTGCCACATTCATTACATTTAAAGGTTTTAATAACTTCAGACTTTTTCCCACAATCCTTGGAATGTCTTTTTAAAGAAAAAGCATGACCAAATTTTGACCCGCACCTGGTACATTTGTGCTTAATGCCAGCATGCTTATCGACGTGGCCTCTGTAGGAAGTGATAGATGTATAGGCCTTGCCACAAATATTGCATTTGTAAGGTATCTTCCCTTTACCATGCTTGCTTAGACCATGGAGCCTTAACCCCCTTTTAGTTGTGAAGTGACAACAGCATTGGTCACACATGAAGTCTCCACCAGAGTCTCTCGGAATTCCGACCCCATCCCCGTGCTTCACTATCATATGTCGTCTCATGCTTGATTTATAAGTTGTACTAAAAGTACAAATGTCGCAGCTTACAGATGGAGGAGGGGGTTTCTTCTTCGTTTTAGAGGAACTTGCAGTTTCACCTTTAGGCTCAAATTCCATGGAGTTAAAGGATTCTTCCAAGGGATGTAAGGGCAAACTATCCGTTTCACACGCCATGTTAAGCCTAAAACATAAGGTTGATAGTCAATTGATCGGAAATACTAATGTAAAAAAAACACAAATGGAAAAACAATTCCGTATTTTCTGGCTATACGAGTTATTTTTCTTTGTTATAAAAGACGTACATGATTGTTTATAGACTAGGATAAAATCACACATCTGTATAAGTATATTTTCATTTTAAGTTACATTGTCGTACATGTATATACGACAGTAAGTCAATCTAGCAACTTGAAAAATGCCCTAAAATTCTGTATTTTTTCACTATTTCAGTTTTTAGGAATACAGAATATCAGTACAGTTTTAATAGAAGTAACAGAACAGTAATGTTTTGACAGGCAAATCGGAACAAGAAATATTAGTACAGAAGGTTCTCGGTTTCGTGCCTTTTCCACTATTTTTAATAAGGAAAAAGGGTGCAAATGCATTTTGTACAAATTATAATACTATTTTGAGATGGTTTAAATCGCGGTTCATTCAAAAAATATTGGGAAAATGGTTAATTAGTCAAAATAAATATCAAATGCATTCTACTGCTAAAAAGATAAAAACTATGGATATAAAGTATCAAATAATTTCTTGAAACTGAAAAAAGATGAAAATATAGTTTTAACAAAGACATAGGACCAGCATATACAATTTCATGGCTATACATTATTATTATACAAACCGATTTGAGTCCGAAGATGTTCTGGTGTCCAATGTAAACAATAACGCGAAATATCAGTACAGAAAAAACGCGAAATATCTTTGCTCTCGCGGACAGCGTTTACCTAGTGTGGTATAGTGGACTATAAAAACTGACATTTCAAAATAAATTTTATCCAACTCCTCCTTCATATTATAGAAATCAGCCTGTTGCTGAAACTAAAGAATATATACAAAGATCTATACAAGAGTTATCCAAAAAAAAACAGAACTAAAAGCCATTTTTGCTTTGAGGAAAAGATTTCAAAATTTTCAAAGTCTACCATTTTTAACTTATAAACTGACCTTTGCATTGATCCATTAGGACTATCATACTGGTACAAATCTCAACCAAATAGATACAAAACTAGAGGCTCTCAATAGCCTGTAACACTCACCAGACTTATTCAAAAAACTTTCTTACAAATTTTAATATTCAATGCTTAATTTCTGAAAGATGATTTTGTATGTATACTGCCATGATTGTTGAATTCCCTATCAGTCACAAAAGGTCAAAATTGTAAAAGAACTATATCAGCTTTATTCTACATGTTTTCAACCAGAACATATTAATTGTCATGTTGAATTATAGAACAAATAATCATACCCTCACGTCTTTTTCTTTTCGTCAATCCAATCCGTCAAATCACTAAATTAACTTCGGATTATAATGCAGTAAAATTCGGCCTAGTTGAATATTTGATCAGCACCAAAATCTCAATCTTTGTTATAGTCAAAATACAATGACATGTCAGGTATTTTTTTTACCTATTGGTCAATAATTTCTAAATACAGATAACTGCTTCAATCTGGTTTCCATAAATCTCCTCATCAGTAATAGCTTGGACATTTAAATTGCAGGTAAATTTAAGCTTCATACTTAGAATATTGTCATAGGGTATAATGTAAGAGAATCAAGTTAAAAGATTTTTTTTCACCCAAGTCACAGTCACCCATGAATAGCTGCAATTTAAATGTCCAGCTCTTTCTGATAAAGAGCTTTAAAGAAAACAATTGGCCAAGTGAGGTTGGAGAGGAAGATAGAAATCTGACAAGTTTATAGCCGACAACGATGAAAATTCTGCCAACGCAAAAGATGGACGCCAAGTGATGACAATAGCTCACACTGACCCTTTGGGTCCAGTGATAAGTATCTGTCAATAGGGTGGGAAAAAAATTAAATTTCTCAAACATGAGAACCAGAGGCTTCTAGCAGTCTGTAATTACTCAGACAAAAAGACAAATTTCTCATGTTTGGGAAATTTAACTGTTGTGGATTGTCTTTTAGATGATTACAGACTGCTAGAAGCCTCTGGTTCTCATGTTTGGGACATTGAGATACAAGTTGATGTATCTTTACGATGTCACATAAAATGTTCCTTGATTTTAATGTAGAGCTTGTCTTGGTCATCATGTTTGCTGTTTTACAGTTTCACTCCATCTATTATAAATTTTAAGATAAATGCCAAACAATCCAAACAATAATCATTAAAGGGCAATCACTCAAATAAAAGACAGACAAATTCTTTATAGTGATTTAGATCTTGATGTTCTAATCATTTAAGTGTTTAGTTTCTCTAAGAAATTGAATGCATTCTTTTAAAGTTTCATTTATATATGAAAGTGTTGACCGAACTACAGTTTCAGTCTAGTTGTTATAGCTTGTAAAAAAAATTTCTTCAAAAATTTTGGTTAAGAACAATAACTTCTATAAGGTGCCATAAAAAAAATTCTGAAAATTAAAAGATTTGTAGGCCTTGTCCTTTAGGGTAATTTAGAAATTTACAGTTTTACTCTATGTGTGTTATAGACTAATTTATAACCCAAAAACTGATTATTTGTCCAAATTAGTTATTAATGGGCAATAATTCCTATAAAGATTCATCTTGCAATTTTGGACTAAGCAATGATTTGTAGGCCTTGTTTTGCTGATCATTTGTGCAATTTACAGTTGCAATCTAGCTGTTATGGCATTTAAGTTATAAAGCAAAAACTAGAAATTCCACCAAGAATTTTTTTATTTAAGACTCCTATCAGGAATTATCTGTTAATTTCAGACCAATAAAGTGAATTCTAGAACTTGCATTGCTGATAACTTTTGCAATTTAGTTTCACTCTAGCAGTTAAAGTTTATAAATTACAGGTCATAATGAACAATT
The DNA here is from genome assembly GCA_944474755.1 of Limnoperna fortunei. NCBI lineage: Eukaryota > Metazoa > Mollusca > Bivalvia > Mytilida > Modiolidae > Limnoperna > Limnoperna fortunei. Next base: position 49,284,301 of record OX104114.1, on the reverse strand, counting down.
TCATAAAAAAAAAACAGACAATAACATTTATAAGGAGTCATCTGACAATTTCAGATCAATTAAGAGAATTGTAAGGCTTGTTCTGGTGATCATTTTTGCTCTTTACAGTTTCACTTTAGCAGTTCTGGTTTTCAAGGACAAAAACAAAATTTCATAAAAAATTGTCATTCAATTCTTCCTATAAGAAGTATTCTGACAATTTCAGACCAAGTGATAGGCCGAATTTTACTGCCATTACAATCCGAAGTTAGTTTTGTGATTTGTCAGATTAACGGCAGAATTTAGTCCTATTGCTCATAATGTAGCAAATAAAAATTTCTACCTTCGGTCTACTTATACAAAATTTGAACATAATATTCATCTCTTAGGTTATTAAAGCTTCAGACATTGAGAAAATAACAGGAAACAATCTTTATTAAAGAAATTTCCTTTTTCTTCTTTGAAATGGAAAATGTCATGTTGATCGTTATTCCGTATATAGATAATGTTACCTAATTATATTACAAATGTAATTTGCATACTATTACAACCATTCCATAGTAAGAATACAGTAATTTACACATGTATTACCCAAGATGCAACATGCCATTCAATTTCAGGTTTCTCAATGTTTTTCAAGAAGTAAACGTAATCAAAAAGAGACACGAATGTCAATTAAACACAATGCACAGCAGGTTATTAAAAAACGACAATAACTATTATCACGTATCAATAATGATCAATTTTAAACACGAAACCGAAAAAAAAAATGGTGACACTGTCAAAAGATATCAAGATTGGCCACGTATGATTGTATATGCAACTTCTTTTGGACATCTAAGTGCCGGGAGTGATTCACTCCCGCTCTGCACATTACGAGTAATGGGACTAAATTCGTACCCTCGCCACAAAAAATAAAAAATAAAAAATAAAGCTAGGGTACGATTATTCGTTCTAACCAAGTGAATAGAAGAACTTTTATTGGTGAACATTTTTGCCATTTTTAGTTTCACTCTAGCTGTTACAGTTTTTAACTTACATTACAAAAATGGAAAATCAAAAAAAAAATTGACATTTATGGGCAATAATTTCTATAAAGAGTCATCTGACAATTTCAGACCAATTAAATTAATTGTAGGGCTTGTATTGATGATCATTTGTGCTATTTGTTTTTTTTAATCTACATGTAGCTGTAATAGTTTTTAAATTACAGGACAAAAACAGAAAATTTCAGAAAAAAATTGCAATTAAAGGGAAATAACTCATATTAGGAGTCATCTGCAAATTTCAAAATCTTTGCTATAAACAGTTTTACTCTAGCTGACATAGTTTTTAAGTAACAGGACAAAAACGAACAATTTCATAAAAATTGCCATAACTCATAAGGAGTCTGACAATTTCAAACCAATACAGAGAATTGTTGGGCTTTTATTGCTGATCATTTTTGCTATTTACAGTTTTACTCTAGCTCTTATAGTTTTCAGGCAAAATTGTAAATACCAAAAATTTTGTCAAAAATCGTCATTAAAGGCCAGTAACTCCCACAGGAAGCAATTACACAACTTTGCATTAATAGCAACTATTGTAGACCTTAATGGGCTGATCAATTTGCAGTAACTGTCTTCTCTATAGCTATTATAATTTTTGAGATAATGATCAAAAACATGCGTTGACACCAATGTTCTATTTTTTAGTAACAGTTTGTCCGTTGATCAACACCCTGGGTACAAATTTGAAACTAGGAACCCTAAGGATATTGTCGCCAAGTTTGAAAAAAATTGGCCCAGTGGTTTTAGAGGAGGAGATTTTTTTTTAAGTTTACCACGGACGATAATTGACGGACGCCAAGTGATGGCAAAAGCTCACATGGACCTTTGGTCCAGGTGAGCTAAAAAATGCATTCAATTCTAATATTTACAATTTATTTCATTTAAAAAATGTCTGGGTCCCGATTTAAATTGTGCACAATGTATTTTTTGGTTGATTTAAATTTACTGTGGACATTGTCAAGGAAGTGCATGCTCTTCATGGCTGCCAGTTTCATTGAGAAATGCAAAAAATGATTCTAGATCAACTGTAACGGTTTGAACCAATAGAAATCTACAATATTTACAACATTTAATGATAGAAAATAAATTTTAAATTGTAAGACAGTGTTTATACATCCATGGAATTAATGTTAATTACTTCTGGTTTTGTAGCAAAAATCTGCAAAATCAGAAGTTATATCGAACCAATTAAAGGCATTGAAAAAAACCAAAAGATCACAACCCTTACATCATTAGACCTACATTTATCAATTATTAAACCCATTTTCTTAGCTTCTCTATAGGTTACAACTTATTATTATAATTTAAAAATAATAACCAACAAGAGGCTCTCAAGTGCCTGTATCGCTTACCTGATTTTCCTGGCAATGAAGATATAATTTCCCTGATGTTAAAACTAAGTCCTGTAATTTTCTATTTTTTTGCTGTCAAAAATTAAAGAACCTTAGTGCGCAAGCTCACGATACCCCGCACGTTCCCATTACATCAAGGTGGTATTTTGTATTTAAATTGGTATATTGAAGTTTCATGAAAAAATTAAAGGCTATCCAGGCGACAACATTGAATACACATATCCATGAAAGATGACTAAATCCCCCTCCCAAAAATATGGTCCCCCCCTCGACGAAATTCCTTGAAAATCCCATCCATGAACCTACTATAAGTAACAATGTTTCAAAGTTTCATGAAAATCCATGAAGAAATGAAAGTGCTATCCAGATGACAACATTGAATATTACTGCACATGAAAGTCCCCTCCCAAAAATATGGTCCCCTTGATGAAATTCCCTGAAAATCAATCCCATCCAAGCAACTACTATAAGTAACAATTTCCCAAAGTTTTGTTGAAATCTTTTAGGAAATGAGAGCGCTATCCAGGCGACAACAACCTGACACACGGATCAACTGATAGGCGTACTGACGAACGGACGTATGGACGGGTAAAAAAACATTATACTCCCGGCAACATCGTAGCGTGGGGTATAATAACATGATCTTTGTTGAGACCATCCAATGAATCTTGCTGTCTGATTTCAACTGGTTCAAAAGTTTAAGATAGGAAGCTGTTTCAGAAAAAAGGCCTTTGAAAACTTTTTCCCATAGAGTTCCTATGTTAAACTCAGTCCTGCTGTGGTGGCCAATTTGAAATTAGTTGGCATAAAAAACATAAAATTTATAGAGGACAATCCGAACAATATTGCTACTAATTTTTGTTTTAATTGGTTAACCAGTTTCAGAGAAGAAGCCTTTTTAAGCTAGCCCTATAGGGTACAATGTTAAACTGTGTTGGTGACCATTTTGAATTTCCGATTGGCATAAAAAACAAAATTTTTTACCATTTCAGGGGGAATAACACCTAAAAAAGGTCATCTGATGGCTACGGTTCAATGGAGACTTTTGTAAGGTTTATTGGACTGAACATGTAAGCAAGCAACAGCTTTTCTCATTCTGAAATAGTTCTCATACAATAAGCAGAAAACATGATGTTTGAACCTAAATAAAGAGGCAAAACCCCTAAAAGTGGTCATTAGATGACTATGGTCTAAAGACAAACTTGTGTAGAGCTTCTTGAGCTGAACATTTAAGTAAGCAACAGCTTTTTTCTTTCTGAAATTGTTTTAATTAAGCAAAAAACACTATTTTTGACCTTTAAGGGGGCAAAACCTCTAAAAGTGGTCATCTGACAACTACGGTCCAATGGAGACTTTTGTAAAGCTTTGTGAGCTGAACATTTCAGCAAGCAATAGCTTTTCTCTGCACATGTTTTCATTCTAAAAGGCATACACATTAAAAAAACATGATTTTTGACTTTGAAGGGCATAACCCTTCGAAAGGGTCATCTGACAACTTTGACCTCATGGAGATTTTTGTAGAACTTTTTCTGAAGAGCCTATTGAGATTCATCAGATCTATCAGTTATAGTTTTTGAGTTACAAGTCATTTTAAGTGATTTTACCATATATTCTATTTTTAGTAATATTGGCCATGTTTTTTATTGAATCCATTCAAAATGAAGATTGTTTGTTGCCAACATGCCATATATCATTCTTGCAAAGTTTAAGTCTAATTGGTTCAGTGGTTTCAGAGGAGAAGATTTGTTTAAAATTTTTTGGACGACAGACTAGGGACAATGGATAGCATTGTGATGGCATAAGCTCACATTGCCTTTGGCCTGGTGAGCTAAAAACTACATAAGTCTAAAAAGGCCAGGTTGCTAATAATGTGCCATAATGAAGAAGATGCCTTAAAATGATTAATGGCGTTAAATAAAGTTTAGTTGACAGAAAGTTGAGGAACGGTGAGGAAAACTGTAGCAGAAGATGATAACTCAAAATGTACTGTATTCTGTAAACTTTACTGAAAAATGGGAAAACATTTTAAAAAATCCTGAAACTATCCTATACAACTCCAATATGTGTGCAACACAAATTGTGGTATTCAGCAATTATATTACAACACCATTGTTGGTGTGAACACAGGCAGTAACAGATTCCTATGAGATGGCAATAAATCACATTTTATTTAATGGCCTAATGGGCAAATCTAAACTAGAGGCTCTTAGGAGCCTGTACTCCCTCACCTGGAAGACAAATGACCTCTAGTTACTCTTAACAATGGGTATATAGTAAATCTAAAAATTTTGTCAACAATTGTAATTTAAGGCCAATAACTCCCTTAAATAATATATTTTTTTAGATATTGAAAAAAATGTCATTCAGACTTTAGAAATGAACAGTATACAAATGTATAAATACCGAAAAATGATATATGATGAGACTCACATTTCAATCATACAGCAAAGAAAAAATAATACAGTCCGAAACACATCATTTCTTAATTCTTCAATCAAATAAACAAAATAGTTGCATATATAGCTGGCATTGTCATGCTACTTATAGCACTTGGGCATTATCAATGTTTCATGCAATATCATTCTCTCTTGTGCAGTCAAGATATCATGACAATGTCCTCTATATAAGCAACTATTGTCCAAGTATAAAATTTAATTATTTACCTATATAAAATTTAATCTACAAACACAAGTAAAAGGACATCCTTAGACCCTTATTTTCCTGAAATAATGATTTTTTTTATTTTCTCAATGATCATATACTATGTAAACTATCATCTCAGAAAAGATTTCTCTAAAAATTAACTACTCCGATTATGTTTGAAAATAACATACACTTACCATAATACTTTTATATACATGAGTATTTCTGTAGATCCCAGTTTCCAAGCTAACCCGTATAACACAGGAGTCTGAGGATTTAAAAGGTGAAGTATGATCACTGTCATAGGATACCAGTGAAGACATAGATGAAGAATGGGACATCTGCTGGCAAAAAAAACAACAAATTAATTTGGTTAGAGCTAGTATTTTTTTATCGACTTTGTAACATTTTTAGTTTTTAGCAATTTATATTTTTGAAAGATTCAACAAAAAATAAAGCTTTTATAGCTTAACAATTTACAGTTTATTCTATAGATGTAAAGAGAAGCTATGGCAGTCAAGAAACTGTTAACAATTAGGAAATATTTACGAGTCACCCTACCTTTCTCACAATTTGGTTCCTCATATCTTGACATAATTGTTATTATACTTCATCTAAAATATTGTATCTGAAAACTAATATCAACAAAACTCCCCTCAAGGAAAACTTTTAGTCTGTTAATAGTTCTGTGAAATGTTACTCAGGTTAGTTATAGTTCTCAATAACATTTTCTGCAGTTTTCCATAACTGGAGATAAAAGTGTGACTTATTTAACACTTTCATTACTAGATTTTTTTGCCGCGACTTTATAGCGCCCATTTAAATTTCAGTGTGCTGTTTGCCTGACCTGAATTAATTGGACATGTGCTCGAATTCACTGATGTTTTTTTCCTTATGGTTTTCCGCACAACCTCAACAAAATTCAAAATAGCTTTATCTTGACTTGTACATACTATTATATTTTAGTTACATGTATCTTATTTTAAAATTAATTCAGTTTAATAAAACAGTAATTTACAGTACGCAACACTTTTAGCAACTTTCAGCATTCCAAAATCCTTCAGCAATCAGTCACGTTCGTGTTATTTTACTATCAGGTATGCTGATGGTTATAACAGTCAGTAAAAAATGGACAGGAATAACAAAAGGGACTGACAACAACGCCAGAATACTGATCAGCTAATATCTTGTAGCATCCAAATAATAACCCAAAAAAGGAGGCTACGGTCTATCACAAATATAAACAAACACTATGAACACACATTAATCTATCCTAGCTTTATTCTCATACTAAGATCATCAGACATTCAGACAAATCCAGGATCTAGAACACCAAAGTATCCATTTCAAGTCTGTCAGAAGGCTGTTACATGGAAACAGAAAGACTTAGCTTGGGACAACTGCTGTATGTGGTACTATGCTCATCAACACACACATGTAAAATGCACTAGCAAGTTCAAGCATATCCTAGCATTGTATTAACTATGGAATACTGAATTTTTCTTTGTCATTGTTTGACTCATTCATCAGACTCGACAGACAACTCTTTCCACCTTCTTGCCTAACGATTCAAGCAATGCATCCACACTCAGTCCAGGACCACCAGCATACTCATCACAACCAATGCGCAAAGAACCAGAGGCTCTTAAGAGCGTATATCGCTCACCTCATTTTATAGGCAATGAAGCTGGCATTTCCCTGATGTTAAAGTAAGTCCTGTAATTTTCAATAAACTTTAAATAGGACCATCCAAACAATATTACTAGAAAGCTTTGTTTAATTGGTTAACCGGTTGTATAGAGAAGATTTTTTTTATTTGCCCATAGGGTCCTATGTTAAACTAAGTCCTGCGGCGGTGGCGGCCATTTTGAATTTTCAATTGCCATAATAACATAAACTTTATAAAGGACCATCCAAACAATATTGCTAGTAAGTTTTTGTTTCCATTGATTAACCGGTTTCAGAAAAGAAGCCTTTAAAAACTTTTTCCCATAGGGTCCTATGTTAAACTAAGTCCTGCGGTAGCGGCCATTTTGAATTTCCAATTGCCATAAAAAACTTAACTTTATAGAGGACCATCCAAACAATATTGCTAGTAAGTTTTGTTTTGATTGGTTAAACGGTTTCAGAGAAGAAGCCCTTTTTAACTTTTTTCCCATAGGGTCCTATGTTAAACTAAGTCTTGAGGTGGCGGCCATATTGGTTTACCAATCAAAATAAAAAACACAAACTTTGTAAAGGTCCATCCAATGAACATTATGGCAAGTTTGGTTTCAATTGGCCAAGTGGTTTCAGAGAAGAAGATTAAAATGTAAAAAGTTTACAGACACCACCGCCGCCGCCGACGACAGACGCAAAGTGATAACAATAGCTCACATGAAGGTGAGCTAAAAAGAACTGAAAAAGAAACCACTCAATCCAGACTACACAAAGATTGTCATTTTTAACTTCCAGAGCATTAAAAAACAAGAAAGAGGAAGTATTAAACATGTTTAACACAGCAAACCCCGATATAATCTTTGGCACCCAGACCTGGTTACGAAATGACATCTTCAGCCCTGAAATATTCCCATCAACATACAACGTTTACAGGATGGACTGTGCAGATGGAAATGGTGGGGTGTTAATTGCTGTGAAGAATACAATTATCAGCGAACAGATTATAACATGCTCAAACACAAGAGTTATTATTTGTCAAACCTGTAATCCTGGGATATCTCTACAGATCACCAAGTACAGACAGAACAACCCCAGAGGACATGTGCACAACCACTGAAACATTTACAAGAAAGCATAAATCAGCAGTCACGTGGTTAGGTGGGTAAGTCAATTTGTAAGACATTGTTTGGAAATCAAACTCTGTCAACAGAAACCAGAATCCTACACAATTAAACAACAAATTTATTGAGATGGTTAACAACTGTAATCCATACCAGGTAGTCACCTTTCCCACAAGAATATCAATACTCTGGATCTCTTCCTCACTAATAGATTATCATTAGTTGATTATCATTAGTTAACAGGTGTGAGCCTCCCCCTGGCATAAGTGACCATCATATAGTATTGGTTGACAGTACTATGAAAATTAGACCAATAAAACCACCTAAGAGGAGGCTCTACATTTGGAAGCATGCAAACAGAATATTTAAAATCACATTAAGCTAAACAGTTACAGCCAAATAGCTGAAATGTGGAATTTCATTAAAACAGGTTTACCTAACCTCCAGAACAACGTACCATCGAAAATGTCATCATCCCATTTTCATTAACCCTGGATAAAAGGAACAGTAAAGCATATGACCAGATGAAAAAAAGAAGGCCTTTAAAAGGGCACAGAAAACCAAATCCCCCAAAGACTTTCAGAAATACAAGAAGATCAAGAAAGAATCTCAAAAGTCATGCAAGAAGGCATATCAAGACAATGTATATAACATCATAAGCCCTGATCAGAAGACAAATCCAAAGAAATTTTGGAGCTTCATAAAAAGCAGAAGATGTGATAGTCGAGGAGTGGCCCCTCTAAGGAACACCAACGGACGCACCTACTCATACAATAAAAGAAAGCAGGCACTGGTAACAAGCAATTTTCTTTGGCCTTTAACAGCAATTAAGATAAATCTATAAAAGAAATAATGTCGCAATTATTTCCATCAATGGAGAATATCAAAATATATGAAAACGGCATATAGAAACTATTATTCAACCTCAATATCTATAAAGCCTCAAATCCGGATGAAATTCCAACGAGACTACTTAAAGCCGCCTAGGCCGAATTTTACTGCCGTTATAATCCGAAGTTAGTTTGTGATTTGTCGGATTAATGGCAGAATTCAGTCCTATTGCTCGTAATGTAGCAAATAAAAAATTGTAACTTGGGTCTATTTATACAAAATTCAAACATAATATTCATCTTCTTTACTTTATTAAAGCTTTAGACATTGCGAAACTAACTGGAAACGATCTTTATTGAACAAATTTTTTTTTTTGTCTTTGATGATGCACATGCAAAAATGCTATGTTTATCATTTTTTGGTATATGGATAATGTGACCTAATCATAACTCAAATCATTGCATTGTACCACACATGGGGTTATAACTAATTTTGGGTACGGTTTACTGACTATTGCACGATAATATAGTTCGGTGTTTGCATTTACCGAAGTAAGTACTTTCTATCTGTAATATTGTTTTGATTATTTTTCAGGTGAAAAACGGAATGTTTTGTATTGCGAAATGTAATAATTTTGTTCTTAGAATTTGAATAAAAGTATAATTCTGTTCATATATTCTTATGCGATCAAGCTGGCTAGGTGAATGATCATATAAATGCACATTCAATCTGCTTTCATCTGAATTGTTAATTATATAATTAACGCATAATAAGTATGTCCAACAATAATGATCTTCTTGCTACTGTTTTTAATGGTTAATTAAACAATTTTCGTGATGTAAACAGTTAATATTCAATTGCTGCCTGTGCTTCTGCAGCTGATCATCGTGATGAATTTATATACTGGTTTGCACATGTAGATCTTTGATCATCTTTGCAAAATAAAAATAACACAAGTATACAAAAGTATTAAGAATTTCGAATATTTTTAAAACAATTAAGAGATAACCAGTCCTTTATCCCAGTTGGGATTGCAGATTTACCAAATGGTACAAATGTAAATAATTTGGGAGGATATGGGACAAAGATGGCACACCGACTTGATGAGGGAAGTATTACGAATCTGTAATTCCTGAAAAATAAAATGATGAAAACGTTTCTACTTTAGCATTTTCTTATTATTAGTTTTATGCACTTTTTAATTTTCCAGTTATTATGTTGTTGTCGCATCAAACAGAAATAAATTTTTTTTTTTTTAAATACAGGTCTCAAGTGCAATTTCCTGCATCTTTCTTTTACTTTCAATAATTCAAATGTCCAAAAATGTTAACTGGTTTATTTACTATGCATGCCTACTATTTTTATACGACTGCAAATAAATTGCAGGTGTATAATAGTATGATGCTGTCGTCTGTGTCGTCGTCATCTGCGTTGTTGTCTGTTGTTCTCACAATAACTTTTGTTCTAGTTATCCAATTGCTTTGAAACTTTACAGTGATGTTTCTTACCATAAAGGGATAGATGGCATTGATTTTTAGGGTCCCCACATTTTTACGTTTAGAAATTAGGGACCCAAAAGGGACCAAAAATGCCACTATTTTGTTTTGTTTTTTTTTTTTATTTGTTTTTAAATAGTCAGTAATTTACATACCCCTTACAATGCCACCTGACAATGGTTTTAGGGGTTTAAGAATAACATGCATAATAACTACTATATGATTTTTCATAATATATTGTAATATACTATATACACACATAATACACAAAGAAGGAAACGCCTCTCATAACTTATTTTTCTGAATAAAAAGTTAATTTTGTATCCATCCACTCTTTCTCATTTTTATATAGAATTTGACTTGCTCTTAGTACAAGGAAAGAAAAAAAAAAAATATATATATATATGGGTTATTTGTATACTAATTTGTTAAATTATCAATGATCAAAAAGTTGTGTACAGGGGCCCAAAATAGTTCTCTTCTATTAGAGTTGTATTTCATTTCATTATACAAATCTAGATCCCTTTAGCTTCAGTCACACTACACCGTATAGCGTTAACGGACGTCCAACGCATAACAAAATTTTCAATCCGTCCATGTCCGTTCGCATGCGTGTCTTTTCCGTTTATCATGCGGCGTTTGTGCTTCTTGTCCGGCGATGTCCGGCAGTGTTCGTTCCGTTCGGTGGAAAGTTTTGAACATGTTCAAAATTTGGAACGTACAGCACCGGATAAAGTTGTCCGTCAGATGTACGGTAACCATGCGCCGGTATGCGTTTTGTTCGTTACTCGTACGTTCCTTATTCTGTACTTGTCAGGTTCGAGTCTGTTCTTTCCCGGTGGACCTGATTTACGGCCGGACTACCAACGGACATGCAGCGGATGTAACGTAAGTGTACGCTGCGTGACCGTTTTGTGCGGTACAAATCCGTTACTAGTACGTTGAAGTCCGCTAACTGTACGTCGTTCATCCAGTATATGTGCGTTGATCGTTCGGTCATTGTGCGTTTTGCACGTTTTATGCTCCCCGTACAGCGATCATGAGAGCAGCAGCGGGAAATGCTTTTCATCACCGGATAACTTTCAGCCGCATTTTTCTGTGCGTTTGGCGTCCGTTAACGCTATGCGGTGTAGTGTGACTGCACCTTATAATATAAAAATGTTTTCTTTACACCATCTATGGTTGGAATTGTTTCTTTTATCTTACATTTATAAATATAATTCTTTGCTACAATTAAAAGGAAGTTACACAATAATGTTTCACTAATATAACCTAATATAATACCTTTTTTGTCCAGCGTGATATTTGGAAATATAATTACAAAGTAAGTGAAGAGTCTATTCCAAAACATTTTTATATGGTTGCAATCATAAAAAACATGTTCAATAGTTTCATCACTTGATCTACAAAATACACAAAGTTCTGAATTTACAAGATTTATTTTATGTAAAAACTTATTAGTTGGCAAAATCTTATGCAAAAGTTTATATTGAAAGATCTTCAGATAAGAATTTTGACAACATTTCTGTAATAATGAAAAGTATCGTGCCCATTCATATTGTTCCATATCTAGCTCTTGATGCCAAGCTTCTATCTTATGATGTGGCACCACAAAAATATTTTTTATTAAGTCATTGTACGAATACTTAATATTTTTACTACATTTTATTCTTTCTAAAAACTTATTACTTTTATGAAAATTAACCAATTCGTTCACTGACATATTATTTGAAAACTTTTTCACTTGGTTTTTCAACATAGTTGGGATAGCCGATATAAGACTGTGGTATTTCATGAAATCTTTAGTGTCGCAGATCCTGCTAATCTGGGCAACAGACATTAATGTTTTAGTAGATTTGTCTATCAGATCAACAAGACTCTCAACTCCTTTAGATTTCCATTTAATAAAATAAGAAAAATCTTCTAAACGAGCTAAGTTTAAAATGTCTAAACTATTTCTGACCTATTCAAACTGAAAATTGGTTTGCTATTATGCAAACCAGATAAAAAATCTCTCCAAAATGGATTTGAAATTCTGATCTTAATTTCATCCAGTTTTTCCTTTTCTAGACGTAGAACCCGTAATCCACCTACATGCTGTAGTTCATATTCAATTAAGGCCTGTAAAAAGCCGGCACAATTCTGAAGACTTTTGATCCAACTCATTTTTAAGTATGTACCAAAAGACTCCAAATGTACCATGTTCAAGCCACCATCACAAAAATCACCTATTAAGGTGTTTCTTTTGATTTTCTCAGTCTTACCATCCCAGATAAAATTGAAAAACAATTTGTTCAGTTCATTTAATGTAGATGAACTTGGGTTTGGCAAAGATGTCAGTAAATGCACAAGTTTTGGTACAGCCAAAGATTTAATGACAGTAACTTAATTTACCAAGTAGGCTCAGTTTTCTGTGCTGCCAACTTTTTAATAGTTTAGATATCTCATGAATCTTTTGTTTAAAGTTAATATCAACCATAGTTTGCATACATAATGAAAAGTTGATACCAAGTAATTTAATATCACCACATAAAATTTGTTCTGAAAATCTTTTACTTCTTATCCAAACTGATCTTGTCTTGGAAAGATTTATTTTTAAACCAGACACTTTATGAAATTTTGTAAAGATAATCAAAGACTCTATTAAAGATGTCTCTGAACCATCTAGAGTTAAAAATGTATCGTCAGCATATTGACTTATTAGGGATTCTTGTTCATTTATAACAATACCATTAATATTTGTATTTGTTTTCATTTTTATTGATAAAAGTTCTACTCCAATGATAAAAAGATAAGGGGATAAAGGGTCTCCTTGACGGCAGCCTCTTTTAAGATTGAAAAATGGGGAAATATGACCATTATTAATAACACAGCTTTTTGCATCCTTATACAAGATTTGAAACCACTGGCAAATGGATGGCCCAAAATTAAAACTTTTTAAAGAATTAATAATAAAATCCCATTCCACTGAATCAAAAGCTTCCTCAAAATCTACTAATAGTAATAATCCCTCCTTATCATTTTCTTCCAGGTAATGCATTAGATCATATAATAATCTTGTATTTTCACAGATGAAACGCCCTTTAATAAACCCTTTTTGTGATTCACTTATTACATGTGGTAAGACATTTTTCAACCTATTTGCTATAGCTGCAGTGGCTATTTTCATGTCAACATTAAGTAAACTTATTGGTCTCCAATTAGACATATATCTCCTGTCTTTCCCATCCTTAGGAATACAGGTTATCACACTTTGATATTGAAAATCTGAAAATTTTCCCTTTTCGTAACCATAGTTAAGTGATCGGAATACAAAATATCCAATGTCTTTCCAGAAAAACTTATAAAATTTGGCTGTGAAGCCATCAGAACCTGGGCTTTTTCCATTTAACATATTCTTTAGAGCTTCACCACACTCTTTAAAAGTTAAATTCCCTTCACATTCACTCTTCAAATCATCAGATAACTTTACATTATGAAGAAAAAACTAGCTGTTCTTTACATCATGTATATCTTGACTACTTCTACTAGAAGTATATAATTTTTTGTAAAAATTGTTTTCTTCGTCAAAGATCTCATTCATGCTTGACAAATGATTTCCTTTCTCATCTATAAGTTCTGATACAGTTTTTGAAATAAAATTCCTCTTCTCCAAACTACAAAAGAACTTTGAATACTTTTCTCCATTCTCAAACCAGTGGGCTTTAGATCTAAGCAAAATGCCCTCTACAATTTGTTCACGTTTTTTTTCAAGAACAGCTTTTTTATCAGTCAACTCGTTTTTAAGATTGTCAACTGGGTTTTGATGAAACTCATTTTCTAACTTTTGAATTTCATCTTCAATTTGACACATCTCTTTTTTTTCTTGTTTTGCTTTATTAATGCTATAAGAAATTGTAATGCTACGAATTTTCATTTTCAAAATTTCAAAGAAGACCTGATCATTACAAGAAAATTCAAGCTCTGTCTGGTCATTCATATCACCACTAGTGCGATATTCATCGACAGTATCTTTAACACAGTTTTTAACTAAAGAAATATAATCTAAATCATGTAATAGTTGTGCATTAAATTTCCAATAGCCCTTTCCCCTCTTTGCTTGTGGTACTGTAAATCCAAAAACTATACCAGAATGGTCAGTTCTGTAACCTTGTATAATTTCTGTCTGTTTAAGTAATGAAAATAAATCTTGAGAAACCAAAAAGTAATCTATCCTACTCTGCTTAATAGGGGAGTGCTGCCACCAAGTGTATTTACGAGTATTTGGATTACATATTCTGCAAGGATCTACAAGATTAAAAGTTTCTATTATGTCTTGAACTTTTCTTTTACTGTTAACATGTCTATCGTGCAAAATATTAAATGTATCTATTTCAAAATCTTGTACAAAATTCCAATCTCCACACAATAATATACAAGAGTTTTTATAAATGGCAAGCTTCTGCTTAATTTCAGTAAAAAGCTCAGGTTTGTCTATGTTATAACCATACAAAGTAAGTAATGTAAATCTATGATTCTTAACAGTGAGGTCTAGTACAATGTATCTCCCATTCAGATCACAATATTTATCATTCACAGAAATATCAGTTCCCTTTTTAAATAAAACACAAACACCTGCACTTTTGCTACTACAATGACTAAAATATATAGGAGATCCCCATTCATCAAACCAATCTTTTTCGACTTCAGGAGTACTATGAGATTCCTGAAAGCATACAATATCTGCCCTTTTCTCCTTTACCCAATCAAATACGTCAAGTCTTTCTTTTTTATTTGAAAAGAGACCCCTTACATTAAGAGAAATAATTTTAACTTCTTCAGTCATTAATAATAGTCAACTAAAGTGTTTGATAGAGCAAGACAGTAAAAAATACAATGAGAAAAATACTAATACAATCACACACACACACACATACAGCCTCTCGTACACAAGATGCCCTTTTGATTGTTTGTTCATAAAATGTCAACAAAGGTGCAGTTTTCATTGATATAGCTTTACATAACAAAATAATCAATAGGAATTGTATATACACAGGTTACAAAAGATGAATACATTTGAATAAAACAGAATGAATTGTCAAAGATTTTTATTTGCAGTAATGAAATACCTTATTTAGAGAGGGACTTAAAAAAAAAACCTACAAATTTCCAAATTTAATGGATTTTTCTTTTATAATAAAAATTACTGTTTTCCTTCTTACACCCTCTCATTGTTCAAAAAGAAAATTAAAAAAAGCAAATTTGTATTAACTGAAATATTTTAGATTCTGAAAAACGTTAGAGTTACTCCCCTTATCCCACTAAATATCATTTATCATTAGTTCTTTAACAATACTTGAATAACATTAAATGGTATTATAGCGAACCACATGAAACCTTTCCTGAGTATAAACTGGTGTTGGTCAGGGTATTTAAACTTTTGGTAGATGAACTGTCCCATTGTTTGAATACAATACCTATTGTTCTCTCAGCAGTTTATTCAGTGGGTACTTTAAATCTGACAAGAAGAAGTCAATCATTGATTGATTAATTTTCATGTGGAAAAAACTAAACACCCTCTTATGAAAATGCCCATACTTAATTGTATTACATGTATTACCAAATAATTACCAGATTTTGGAAGATTTTTCTTTTCCCGCATAATTTTTGACTTCACCTCTGAATTCACCATCTTAACTATGATTGGTCTTATTTTACCTTTTTTAGTTGGAATTCTATGGATTGCTTGGATTTCTGATGACTGAACATCCACATTAAGCTTAGATTTCACAATATCTTTAGTGAAAAGGTCTCTTAGGTTTTCACCTTCTTTTTCAGGATAATTCATTACTTTTATGTTAAATTTGCGAGAGTATTGTTCATTATAGTTGGACATTTGTATGGCTTGTTTGGTTCTAACCTCATTATCCTGAATTTGGGATTTCATTTCAAAGATGGTTTTTCTTTGAGCAGCAATTGTTTCTCTGAAAGTTTCATTGTCTCTAGATAGTTCTTCAGTTGCTTTTGTTTGTTTATTTAGCTTTTCCCTAAGTTTGGTATCAATCTCCTCTTTCATTTTATCCATAAGTTTTGTGACAATGTTAGTGACCACATTTTCTATGTCAGATTTCTTAACAAGAGATGACAAGGCTTGATCTAGATCAGTTGTTTTCAATACACCTTCCAACCCATCTTTAATTGATTCAAGGTCATATTGTTTATTGGATAAATCCAAAACTGAATTGCTCTCATTTGGTGATCTTTCACTTGCAAGTCTTTTTGCTGAAGGCACTATGGTTTTTGCCTTACTTTTTTCTGATTGTTTTTCATTACTAATCTTATCCCCAGGTGGAATTTTAGGTGCTAAATAAGTTTGAACAGTTTTCTCACTAGATTTAGATCCTTTGGACATGGTTATAAATGAGTTATATAATCCAAATTAAAGTCCTGGATAATACCAAAATACAGATAGTGTCCTGACTAGTGATTTGTTTGTTCCCACAATAACTTTTGTTCTAGTCATCCAAATGCTATGAAAATTTACAATGATTTTCCATACCATTAATAGATGAATGGGATTGATTTTTGGGGTCCCACCTTTTCTAATTTAAAAATTAGGGGCCCAAAAGGGGCAAAAAATGGTATTTTTTTATTTGTTTCCACAATAACTTTGGTTCTGGTTTACAGATTGCTTTGAAAATTTTACAATAATTTTTCTTATCATAAATGGATGAATGAAATTGAGTTTGGGGCTCTTCATTTTTCCGTTTAGGAATTAGGGGCCCAAAAGGGGCAAAAATGAAACTAGGGTTTTTATATATGTTTTAACAGATATGCCAAAACATAAATATTAATATAAACATATATTTTACAAGATAACACTAAAATACATTTAACACAAATTTTTCTGTATTTTATTTTACTTTATTTGTCTTGTATTGTAACTCGTTTCCTTAATATCTATATGCATTATTATATAAAGAACCAAATGTTTAGAACTTTGATGTCTAAGATGATCATTCTCTTATATCAAAGAAGAAAAAGCAACACATGGCAAAGACAAATCATAAAAAATTGATTGTATTAAAAGATCCTGACTTGGTTAAAGCGTATTATAGAATATCATAAGTACATTATATCTTCACAAGCACAACAATTAATCTCTCATATTACATTTCAAAATGGGTTCCTATTTTAATCCTCCAATTACTTTTATTGAGTTTCCCCAATATGGTTACAAACATATCTTTTCTTGTTTTATTATAAACGTGCTCATTTACATACTATTAGTACCATTCCGTAGTAAGAATCCAGTAATTTACATATGTATAACCCATGATGCAACACGCCATTCAGTTTTCGGGTTTCTCAATGTTTTTCGTGTAGGAAACATAATTAATAAGAGACACGAATGTCAATTAATACACAACGCACAGTGGGTTCTTAAAAACGGCAATAACTATCATCACGTATCAATAATGATCGATTTTAAACACGAAACCGATAAAAAATGATTACAAAGTTGAAAGATATCAAGATCAACCACGTCTGATTGTATATGCAACTTCTTTTGGACATCGAAGTGCCAGGACTGATTCACTCCCGCTCTGCTACATTACGGGTAATGGTACTAAATTTGTACCCTCGCCAAAAAAAAAGTGAGGGTACGATTATTCGTTCTAAAAGCTGTCACTTCAGATATGTCGTCACTGTTTACTTCATTTTTCTACCCACAGAATGAAAGAATGCCTATGTAGTACCGATATACAATATGCAGTCATGAATCAAAATAACAACTGGTGTCCCTAACAGCCATCTTATGCAAAGTCCTAGAACATGTGATATGCAGCAGCATTATGAAGCATATTGACAGTCTCTTGATCTTGACTGACGCACAGCAGGGTTTTATAAAAGAGGGATTCTGTGAATTTTAACTGATACTAACTGTCCACCATCTAGCAAAGAACATAGACAACATGGAACAAGATGATGTGGTGTTATTGAATTTTTCAAAGACATTTGACAAGGTGCCCCACAAATGTCTCCTGCATAAAATTGATCACTATGGGATAAGAGGAACCACATTAGACTCATGGTAAGACTTTCTTAAAGACAGAAAACAACAAGTACTCCTGGAAGGAACATCATCAGAAACATCACATTTCCACTCAGGGGTTCCACAAGAAAATTTGCTTCGACCACTCATGTTCTTGTTGTTCATTCATGACTTAACGGAATATGTAACATTGTCAACTGTACAAATGTTTGATGTATCACCAGATAAACTAGACAAAGTCGATCTAGCGATCACTAATACCCCCGCATTTTGTAAAAATTTCTAACGTTTTTCGTGGACTGTGACCTTGAAATTTGATAGATTTCCACCAAAATCAATAGGCTTCTTACCAACAAAATATATAACAATATTTTACAGTTTCATTAAAATCGGATGCAAACTTTTTGAGTTATTGTCCGGAAACAACTTTTTTGTAAAAATTTCTAACGTTTTTCGTGGACTGTGACCTTGAAATTTGACGGATTTCCCCCAAAATCAACAGGCTTCTTACCAACCTGATATATAACAATATCCCAAAGTTTCATTCAAATCACATGCAAACTTTTTGAGTTATCGTCCGGAAACAACTTTTTTGTAAAAATTTCTAACGTTTTTCGTGGACTGTGACCTTGAAATTTAACCGATTTCCCCCAAAATAAAAAGGCTTTTTACAAACCTGATATATAACAATATCCCAAAGTTTCATTCAATTGAATGCAAACTTTTTGAGTTATTGTCCGGAAACAACTTTTTTGTAAAAATTTCTAACGTTTTTCGTGGACTGTGACCTTGAAATTTGATGTATTTCCCCCAAAATCAATAGGCTTCTTACCAACCTGATATATGACAATATCCCAAAGTTTCATTCAAATCAGATGTAAACTTTTTGAGTTATTGTCCGGAAACAACTTTTTTGTTAAAATTTCCAACGTTTTTCGTGGACTGTGACCTTGAAATTTGAAGGATTTCCCCCAAAATCGATAGGCTTCTTACCAACCTGATATATAACAATATCCCAAAGTTTCATTCAAATCGGATGTAAACTTTTTGAATTATCATCCGGAAACCAAATGTGGACGGACGAACGGACGGATGGACGGACATGAGGACCACTATATACCCCCGACTCTGTCGAGCAGGGGTATAAAAATGAAGAAGACCTGAAAGCCCTCCAGAAAGATATTGACAGATTTCAAGAGTGAGGGCAGACTGGCAGATTCAATTCCATCTGCAAAAATGCAAGATAATCAGTCACCACCAAAAGAAAACTAGTGAAAGGGCCATATAACATCCACGGTCACATGCTGGAAGAAGTGACCCCAGCAAAATACCTAGGAGTTATCATTCATAAAACGTTGAGTTGGAACCAGCACATTTACAACATCAGTAAGAAGACAAACTCCAACAAAGCATTCTTACAGAGAAACATCAAAAGATGCCCTAGAAAGAAAAAAAAATCCTTCAAAAACAGAAAAGGCCGGATTTCGTTAAACTAGAAGTAGTGACGAAGCTGAAATCGAATCCCACATTATAGGAGGCCATGCTGATGCTGCATAACAAATTTCAAGAGAATATGAATGAGAAGAGAATATATTTTTCCCACGCCTGCCCGCCAGCCCACCTACCATTCACCATATTTTAACCCCGATTTTCACTCTGTGAAATCCAGTCAAAAATTATGCTACCAGACACTGGTCAGACCAATTATTGAATACTAAAGCACTATCTGGGACCCAGCATCTAAAGAAAATGTCAACAAACTGGAGACTATACAACGACACTCAGCCCGATTTGTGATGAACCATATATTGAAGAACCAGTATTGTTACATCCATGCAACATAAGCTCAACTAGACCATCCTACAAGAAAGAAGAGCAAGAACAAAGCCCTCATGTTTTTCTGCATAGTCCATAGCCTAGTCGCAGTACCATCAGCGCAACTCTAACCAATGACAACAATAGCAAGAGGCCATAGCCAAAGTTCTTAGTATCATTTACTCGATCCCTAGTATATTGCCACTCTTACTTTCCAGACATCATTAGGATCTGGAATGGACTTCCACAGCCAGCAGTCAGGTGCACCAAACTGGAATGGACTTCCACAGCCAGTAGTCAGTTGCAGCACTCTGGAATCATTCCGAGCAGGTTCAGTTGGGATAGAGATCTTCTGATGTTTTTAACCACACTTTTTTTTCACGAAGCACAAAATTTTATATACCAGCATGAATGTTTTTCTCACATTGAGGTAAAACACATGTACCTAACTAAGTCTGAAGATTCTCTACTCGAGGACTGGACTTTAATGGAAGAAGAATAAGTCAGATCTGTCAAATCATTATTAATCCTCAAGATCGTTCAAAATCTATCGGATTGTTCCCAATCCGTCCATCTATCAATTGAGGGATTTTGGAAGGATTTGACTGATCTGATAGTGTCATTTTATTAACAAAATAATTAAAACAAAATAAATTTAAACTAAGGCTCTTAAGAGCCTGTATGGCTTACCTGACTTACACAAAAACTTTTTTAGAGACATGACTTTTTCTTTCTAGCAAATTCTGATATTAATGCTAAAAAGTTTATGTGAGGATGCTGTTTCTACTACTGTTGCCATGTTGAATTTCCAATCAGCAGCAATTTGTAGGACAGTTTCTGAGAAGAAGCTGTTTTATGTTTTTTTATAGGTTAGTACGTTTAGTGATGTTCCATGGTTTCAGCAAAACTCAAAATTAGTAGAGGACCATACAATATCACATATCCTTCAGCCAAGCATTTTGTGAGGAAACAAATTTTGAAATTTCAGCCAATCAGAATGCATTTGCAGCTCTTGTAGCCATGTTGAATTTATATCGGCTGGAAAAACTTAAAAATAATAAGATAACTATCCAATATTCACTTCTGCATCATTTGGGTTAATTTTGTGGAACAGTTTCGGAGAAGAAGCTGTTTGTATGGTTTTCCCATAGGGTCCTATTTAAGCTATGTTCCACGGTGGTGGCCATCTTGGATTTTGGATTGGCACAATAATCTTTCTAGAGTGACTAAGGTACATTTATGCAATATTTCAAATCAATTAATATACCTACCCCAGGTGTGGGTGAGGCAGGTGAATCTAAAGAATGGGCAATGCTAGATAGGTCATCAAGGCCACAAGGAAATAAAGCAAACTTTGATCCATCCAACTTTGGTTGCTTACTGCTGAGACTGAAAGAAAAAATAGTTATTTATATTGTTATGAGTATGATGGTACATGTATGCGTGTTTTGAATAACTTTCTTGTTTGTATACTGTATATTCCACACATGAATAATTTTAAATTTTATAGTTGTATTGGAGTAATCATTATATATTATACAATAAAGTACATTTGTATATTTGTATATCAAGATACCACAATTTACTTACCAATAAAACTAGTGTATCCAATCATTTATTTCAATTTAAAGTCAAAGTGAGGCTGACAGTGAGATGAAAGGTGGTGGTGGTGGTGGAGGGGTGTGTTTGTTGTAAGTATGCAGATTTCATTGCATTTGTACATTTAAACTTTGGTAGCGTGTACTCGAACAGCTCAAACACTACTGTTTTTTAACTGTTTTTAAATCCTGTCATGTTTTTCTATATGAGTATGTACAAAAAAAAACCCTGGTTTTTTTTACACCAATTTCTCGAAAACTCAAACTAATTTAAAGGTCACTTCTTTGATAGTAAATTCATGTAAATCACACCAATAACATAAATTATAAGCATCAATGTTAAACAATTAACTTCAGGTATAATGGGCGTGGATAACAAAAGCAATCATAACAATTATTACAAGTAGGTCAAGTTAACAAAATATGTCATGACTGGCAATTTGTTTTAACAGAGAAACTGATATGGTTTTTCTACTTAAAAATATTATTAACTGCACCAATCGAATTATAAAATAAAAATGAAAACATTACAATAGAAACTACCAAGTTTGTGGACAATTATGATCTAATTGATAATACAAGACAATTGTTAAGGTGATGAATAATTTAAATTATTCAATAATATATAAAACATTTGTATAAAAATAATGTGACTGAAAAATTTGAATAAAAAAGGATATTCACTAAAAATAAAATGGTTATTCACCGCGGGAAAATGCATGCGATTGTTATTTATAGAATCCCGGTTATTCCCTTTTTTAAATAACAATCGCATGCATTTTCCCGCGGTGAATAACCATTTTATTTTTAGTGAATATCCTTTTTTATTTAATCAAACAATAACTGTCTTTTGATTCGGTAAATGTTAGGAGTTATTGACTTTTGAAAAAACTCTTTGTTATTCACCTCGCCCGCTGGGCTCGGTGAATAACAGTTTTTTTCAAAAGTCAATAACTCCACACATTTACCTCATCAAAAGACAGTAATTGTATAATATAAAATCCCAAAACCTAAAGCTGAATTTAACTAACAGTAATTTACATATTCAGACTTTAAATACACAACTTTTAAAGTACAGTGTCAAAATATTTCTGACTCAAATTACAATTTGTAGTCATGTGTGATTTATATGACTTAATTTGTATACATACATTTTTATACTTTCTTTTTCAATTTACCTGTAAACTTTTTGTAACATTGTTTTTTTTTTGTTTCATGTATGAAGGTCTGAAGGAAGATCAGTTGTAATACTAACTGTGTAACCCTTTTTAAATCAAGTCATTATTACAGTACTTGAGATTGAAAATGCAACACTTTTTGTTTGCAATCCTTCATCGAGTCAGATCAGTCAAATTGTTCCCTATCCGTCCATTAGTCAATCTATGGATTTGGACGGATTTGACTGATTTAAAGGATTAATTTGGACTGATCACTCCAATGGGTCCATTCAGCCTCTGGTGACCGATTGATTAAAACAAATATATTTCGAAATTTTAAAATTTGTTTCATCTACATAATATTTAGGCATTTATTGAATTAAATACTAGTGTAAGTAATTTTACTATAGGTTAAAAAAAATCACAACATTTTGTCTGTTATTCACTTATTTTTTCCCCAATTTTCAAATATATTCATCCAAAAAATTTTCCAGCAATTTTTTTAAATCCATGACAGTTTATGGTCCAAAATTTCTCAACACTATATTTTTGGTACATTTCTTCTATCAGTGTTTTTTAAGGTGCAAAATGAAGTGGATCTAAAAGCTTATAGATCCCAGTAACTTTAAGTCCCATACAGTAAGACTCTATAGGAGGCATTTTTAAGTCTCCAATTTTTATATGTATCTATAATACCATTCCTTTTGACTTTATCCTGCTTGCCATTCCACAAGAAAGAATATATTAAATTATCAAGTTCCTTGAAAAATGTTTGTGGAGGATTAAGCAATACAGTAAGGATTTGGGTTAAAATTGGAAGAGCTAGTGATTTTATTACTGTAATCTTAACGATGTAAGGTCCCTGTATACTCAGGTATTAATTAAAACTATTTTATTTTCTTCTTATTTTTTTTTTTGGTGTTATCTTCTTTAAATACTTCAAACTAATACCCAAAATCTTAAATTCACCTGAATGATTCGACTTTAAATTTAAGTCTTCACCAGGATTTGTTTTGAATGTGTGTTTGACCCAATCCAATGGCTCCGTTATTTAGATTAACTTCAGATTTGCACACTCTGTAAACTTGTATACATATATAAACAGATTGTCTCAAAGACTCCTCCTCATTATCCAATAATAAGACCTCTACTTATTGACTAAGAAGGTATTCAGAGCCATTTGATCATTCTTATTCTTAAGAGTCAAATTTCAATGCTGCAATCAACAATTAAAGGGAGAAAATGAAAAGATAAGGAGACAAGGGACCATTTTACCCATATTAAAAATGCTGAGCAATTCCATTATTGATGATGCAGCACTGTGCATTAAGAGTATAGTGTTTTCACCCACCTAATAATCATTACCAAATCCAAAATAATTCAGTGACTTTTCAAAAAAGGACCACTCGAAAGTGTCAAAGTCTTTTTCAAAATCCAATCAAGTTATACTATATGTTCTTACTTCAGTCTTTCCATTCAATCAAAAATAGGTGTAGTGCATTCACCAATATATCTCCCTTTTATAAAGCCCTACTGTGTTTTCACTTATCAACTTTTCAACTTTGTCAATAAGAAAAAGCTGTCAATGCAATTTTCATATCAACGTTTAAAAGTGTAATAGGTCTCTAATTTTCTAAATCATGTTTAATTTCCCTTTTCAAAAAAACTATAATTGCATGAATTGAGTAAATAAGGATAAATATCTGTCTAGAAAAATTAGCAAAAATTCAAATTTAAAACCATGCATTCTTGGGGACTTTCTGTTTTTCATATTTTGAAGTACATTATGACTTTCAACTAAAGTCAAAATGCCCTCCAGATTACTAGATTCTCTTAAGATAAGAAAGTTATGAAAGGATTTTCATTATTAAACAATAAAGCATTATGCTCGTAAATGAAAAGTAGTTTACACACCTTTACCTCTAAGCTTGCCACCAATTTGACCTAGCCATTATACCAGTGATTTTTCATCTCTAAATATTCTTAATTTTGTTCCATATTTTTCATTCCTTCTTTATTATTATTATCCGCACTTCATATAAGAGTTGTAAATTTCTGAGTGTCTGCTATTTTAGTTTCAGCTTTAGACTGTAATTTCTTTTTTATTTTTCTTTTATAGCATGTTGAAGTTGGTTGGGGCATATGGGCATGGAAAATAGGGTATCTATTTTGTATAATCATATCCTGAAGTTTTTAACTCAGATCTCTGAAACATCACAGAAAGATTGGACATGTATTGAAGTTGTGCACCTGCTAATATGGAACTGTTTGAGGATTATTTCTGATTTCCAGTCCTTGGGACGTAATGTAAGTTTACGACGGTTTTTATATTCACAAAGATTCGCAGTTGTAAGTTATGTGTGAAATCACTCTTAAACTTATGTGGGCTCCTGAGCGCTCATAAGTCCTAGCTTCCCTTGTTACAGAGAAATTGTTTTTCAAGACATTCACTACTTAGCATAATTAACTATGTTGCATGTGGCATAGAACGACAAACAAACCATTCAAAATCTGCAAATATTTTAATAAATTTGTTACCAAAGGGGAAAACTCTCACAAAAATACATAATTTTAAAAGAAAGAAACAACAACCGTATTCATGAAAAATTTTCCAGAAATTAAACTTTTGCCTAAGTGTATGATTTGCGATTTTACATCATACTGTTTTATTTGTGTTAAAATAGGTTTAGGTTATTTATTACATTATTATAACATGAAAATACGTGCTGTTACACTGAAGGAACGTCACCTTAAAAAAAGATCTTGTTTCATGTTAGGGTAAATTGAGATTACTTTTTAAGACATTTTTAAAATTTGTTAAAAATGTGTGAGACTGGACTAAATTTTGTATGAGATTTGATGATTTTGTGTAATAGTTTTAGTGATATATGTGAATATTACTTCAGCCACTATATAGTTCCATAATTCCTTCCAACAGTCTACTGTTTTGTGAGGTTATGCAATTACAAATTGTAATAATTTAAGAACTTTAAAGTAATTATTTCTCTTTCAATACATTTACTTCCAAAGTGAAAGAAGTAAATGCCAGCCTGCGCATCATTGCTAGGTGCGAAAACATAAAATTTATGATTGCTCTTTTACGTGTAAAATTGTGATTACTATCAAGAATACAAACAATCATAGACATAATAGTAAATTTACGATTCTCTCATATTTAGACAAAGTGTAAATTTAAGATTCTTTGAGAATATACTTGCAGGTGAGCTAAAAATAGCATTTGTTTATGTTAACATTCTTCAGGTTACAAGTCTTTTTTATAAACTATGCCTACATTACATCTAATCTTTTTACAAACAGCTTTGTAATCTATTACCCTTAGCTCTTGGCAATAGAACACTGATGTGGCAAAAGTATTCTAGTCTATTGAGTGACTTTGATTTGATAACTGTATACTTATTCCTGGACAATTATCTTTCCACTTGTGGAAGGCGGGTTAAAATTAAATCTGGACAATGTTATATGTTTTTTGTTTATTAATTAAAATAAAATGGAACAGAAATTGATAATTCCTACTTTATAAGAGCAAAAGCATATTTTTCTTTTTTTTACAGTTCTTCATAATAAATATGATTATGAAAACCCCCTTGTTTATGAGATGAGTGAAAGTCTTCATTACATTTTTTTACCATCCATATTATATTAAATGTAAAATTGTTATTTAATTCATTTTTAGTATTTGATGAACAGTATTTGTCAAACTAAGTTTAATAAAATATTTTTTTTACATCTATATTCCAACAATGTCCAGATTATTGTAAGGATTTACTTTCACTTTGTATTTGTTTGTTCGATTTTTAAATTTAGAAAATCAAAGTCTGATTGGATATATAACACTTCCTGCTCTTGGCCCATCCTTTAGTCGTTTTCATAAACAACTGTGAATAGTTAGAAGAAAATCAGTTACCCGGTAAGTAGTTCTCAAGACACAGTGAGACATTTGGATGATGTACAGGTGGAGGGATTTTTATACCTTATGTCTGTCATAGAATTATAAAAACAGTACCATCATGTATAAAAATGGTTGAAAGATGGGAAAACATTCCTTGAATAATTTTAATTGAACCTGTATTTAATCTACCTTCAACCTGGCCAGAAATGTAAATACAAGCATATAACCAACAATCAGATACAAAGTTATATAAAGTTAAGAAATAAGTATTGGAAAACAAAAAAGGAAAATGATAATAGATGACAGAAAAAGACATTAAGTAAATATAAAATGGTGTGTTCACGTTTCTTCAACATTTGTTATTTCAGGGAAAAAGTATTTTGGAGAAACGTGAAAAGGTAGTAGACAACCTTAATTAATTTTACCTGCAATTATGACTACAGTAAAAAAAAAGTATAAATGAATCTTTTTTAAGCAATTTGTACAGAATATAGAATATTATATATATTTAATTGAATTACAGTACTAAGTAAAAAGTGTTCTGGGTTGGTGCTATGTAAAAGTTCCTGTCTCCATAAAAAGTTGGTCAGGATGTGGGTAGTCAAAAACATAAGAATTTTCTGTGCATTTCTGTTGTCAGCTAATACAAATCTTTCCCCTGCAAGTGTTTGTGTCCATTTTATATCTAGGATGTCTTATCGGGTTATAGAAAGTCTAGGCATCTCTTTGTTTCGGGTACGGTATAGTGAGATGGGTGATTCTTTAAATGTGGCAAGTTCTGCAATGACGTCCTCATTGTCTGAGTTGGTGTCGATGTAATCATTTGATCAAAGTTAGCTCTCTCTTCTTCTTGTATTGCTGGTATTGGGTTAGCCTCATAAAGGCATTGGACCTTAATAGCTTGAATTACAGCATCTGCTTTTACTTAAGCTCTATTAGGTGCGTAAGAATGTGCATTGGCAATTTATTGTCACAATGTGTGTTTACAGTAGCTGGTCTCTGAGGTACTGTGTATCTTCAATATCTTCTGTCCCCTTTGGTCGTATTTACCATAAATTGATATCTGTTCATCTCTAGTCGAACTCATCCGAACTTGTTCGGAAGGAAGTTCACTGCAAGCATTGCATTTGCCATTGTGTTATTTGAGGGTCTGAAAACTGAATATATACACCCCCTGAAACGTAAAACGTTCCCGTACGAAGGAAGAACGAACGAACGCTCTTATCGTCCAGATGAACCATTTAAAAATTGACCAATCACAGATAAGCTATACGCTACAATCGTTCATATGTGGGAAAACGAATGGAGACGCCTATATCGTGCTTCGTAAAAATCAAGAAACGTTCGATCATTTTAAATAAAATCTTGAGAATCAAGCTGGTTTATAGTAAACAAATAAAAAATTGAAAAGGAATAAATAATTAAAACAATTATACTTTATTTTCATTAAATCATCATTTAAATGATTTGTGACAGCTCAAACAGGTAATACACACACACAAAACGTGACAACATAACAAGCCTACAAGAAAATGTGTGGGGTTGAGTATTTTTATTAAATATTCACGTTCGGGATTTGGGCTAAACATGTAAATGTTTTAATAATGGACCTATAAATATTTTTTATCACAGTGTAAAAAGAAAGGAGCTTACTTAATCGTCCATTTTATTTTGATTACAGTAATTATTACACATTCCCGAGGAAGCTTTTATAATTAATCTTAATTGCATATAATGAAATGTACTAATCCAACTGTATATTTATTATGTTAAACCGTATAGTTTTATAAATTTAGGGGTAATTTATAAGAATAATTCTCTATTGGAAAATGTTCATCAAGGTGGTGTTCAAATAACACATTTAAAATCACATATGTAATATCACTCCCAAGACCTTTGCAATAATATCAAAAACCATATTTAACATAAAAAACTACTGAGACCTTCGAGATACAATTAAAAACTAAATTAAACATATAAAATCACTCCTGATACATAAGAAATGCAATCAAAAACCATAATACAAATATAAAATCACTCCCGAGACCTTAGCTATGCAGTGAAAAACCATATAACACATACAATTTCTATACTGAGACCTAATAGCAATACAATTAAAAACCATATTTCACACACAAATCACTCCAGTCCTGAGACCGTTGCGATACAATTAAAAACCATATTACACATATAAAACCACTCCTCAGACCTTTGCGATACAATTAAAAACCATATTACATTTATAAAATCACTCCTGTCAGACCCTAGCAATACAATTAAAAATCATATTTCACATGCAAAATCACTCCTGAGATCTTTGCGATACAATTTAAAAACCATATTACACCTATGAAATCACTCCTAACACCTTTGCGATACAATTAAAAACCATATTACACCTATAAAATCACTCCTTACACCTTTGTGATACATTTAAAAACCATATAACATATATAAAATCACTCCTTAGACCCTAGCAATACAATTAAAAACCATATTTCACATGCAAAATCACTCCTGAGACCTTTGCAATACAATTAAAAACCATATTACATATATAAAATCACTCCTGAGACCTTATAAGATGCAATATTAAACCATAGCATACTGTAATTCACTTCTTTGACCTAACTAAGAGATGCTAAATCAGTCGTGAGACATTACACAATCATGCAATTTAAAACCTAGGAAATGAAATGTCTGTATTTCCAAACAAATATTGTGACATCAAATTAAGATTTTATGCAAGATTATTCAGTTTTTGTATCAAATGAAGACAATTTAGGGATATTCAAAGAATTTTTTGATAAAACATACATTTTTCAAAGGTTTTCATAATTATTATGTGTTTATAAAATTTGGAGAGTGTACAAATAAATCATATTCTTTTACATTCGCCTTCGTTCTTCAAGGGTATCATATTGCATAATAATTTGAGGTATGTGGCAAGACATACCGTACACATCTCGGTTCACAGAGGTCAAAATACTGACCCATAACAATGAGCTTCGCTGGGTATAAAACCACTTGTCCACGTGGAAATCGCCATTTATTATATTTGAGACGGCAAGACGTACTGTGTTAAAGTTGTTTCTTGTGTTTATTTAGGACTACTTATCTATTTCACTGATATAGTAGCATATGGTTTGTTGTTTATTTCACTCGTTATATTTGACAACATGGCTGACTGAAATAGCCACTGTTTCGTAATTTGTTTGGTAATTTAAAAAGACGCATTTTATTTTGGCTGACTGAAATAGCCATATTAAATTTATCCAGGCTGACTGAAAAAGCCATTTTTTGTTGGACCGACTGAAAGGGTCCATTCTTTATGTCTAGATGTGGGCTAGACTATACCGGCAAGTAAAGTTGTTAATAAAAATAAGGGTCCAAAAAAGAGCAAAAAATCTAATTCTTTTCAGGACATTGAGGCCTTAAAATCTACACTAGGCATTGATACTATTGTTAATAGTATTACATCCTTAACAGGTCTTGTAAAAAATTTTCAAGCATCATCAGTAAAAATGAATGCTAAAACCCCTGCTTTTAGTACTGGTCACCCACGTTCCTCCACAAATGCTCGCACTACTCCATCTGCAACTGTCACTCGACCAACCCCATCTGCTACTGTTAGTCTCCCCCCTGTAGATGAGGTTGCTTCAACTGAATGTATAACTTCATTGGTTGATGTTCCAATTGATGACAATGGTAATTATTACCCTTTTGTTAATATTCCTGAAAACTCTAGGTATGACCTTGATGATTTTGACCTTGATTATTTTGACAATCAAGATGATGTAAGTTCTGAAGGAGTAAATCCTCAATTAGCTTTTCAGCAAGCATTTGATAACTTGAGTGAAATTGATACAGATGTAGTTAATGACCCTGTAAATGTTCAGATTCCTACATTGTCTGGCAACGTTCCCAATTCTGATGATAATGAAGCTATGAATGAGCAGGTATGGAATATTCCCCAGTTGAATATGGAGGAAAAAAACTGGACCTAAAATAGCGACAGGCTTGGCTAAAGCAGTAAATGCAGCTCTTACAAGCAAATCAGACAAAGATAGTATTTCAGATATTGCTAAAAAGTATGTTCGCCCTGAAAATGCGACTTATCTTTGTGCACCAAAATGCAACAAAGAAATATGGAACCCTTTGGGTTCAGTACCGCATGCAAAAGATCTCTCATTACAAGAAGTACAGAAGTATATGGCTTTGGGTTTAGTTCCTATAATATATATGATGGACAATTTGTCCAAGAAAAAAGAGCTTGATATAGTTTCTGCTAGAAATGGCTTGACTGATGCCATAAGTCTATTTGGCCATGCTTTTTATTTGTTGTCCAATAAAAGACGTCAGAGTTTGCGAAATTTTTTAAATGATAGATATGCTAAAATCTGGCAATAACGTCCCAATAACTAACCAGTTGTTTGGGGACAACTGTCTTTCAAAATTAAAAGAAATGGGGGATATCACTAGAATACCTATAGCCAAATCTTTTTATAGACCACCCCCTTATTTTTCTCGTTCTGGGAATTTTTCCTCTGGTAATTTAAACTTCAAAGGCCCTGTCCTCAGACGAGGAGGACAGGGCTTCAGAGGCAATGTTCAAAAGCGAGGCTTCCTGAATCGCCAAATGCCCATAGGCAGACGACCAAGACCCTTCATGTCACAGGGCTCACCACAAATCCTTCCAGGAAAGGACCAGAGACGTAGCTTTTAGATAAAGGGACAATTTCTAAGGTGAGGTGTTTGAATTATGATTACTGGTGTAAATACACTTCTGATGAGTGGATTTTTGAGCCTATATCTGGGTATAAAATTGAGTTTACTCAGCTCCCTTGTCAGAACAAAGTACCAAATGAGATCTCCTTTTCTGATGAACAGGCTAGTATTGTCAATGAAGAGGTCTCAAAGTTACTGCAGAAAGGAGCTATTGAGCTGGTTGAGAAATCAGATGATCAATTTATTTCTACCATTTTTATTGTACCTAAGAAAGATGGAACAAGTAGACCTGTAATTAACTTGAGGTATTTGAATGAGTTTGTGGAATATCACCACTTTAAACAAGAAAATTTGTCATTTGCTCTTGACTTGATTCAGAGAAATGATTTCCTTACAAAGCTCGACCTAAAGGACACGTACTTCCACATTTTAATCCATCCTCTTGTGTTTTTCCTGGAAGGGTAATATATATAATTTCTGTGTTCTTCCTTTTGGATTGTCTTCATCCCCTAGAGTTTTTACTAAGGTGTTAAAACCCATATATGCAACATTAAGGCAGAATGGAATAAGATGTTGCTATTATATAGATGATTCTTTGATCATGAATCACGATCATTTAATATGCAAACAACAAACTCAGTTAATTGTCAATGAAATGGATTCCCTTGGATTTTCTATTAATGAGTCAAAGTCAATACTCATTCCTTCTCAAAGATTAGAGTTTTTTGGTGTTATTATAGATACAGTTCAATTTAAAGTTCCTTACAACCGAGAAAATTGAAAAACTGAAAGCTTTATCAGTTTGTCTGCTAAATGTTCAAAGGATAACTGTTAGAGAGTTATCTTCCTTGATAGGATTATGTGTGCATGCTTTCAATGCAATAACTTTGGGTCCTTTACATTACAGGGCCTTAGAAAGGGACAAAGTAAAGAGTTTAGCTAACTCAGACAACAATTATGACTCCTTAATGGTTCTCTCTTCTGACTCTGTTAAAGAGATTAAATGGTGGTTGGATAATGTAGAAAAATTAAATGGAAAACTTATTAGACCAAATTCAGTTGATGCATGGGTAGAAACAGATGCATCCAGTATTGGCTGGGGTGCACATATGAAAACATCTTATGCTGGGGGTAGATGGTCAGCTCTAGAATCCACTCATCACATAAATTATTTAGAGCTATTGGCAGTTTTTCTGGCACTGAAATCTTTTTTCTCCTTAAATACAAAAGCTATTCATATTGGAATTAAGTCAGATAATTCATCTGCTGTTGCTTACATAAATAATATAGGTGGTATGACATCTATTTCTATGGATGGTTTAGCAATAAAGATATGGAACTGGTGCACAGATCACAATATCTTTTTAACTGCACAATATATTCCTGGCTTATTGAATACTGATGCAGATTTTATGTCTAGACAGTTTAGAGATTCTTGTGAGTGGTCATTAAAAAGTGACATTTTTCAGAGAATATGTAAACACTTTTTTGCACCAG
The DNA here is from genome assembly GCA_944474755.1 of Limnoperna fortunei. NCBI lineage: Eukaryota > Metazoa > Mollusca > Bivalvia > Mytilida > Modiolidae > Limnoperna > Limnoperna fortunei. Next base: position 49,251,431 of record OX104114.1, on the reverse strand, counting down.
ATATAGATTTGTTTGTTTGTTGTTTGTTTGATGGTGTTTAACGCCACTTTCAGCAATTTTTCAGCTATATCATGGCGTCCAGTTTTTATTGGGGGAGGAAGCCGGAGAACCCGGAGAAAACCCCCGACCTGCGGTAGGAAAACTGGCAATCCTTGTCAATTAAGATTGGAGTCGAGTACACCCTGCCTGCAGTGAGAATCGAACCCGCAATCTCAGTGTTGACAGACCACGTGATCAATAGTAGACGAACTACCTTGACCACTCGGCCACCGAGGCCCCTAGATTTGTTTGCATCAAGGCTTAATAATAAATTACCATTATTTGTTTCCTGGTTCTTCGACCCAGAAGCAAAATTTACAGATGCTTTCTCTTTTTCATGGACAGAGTTTGAACCATATATTTTTCCACCTTTTTGTTTAATAGGAAAAGTACTAAACAAAATTGAATTAGATCAAGTACAAAGAGCTATACTTGTTGTTCCTTTTTGGCCTACTCAACCATGGTTTGCTGTATTAATTTCAGCACTGATTTCTCTTCCAACTAGAATACCCAGACACAAAGATCTACTGGTGTTACCACACACAGGAGAGAATCATTCGTTGAAAAAACTGTCCATGATCCCTTGTTGTGTATCGGGACTTTCCTCCAGGAGAGAGGAATTTCATAACAGGATTCCTGCATCATCACTATTTCATGGCGAAAGTCAACCAATAAACAATATCAGTTATGTTGGAAACGATGGATTTTTTTGGTGCTCTAAATGGAAAGTTGATATTTTTAGACCATCTGAGACAAATGTAATTTGTTATTTGTCTTCTTTAATAAATCAGAGATTATCATACTCTGTTATTAATACACATAAAGCAATGTTGTACAAGACTTTACCATTTTTTGGAATAAAGTGGACTTTAGACTCAGTTTTGATTCCTAGACTATTAAAAGGTTATTTCAACCAGTGAGACCCAAGCTTTTGTTTGTATCTTTGGTATTAAATTATCTGTCCACCCTTTATCCACTTTCAGATTTGTCATTGAAATTACTTACCTATAAGCTTATAGCTTTAATTGCATTGACCACAGCTTCTAGAGCCCAGACTATTTCAGCTATGGGTTTGCAATATCTCACAAAGTTTATGGATAAGTATGTTTTTCAAATTAATCAACTTTTAAAAACCTCAAAGCCATATGTGTTTCTCCACCAAATGTTACTTTGTATAAGTTTACCAGGAAAGAATTGTGTGTGATTCATACTTTAGATGAGTATTTAAATCGTACTTCCAACATCAGAAAGAGTACAAAATTGTTTATATCTTTTAAAACATTTAATTCAGTAACAACATGTACATTAGCTAGATGGTTAAAGCAAGTTCTTATGTTATCAGGTATTAATATATCAAATTTCTCAGCACATTCATACCGTAGTGCTGCTACATCAAAAGCTTTACAAGCTGGTACATCACTTAAAGATATACTTGAAACAGCCAACTGGACTACTGCTCAGACTTTTATCGTTTTTATTTCAAAGAGGTTGTTCCACTAAACACTTTTTCAAATACAGTTTTACAAAGTTAGTTTATTGTACTTGGACAGAGACTATTTGCCTTTTGTTATAAAGCCCTTATATGACTGTATTGTTTTGACATTAAGAATTACACATGTGTACAAATACTATGACAAGAAAGTGATTTTTGGGACTATTTTTACTTGATATTATATTCTATTATATTTTATCGTTGAATTGACATTATTGTTGAATTGACATTATTGCTGAATTGTCATTATGGTTGAACTGATAATGATGTATATTTATTGTCTTTTTGCTATACTTTTTCCAGTGGGATTATAATTATTGTAAACTATTATGCTGATGATTGATTAAAAATCATTTTGTTACTATATCTGTCTTGTAAGATTGGATAGTCTTGCCTTAAAGTTTGTACCAACTCTTTAAACATGCATAATGATACCCTTGAAGAACGAAGGCGAATGTAAAAGAATGTATCCTCATCCAAGCATACCTGTAAGGATGTGAAGGATGAGGAGCATTCTTATAATGAGCCTGAGGCTCAAAAGGGTATCATATTCCCTCCCAGTGGAAGGTGTTTGGCCCACCCCACTTCATAACATGTTAGTACAAACAGTCTTTGAATTATGGTGATTTCCACGTGGACAAGTGGTTTTATACCCAGCGAAGGTCATTGTTATGGGTCAGTATTTTGACCTCTGTGAACCGAGATGTGTACGGTATGTCTTGCCGCATACCTCCAATTATTATGCAATATGATACCCTTTTGAGCCTCAGGCTCATTATAAGAATGCTCCTCATCCTTCACATCCTTACAGGTATGCTTGGATGAGGATACATTTATTTGTACAACCTGAATATTGTATATGACAAAATAGATGAAGAAAGTATTTCATAATTTAAAAACAAGTTCATGATTTTATTGAATTTATAGCTGTTTTAAAATAAATACACTTTATTTGACATTTTAATGTTCAGGTTATTTTTATTTGATAACAGAATGTAGTATTTTCTATCAGACTAACAAAGTGTAAACTATTTTCTTTTGCGAATGCTGACGAGCGAATGAACCTTTATTTTTACCTGTACTGCGTATGCGGATGAACGAAGGAACGAACGGTTTTTATTTACTTGTTTTGCATATGTGGACAAATGAACAAACGGATGGACGAACGAAAAACGATATACGAACGAACGGAAAACGAACGCATAAATGAGAAAGTTTTACTTTTCAGGGGGTGTAGCTGAAACTATTGTTAAACTTATAAATTGGTCGTGAACACTTCTCAAAACTGACATTAAACACTTTTTATTTCTGAGCATAGCAAGCCTACTTTGTAATAAGAGTATAATAATTTGCATGGTCTTTAATTGCACTTTAATTATTTAATAACTAATTTAATTAATTAATTTTTATTTAATTATTATGATTTGTGATATAAAGATAGAATAAAAAATTATTTATTTTCTTTTTTTTTTAAATATAACTTGCCATAAATTTCTGATTATATTTTGCAAGGTTTTACTGTAAACTGCTTAAAACAACATACTGATAGTTGTAAAAACATCAAGCTCTTCAACTGTTCATTTCATGTTGGAGAAACCTTTTGGACTTGGCATTTTTTGGAATTATAAGAAGGTGGCGGTATAAAGAGGGAGGACTATTTCAGACTTTTGTATCAGTAAAGTTGAATATGTATAAAGCCCAGTTTGATCTACATTAAATATGTCACGTATCGAGCAATTTTGCATTTTTCGAAGAGCTTTCTGACAGCCTATAGAACGAATAATCGTACATTTGCTTTTTTGGTGAAGGTACGAATTAAGTTCCATTACACATAATTTAGCAGAGCGGGAGTGAATCACTCCTGGCACTTTGATGTACAAACAAAATTGCATATATGTTTTTATCCGTTTCGTGATTAAGATCGATCATTATTGATACATGATGATAATTATTGCCGTTTTTAATAACCAGCTGTTCGTTATGGGTTTATTGACATTCGTGTCTCGGTTCAATTATGTTTACTACATGAAAAGCACTGAGAACACCGAAAACGATGTGTTGAATCTTGGTAAAGTCCTATATGTAAATCACTGGATTCTTACTACGGCATATACGGAATGGTTGTTACCGTATTAAATTAGCACATTTATCTTCAAATTAGTTCATCAAATGACCACTAATCCGCTGTTAAAACAACAATTATGTTAATTGATGTAATGATTTTCTAATCAGGGGGTTAAGCTTAGAAAGCGTGACCATGTTTACATACCAATAATTCAAAATAATTGTGAGTAATGTATGTGTTTGGCAGTAGAAACAGGGGAAATTTTATTGAATAAAGGACTTCTGCAAATAAAAACTTCTGGCGGATGGCGCTATGCGAGGGTGGGGGGCTGCTGTTCATGACAACATGACAATTAAATTTGCTTAAATTACTTTTATAAAAGGTTAACCTACCTCGATGATTTCTTTTTAAGACGAGTGGCACCTTCCTTTGGTGGTTCTATAGCACAGGACAAGTCATGACTAAATTAAAGAAAACAGATAACCAGGTATGAAATTCTGTGCCTTCTAGCTATTCCATCATTTTAAAATTACCTAATTTGGCTATTCCAACATGCTTAGAACTTCAGATGTTGTTAATGTGTTATGTGTTGTTTTAGTAATTAGCCTATAATTACTTTTCCAGGTAATTAATTTTTTTAATATAAATTTATCTGTTTTTATTCATGGAGCGATGATGATAGAGCCAATGTGAAATCAGAACCACTTTTGTACAAGATAGGCATGTATAAAATCTGTTAAGCATTGAACCGCGATGAAGATATATGGATAAATGTGATAAAACCAAAATCTTTAGAACCATTATACCACAGAAGGTCCCAGGACTACAAATCATCTCGAAGGGTCGCATGGCAAGCTGAAAAAATTGGTCAGGGCTTGCCACCCAAATATTTTTAATATGATCAAGCTACTAAAGCAGGAAGAAGCTGTTTATGCTTGTACATTATTACAATACCCGGTTAATTGGTAGAAAACATGTTCTAAAGAAGAGAAAATACAGGGAGATCGACAACATGCAACTTTAAAGAGAGGTTTACTGAACAATGAGCCAGTACAGTATGCTGATGCCACATCACATCTACAGTAGTCCCCCTCTTATACGATCCCCTTCCAGCATTCTTGCACTTCACAGTTCTTGCTGCAAATCAACCGACCAAGCTCTATTAACATGTATAAACTTGCCTTGTGACAGGAAAACAGCCTTTGAAAATCAAAACATTGAGTCAATCATTATTGAAATAAATGTAAATAATAGACTAGATGCCCTTACAAACTTACAAAAAAATTTTTAAGAGACATTACTTTTCTTACAAATTTTGCAATATTACAGAATCAATCTGCCAAACTGTTTATGAGAAGAAGAATTTTGAAATTCAGCCAATCAGAACACATTAGTGGCCCTGGAAGCCATGTTGAATTTGCAATTGGCTCGAAAAACTCAAAATATTAAGATAACTATCCAACCTTCATTTCTTCATAATTTGGCTTCATTGTGTGGAACCATTTCCGAAAAGAAGTTGCACTACTGGCTAAAAAAATGACTGTAAATACCAGGTGCAGTCATTTTTCGTCTGTCACTGACTGAGATTGACTGCAAATGACTGCAAAAATGTCTGTAAAAGACTGCAAACATTGTGTCAGACAATAATTTTTACTGTGGCAGTCATTTTATGCCTGTCACAGACATATTTTGTCCGTCACAGACATTTTTCCGTTGGCGCAGTCATTTTATGTCTGTTACAACGAGTATCCGTTGTATCAGTCAAAAAATGTCTGTGGCAGTCATTTTTTCCGTTGACTCAGTCGAAAATCGTCTGTTACAACGGCGTTACCATTGTATCAGTCAAAAAATGTCTGTCACAGACATTTTCTCCGTTGTATCAGACAAAATACGACTGTCCCAACGCCTGGTAATTATTATTGTTAATTTATTAACTGCCGTCGATTAATATTTTTTATTTCACTTGTTTTATGAAAATTTCGGAATTAAACAAAAAATATCTATTTGGAAATTGTACGTTCGCACAATTACGATTACAAATGTTATTTAAATAGTAATGTTAAAGATAAATGTAAATGAAGACTGCTGAAAATGTTAGCATTTGTTCAGTCCTTATTTATAATTATTACACTGAATTTATCAATGGTTTACTTACACATCTGGTGAAATTAAAACCTGCATTAAAGCCAGAACAACGATTGCATTGGAAACATTTGTACAATAATGTTTTCTTAAAACACGGACAAAGTTTAAAAAAAATACATATCATAAAATCGCCAATTTCTTTAATTATGGCGGAAACTGTTAGTATTTTATTTAGTACGGATACATACATTAAATTGTGACATTTTAGTCGTTATATTTTTTTTCTGTCTTTCAATATTAAATATTAAAAAAAACCCTAAAATTATGTTTGTTTTCTAATCTACTGTCGTTTAAATGGATCTGGTAATTTAGTTACGACTATAAAATTGTACATGTACAATTAAAAAGGATGATACATGTTGTTAATTAATTAGGTTACAGGTAATCTCGCCTGATAAAAGATAATGTGTATAATACATTTTGCGACATGATCCGATGGGTACTGTCTTCTAAAATACCTGTTCCTGGCCCCATCCCCCCCCCCCCCCCCCCCCCGTAAATTATGAACTTTGTACACACAAAACACTAATTGTAAAGGTGTACTTTTCTTATTGTCAACTTTGACAAGCAATGGAGAGCATTAAAATTATTATGTCAACTTTGACAAGCCATGGAGAGCATTAATATTATTACAAAGAAATGCCCCGGAAAGACCCGACGATCTGTATAATATATATAGCATGCAGCTGAATCGAGTGCGCCGTTTGCTTTTAGTCGTACAATATTCTGTCAAGCACGAAACATAATAAGCAAGAGAATTAAACTACACAGGGACTTTAGAATTACTAGCCCATCGTTATAGTTTAATAAGAAAATGAAATTATTACTTCAAAATAATTTTTAAATTGTATTTTTGAAAAAGTTGTACACGTTGTTGATACAATTATTTCTACTTGTAGTGGAGACCCTCTAGTTGTAGTGTTAGGGTTAGGTCATCATACGGAAAGCCTGACCGCTGACCGTAGTGGGTAACGTGTTTGAAGATTGCCACTCCCCTAGCATGATAAAGCCCCTTTTGCAGATTTGAAAAAAGAGTAGGCTCATTGTAGCTGCTACAAAAGGCTAAATTCTCCGCCCCTACACAAAACTTCATACTTTTCCAGTGGCAGTCTAAATTGTGTTACTTGTGTCCCACCCCACCCCCTTTTTCCGTTGATTAATTGTTTGTTTACTTAGTCTTGTCCTGAATATCGCTGAAATACTACTCGCTGGACGTAAAGCAAACATCCGATCAAACTTATCTATCTATTTCGGTAATAATTGGATATCACATCGTTTAGTTTGAATTCTAACACATTATTTATGCGATTTCATTACCACAATTGGACTATTGATTTATTAAAAACAAACCTTTAATATATTTGAAAGGTGTAAGTTTTCATATTTTAATACACGCTTAATATTTATTGTTTTTTTGTTTGTTTGAATGGTGTTTTAACGCCACTTTCAGCAATTTTTCAGCTATTTCATGGCGTCCAGTTTTTATTGGGGGAGGAAGCCGGATTACCCGGAGAGAACACCAGACCTGCGGTACGAAAACTGGCAATCCTTGTCAATTAAGATTGGAGTCGAGTACACCCTGCCTGCAGTGAGAATCGAACCTGCAATCTCAGTGTTGACAGACCACGTGATCAATTGTAGACGAACTTCCTTGACCACTCGGCCACCGAGGACCCCTAAATATTTATTAAAGAAATTAAAAGACCGTGTGCACAATAATATACTTTAGTTTTTTTATTTCAGTTCTGAGTGTCGTTTTTTAAAATCTGAACTACAGAATTATTGTTAATTTTGTTAATTACAATAACCGAATACAATACAGGTTGTGTATATGTCTTTGAAGTGTATTTATTACTTGTGTACATATGCGCAGGGACAATGTTCGTGGTGTACTCGAACCAGTAAAAACTAAAAGAAGTCTGATTTTCAAATTCCTTTATTCAAATTTATAATGGTTAATTTCGTTTTATGATGTAAAAACCTTATACACCTCTCGATAGAATAAAGGAAAACCCTACCATGCAAGCTAGAGAAACCATGCTTCAGTGTTACTAACTGGCTGAATATGTATTGGCTCTTGTATTGATTTTAGGTTGGATGTATAGGTCCAGAGACCCGTAGGGTCCAGGGCCAATACGACTGACCAATAATCGATAAAAAACCAATACAGACGCCAGTTCGTAACAATTTTAATTAAATAAAGTAAAAGTCGTTTCGCTAGCCTGTATGAACAGTCCGTATGACTAGCCAATCTATGATATGCTGGAAGGAGTCACGAAATAGCTTACTGGTCCAGAAGACCGGAGGTGAGATAGTATCGGGTAATACAACTTTCCGTATGGCCCTGCGGTTTGAACGATAAAAAGTTATCAACCTTTTTATATTAGTACAGTGATCAAATATTAATCATCCCTATATTAATAAATTAGGACCGATTTTACGTATTATTGAATGATATATGTTCTACGATAGAAAAACGATTTATGTTTAACCATATACTAACGATGTACGAACGATGCACGAACGATAAAAGCCCGATGTACGAACGATAACATCGTTAATTTATGTTAGCACTCAAATTTGCAAATAAAATCGTACAACATTTGGGGAAAGCTTTTGCAAAGGAGACGATTTGTATATTTATTTTAGAAACCATAAACTTTAACTGTGTGTTGCCTAAAATTTCTGTTTTCTTTTTACAGAGACACCGAAACTGTCAGACACAGTTATATTTGTATATACTATATATTATACTTACAACTGCTCACTGGACATATATCTAATTTTTTTTCTCGAATACATGTCAACTTTGTACGAAACGGCGCACTCGATTCAGTTTCATTCGATAAAGTGTGTGTTCATTATTTGTTCTGTGGCACTTTGCCTTTCTATGGTATGATTTTAGAGTCAATGTAGACAATTAAAAATAAACACCTTTAAAAATTTAGTTTTTGTAGAACAAAAGGGGTTGAAGTTTACTTACAAGATAACCGTACAATCTATAACTGTAAATTTATTTGGTCCGTAAAAAAACGCAAACTACTAGTATAGTTTTTACCATTTTTTTTTTATTTTGTAGTTTTAGAGATATTTGCATATTTATCTGCACGTGCCGATTTTAGTATCGTTAATTACCGGTCACCTGCGTAATATTTTCACATGATGCAGCCCAATGTCTTTGATCAGTGAGGCGGGATTACCTGTAACATAATTAACCACATGTGTCCTTCTTTAAATCGGAAGCGCCAGTGGACATCAACAACTTTATAATGTTTACTGAATTACCTGATATTTTAAACAATAGAAAACAAACATGATTTGATTTTTTTAATTAAATATTGTATTTAAAATAGCTAAACATATTTGTTTGCAGAAAATATTATTATAAAAATGTAGAAGATGATCAAATTTCCAATAAATGTTTTTTTGTTGAATTCCGAACATTTTCATAAAATAACTTGACATATAGAAAATTAATCGACAGGTTAACAACAATACAAATAATAATTACCAGGCGTTAAAACATTTGTAATCGTAAAGTGTGCGAGAGATCAATTTCCAAATAGAGATTTTTTTTTGTTTAATTCCGAATATTTTCATAAAAGAAATTAAAATTTAAATATAAATCGGCCGCTGTTAATAAATTAACAATAATAATTACCAGGCGTTGTGACAGTCGTATTTTGTCTGATACAACGGAGAAAATGTCTGTGACAGACATGTTTTGACTGATACAGGGGTAATGCCGTTGTAACAGACGATTTTCTAGCGAGTCAACGGAAAAAATGACTGCGACAGGCATTTTTTGACTGATACAACGGATACGCCGTTGTAACAGACATAAACTGACTGCGCCAACGGAAAAAATGTCTGTGACAGGCATAAAATGACTGTCACAGTAAAAATTATTGTCTGACACAACGTTTGCAGTCTTTTACAGACATTTTTGCAGTCATTTGCAGTCAATCTCAGTCACTGACAGACGAAAAACGACTGCAACTGGTATTTACAGTCATTTTTTTAGCCAGTAGTGTTGTTTGTAGGTTTCCCATAGGGTCCTATGTTAAACTAAGTCCTGCAATGGTGGGCATCTTAGATTTTGGATTGGCACTAAAAACTCAAACTTTGTAGAGGACCATCTGAGGTACATTTATGCAATTTTGCAAATCTATTGACAAGGGGTTTATGAGGAGAAGATTTTTTGAAATTCAGCCAATCAGAACACATTAAAGGCTCTGGCAGCAATGTTTAACATTTTATCACCATCAAAAGCTCAAACTTAGTAAAGAACCACCCAATAAACATTCCTGCCAAGTTTGGTTCCAATTGCCCAAGTGGTTTTGGAGAAGAAGGTTGAAATGTTAAAAGTTGACGGATGACAACAAAGACAATAACGACCACGGACACAAAGTGATGAGAATAGCTCAAGCTGACCCTTTTGGTCAGGTGAGCTAAAAATGGCTTATTACAGGAATGTACAAACCCCCATTCATGTCAGAAAATGATTTTCAAAAGATTTTATCCACAATTTTGATAAAGCCTCTGTAAAATATGAAAATTTTTATTTATTATGAGATTTAAATTATGTTAGTTGAGAACAAAAGTAAGACTCTGTTAGAGATTTGTGACATTTGTGATCTCACAAACATTGTAAAAGGTCCAAATTGTTTTACAAAATCAGCACCTGCTAGTTTAAAACATGTTGTCTTGACAAATAGAGCAAACTTATATATGAATACTTTGAATTTCAACTGTGGCCTAAGTGATGTGCATAATATGATTAGTATACAAATAAAGGCTAACATGCCACTGAAAAGAAATGAATTTAGAAATAATAGAAGTTTAAACAATTTTAATAAATCAGATTTTATTATTGTAGACTTAGAAAATGCATAGTTTATAAATGAAAGTGAGAGCAATATAGATAAAAACTCCATGTACGAGAATTTTGAAAAACAGATCTGCTATATACAAAAAGCGACAACTACATAATGAATTTATCAATTGTAAATCTGATTATAATGGGGAAAAGTATCGCAAACATAGAAACCTAGTTACTAAAATTAGTAAGAGCTCTGTCAAAACATATTTCTATGAAAGGTGTGTAGGGGGCCTAAATCAAAAGATTTTTTGCCAACAATAAAACCGTTCATTACAAACAAAGGAAGCACTTTTTACAAAAGATGTCATCCTAAATGAAAATGACTGTATCATTAACAATCAGACCTAAGTTGCAAATGTTATTAACAACTTTTTTTTCATAAATGTTGCCAAAGACATTGGAAATAATTAACCGATTGATGATAGCCATCCATGCATGGTGAATTGGAACATCTGAACTAAATTTCATACCAATTGAAGAAACATTTGTGACAAAACAAATAGACAAAATAAACATCAAAAAGGCTACAGGAAAGGATGGCATATCGGTCAAACTCTTAAAACCAGAAAAACCAGTCATTGCTACACCTATCACCTACATAATAAATAAATCTATTGAACAATCTGAATTTCCAAACAAATTAAAACATGCCCAGGTTGTGCCTATACACAAAAAGAACAGCACTCTGGAAAAAATAACTACAGACCTATAAGCATATTACAAGTTGTATCTTAATTGAAAGAGACATAAATAACCAGCTAATGGAATATTTCAGTGCATGTTTCCATGCATACTTATCTGCATTCAGACCTGGATATGGCTGTAATACAATACTGTTAAAAATCCTTGAAGACTAGAAATTGTCATTGGATGAAAATAAATACATTGCATCAATTTTAATGAATTTAAGTAAAGCCTTCGACTGCTTACCCCACAAACTCCTACTACAGAAACTAAAAGCTTATGGTTTATCACAAAATGCTCTCACTCTGATAAAAAACTATCTCTCAGACAGACAACAATCAGTAAAACTTGGTACAGTATTAAGTGATTGGCAAAACATCTATAGAGATGTACCACAGGGCTCGATTCTAGGTCCTGTACTCTTTAACATTTTCATAAACGACATTTTCCTTTTCACACAAAATAGCACTCTTTACAACTACCCAGACGACAATACCTTATCATATGCTCATCACAATATTGATACAGTCATCAAAAATCTAGAATCAGACAGTTTAGCACTATTTGATTGGTTTTGGCCGTGGGTAAGAAAACTAGGGACAAAAATATCAGTTTTAATTTGGCTGGTAACACAATACAGTTCGAAAATGAAGTAAAATTACTTGGAGTCGCAATAGATTTTGAGCTCAAATTCAACACTCATATATCAAACATTTGTAAAAAAAGCATCAAAACAGCTTAATATTCTCAAAAGAATTGGCAAATATTTGAACCGACTGGGTAAACTCACTTAATATACTAAGCATTTATTCTTTCTTACTTCAATTTTTGTCCTCTCAGTTGGCACTTCTGCAACTGAGCAATACAAACAAAATAGAAACTAGAGGCTCCCAGGAGCCTGTATCGCTCACCTGAACCTGAAACCAAACAACCCTTTTTAATCCAGCTTTTCTCTGTTATAAGGAATTGCCCAACACTTCTGCAAAAGTCATTAATTTTTTTTAAGGAAATAATTCCTATAAGGAGGAGCTTTTGATGCTTAGAGGGAGAAGGGAGGTTCACTTTTAAATTTGCTGTACCTGTTATACTTTTTTAACTATCAGTCGAAAACTCTCTTGACTCACCCCCCCCCCCCCCATTTTCTATTTTAAGCCAACGTAGCTATGTAGGTATTCAGGTGTCATGATTTTCACAATTTTGGTAGAGGACTTCCTAAAGATGATGTGTGCAATGTTTCAAAGCAGTCCTTTAATGGGTTAAAGAGGAGAAGATTTTTTAAAATCAAGTAAAATTGATTAAAAAAATATTCAAGGAGAATAATTCCTAAACGGTTCATCAGACAATCTTGACCCAAAGTCATTTTTGTAGCCCTCATAGAGCAGAACAATTAAGCCAGCTAACTTTTTCTCTAGTTCTAATAATTTTCAAGATTTTGAGGCAAAAATGTAAAAAATAATCAATTTTGAAAATTAAAGGGCAAAAACTCCTATAAGGAGTCCTCATACAACTTCAACCCAATGGAGTGTTTCGTAGAGCTTTTGATGCAGATGAAGGCATGTCTCTTAGGTTTTCCTGTATCTGTTACACTTTTTTAAATATAAGCCGAAACTGTATTTTACCCCCCCCCCCACCTCCATTCTATTTTTACCCATGGTGGCCATGTTGGTTAATCTGCAGCCATGGTTGGTGCAAACTTGGTTGAGGACATTTGACGGATGATGTGTACAAAGTTTCAAAGCAGTACTTTCAGTGGTTTCAGAGGAGAAGATTTTTAAAAAATCAATTAAAACCGATTAAAAAAAAACAGTTCAAGGGGAATAACTCTTTAACGGTTCATCAGACAATCTTAACCCTAAAGTCATTTTTGTAGCCCTCATAGAGCAGAACAATTAAGCAATGCTCTCTAGTTCTAATAATTTTCAAGATTTTGAGGCAAAAATGTCAAAAATAATCAATTTGGCCAATTAAAGGACAATAACTCCTATAAGGGGTCATCATACAACTTTGACCCAATGGAGTGTTTCGTAGAGCTTTTGATGCCGATGAAGGCATGTCTCTTCGGTTCTCCTGTATCTGTTATACTTTTTGAACTATAAGCCAAAAATTGTATTTTGACCACCCCCCCCCCCCACCTTTTTTTTTAGCCATGGCGGCCACGTTGGTTAATTTGCGGCCATGGTTGGTGCAAACTTGGTTGAAGGACATTTGACGGATGATTTGTACACAGTTTCAAAGCAGTACTTTCAGTGGTTTCAGAGGAGAAGATTTTTAAAAAATCAATTAAAACCGATTAAAATAAACAGTTCAAGGGGAATAACTCTTAAACGGTTAATCAGACAATCTTGACTCTAAAGCCAATTTTGTAGCCCTCATAGAGCAGAACAATTAAGCAATGCTTACTTTTTCTCTAGTTCTAAAAATTTTCATGATTTTGAGGCAAAAATGGCAAAAATCATCAATTTCGACAATTAAAGGGCAATAACTCCTACAAGGAGTCGTCATACAACTTTGACCCAATGGAGTGTTTTGTAGAGCTTTTGATGCTGGAGAAGGAAAGTCGCTTTGGTTTTCCTGTATCTGTTATACTTTTTGAACTATAAGCCAAAAACGGTATTTTGACCCCCCTGTTCTATTTTTGCCATGGCGGCCATGTTGGTTGGTCTGAGGCCATGATTTGTGCAAAATTGGCAGAGGACATTTTACTGATGATGTGTTCAAAGTTTCAAAGCAATCCCTTCAGTGGTTTTGGAGGAGAAGATTTTTAAAGAAAAGTTAACAACGACGACGACGCACGCCAAGTGATGGCAATAGCTCACATGGCCCTTCGGGTCAGGTGAGCTAAAAATACAAGAATGATCACTTCGATTTATTTTTGATGACTATCACAGCAACTATGAACAACTGCTAAAAAAATGCCAACATTAGAGATTTGACATATAGAACTATGGCTATTGAAGTTTTCAACATTGTCAACCAAACGAAGTCCATCACACTAACATGATTTAATAAATATAAAAAATACTACATATTCTTTCAGGTATCAAAATTCAGCCATACTTCCGTCAGTAAAAACAACTACGTACGGAATAAAGTCATTTAGATATATTGCTGCGAAGCTTTGGAACGAGCTGCCAAACCACTTTAGAATGGAAACTTCTTTTGACCAATTCAAAAGTCTTGTCAATTCATGGAATGGCAGCTTGTGCCACTGTTCAGCATGCAAATAACTACTTTTCATTGCTGCAAATGCTTATCTGAAACCTCCTATACTTTGCTGCCTTTCATTTTTATTTTTTTTTTTTTTTAGAACCCCATATTTTATGTGTAAATGTTTACAAATATAAGTGTATTGTCTTATGTACATTGCAGGTCAACTGTGAATGTGTGTCTTTATGAATCTGTATGTCTAAATAATATGTAACTGAGTGTCTTGCATGTAACTGTTTACCTTATATGTAACTGTGTATCTCATGTGTATAATTTCTATTGTTTTGTTATATTTATGTCAATTTTAAAAGCTCATTAGAGCTTGTGTTTTATGTTGTACTGTTCTGACTTTAAATAAAGCTTTGAACTTGAACTTGAACTGTATCCCCTCAAAAAAGACCAACTCCATTATAAAACCACTTGTAAATCAACAAGCACCAATTCTGTTAACTAAACTATGTAGTCCCTAGACCATGAAATTGATTGATTGATTGATTAATGGTGTTTAACGCCCGAGCAGCAATATTTCAGCTATATTCAGGCGACCATGAAATTGAAGATGAGGTATGGTGGCACCTACTGGACTGTTAGACACGTACAAAATACAATGATGAGAAAACTGGTAGTGTAACTTTATTTGAAGTAAATGTTAAATGGTTGACAAATATGAAAACAAATGGAAAGAATGCTAGTACTGTTATAAAAATGTTTTACAAAGCAAAACAAAAAAAAAATACAAGCTGAAGTGTAAGGGCTAAATCACTTTATATCTGGACATTACTAGAAATTACATCTACTGATGTGAATGTCAAATAGCATTATTGCTTTTAGTCTTAGAAGGACAAAAAAATTACTATTGGTTACATTACAAAAGGAAAACATGTGCATAAAAGCTGTGTATCTTTGGCTTATTTATCAAGATTCCAACTGAAATAATCTACACCTTCATCGGGAACTCACCTGTACATAGAACAAGAAAAGATGTATTTCAAAGTGACTATGAGTGGGGAGGTTTAAAGATGATAAATTCAGCTGAAATTTACCACCATTTTTCTGGGCCTTAAAATCAACATGGATCAGGAGAAATTTCCAAAGTAATTCAAAATGGATAAACATGTTTATGTCATACCTTCAAAAAGAAAACTTTTTAACTGTGGAAATGGATACCGGTATGTAAATGAAATATTGCCTGACATCAATAATAAATTTTGGATAGATGTTCTTAACTCTTGGAAGCTGATGGTAGATAAGGATTCAAATTTGGAATGGGATACTTTTCTTGCAAAGATCCAATTTGTTTAAATAAGTTTATAAAAATTGGTGGAGAAACAGTCTTGTACAAAGATTGGTTTAACAAAGGCATTTTGTTTATAAATGACCTGGTAAAAGAATATGGATCATACCTTTCTCTACAGTAGATCAGCTACATCAAAAATTTGAAATAAAAACTGACCTTATGAAATAAAATAGCTTTATATCAACTGTATAGCATGGGGATAAATCCTTCAAAAATGGTAATTTCAAGCTAAAATGTCTATTTATTCCCTCCTTTGCTAAAAATGTAAGATATACTAAATATAAATGCAAATGAACCAAGTGCTGAATACAAATGGTCTAAAATATTTAGAAATCCCAAATCTTAAATTGGAAGGATATTTACAAATTTCCATTTTACTGTAAGAATACCAAACGTCAACTTTATAGTACCGAATAAACCACAGAAAATTAGCTACCAATCAACTTCTTACAAAATTTAAGTTCTGGGTAATGCAAGATTTTTATTTTGTAAAAAAGAAGTTGAGACTATTGAGCATTTGCTTTGGAACTGTGAAGTTGTCCAAGAGTTTCTTAAAAATATTGAGTGTGGTTTCTTCCAAATGGTGTAAGTGTACCATTCTCTAAAGTAAACTATTTTTGGTAACACATAACAATTACTTAAGGGTGACCATTTAATACAATTATATTAAACATAAAACAATACATTTACAATGCAAGATATAAAGTACAGCAGTCCCCCTCTTATACGATCCTTTCGCCAGCGACCACTTGCTTTATCAGGCCTGGGTTTCATAAAACTTCTCAAATTGAGATTTTCCTCAAATATCCGAGTTTTTCCTCAAATTTGAATTTTCAAGCAATCTGATTGGTCAAATTTTGAGTTGAGGACAATTTGAGGAAATCCTCAAATTTGAGATGTTTTATGAAACCGGGCCCTGGCCATAACTCTGATGCATTAAGTGTTCCTAATGTAAAGTTACCTCTCACGAACAACCACCCCTCAAACATGACCAGCGACCACATTTTTTGACACAATAACATAAATTTCTCCTTACGAACGACCATTTTCACTGACCGGATGTTTATTTTGGAAGTCTAGAATAGAACAAGATTTGGTTATATCATCGTAAACCAGTTCCGAAACAGGTCAACAACTGGTGAATGTGTAGGACCACCAAATACCAGGAACCAGTCCAGAGGTTGTATGTAAAAATAGTACTATTCAACAAACAGGTTTACTTTTGCCTCATATACAGTTTGAACTGCACACGATACCAGAATAAATTTGGTATTTTTGGAAAGCTGAATATTCTGGGAAACTAGAGGATTAAGTTTTATTGGTTTTAAATGAACATAAAAATGTTGAGAGTCAATCAGGGATATGCACTATTTTTGGACTGAAATAGAAAGTGAAAGTAGATTTTTAGACCAGGTGGACTTCAGGTTAAGCGTTCGTTCTTATATGCAATGAAACATATTGTGAAATTTTGACAGAATGTTCACCTAGTGCATTTTTATATGGGACAGAAGTGTCATTTAATATGACATAAAGGTAAATTTTCTACGATAAGTCAAAATTATCAATTTTAATATAGCCAAAGAGTAAAAAAACAATGGTGGTCCTTCATCTGTAAGAGGCCCACACAGGTATATCAACTTCTATTACTTTTGATAAAAATGGTACTGAAAGAAGGTAAATCACCAAGACTATCATTTGAATTGCTTATCAGAGCCAAAACCTACGGGGGTGTCAAATTTCAGGCTAAACATGGTATCATGTAATATTTTATGAAATTTTAGGTTCTGCAGTGGTCCGCGCTTAGTAGAATGTGCTTTAATTTAAATTAACTCCTGGTTTAGGTTTTGGATGTAATTAAAGGGTCAAAATGTATAAAATTACAACTGGTAGATTTCTAGTATGCAGAAAAATAGTGTATTTAAGATGAATTTGTCAATTTTATACCTGCGGCTTAAGTCGGTTACATTGCTGGCATGGGTTAATACTAAAATTATTTATTTTCTAAACTGATGCTTGCTGGGGGTAAATTTGTTAGTAAACTAGTAATCATATGCAATAAATGTACTTGTTAAGATAATTGGGCCTTGAGATGATAGTACTTCTGTCAAAAATTCCTTACAAATGAGCAGTAATAGGAAATTGGCCTTTTTTTGCAACATCATACCAAAGCAAAATATAATTTTGTTTCTTTTTATGCCACTTTGTACTTTAGTGGGGTTTTTTGAGTAAAGAATGTTCATCTGACTATTAAACTTAATAGAATAGTGATCACTTTTAATGAAATTAATAAAATTTTAGTCTCAGTTTAAAAACTATTAATGTACACCTCCAAAACATAGTATAACTGAATATCAATAAATTTAAATTTGAACTCAAAAACTTTCTCAGGATGGACTAGGTGCTTAATTAGGACAGTTTCATACTATTTTTCTTAATTGAAATGTATTTCAAGAGATAAAAGTCTTATTCCAACAGTTTGAAGGTACTCAGAATCTCACTTTGGAAAAGGGGGGGGGGGGGTTATGAAATAAACTAAAAACATGCAAAATTTATGGTAAAATGATGTAATTAGTTCCTTTCTATAAGTGAAATAAGTTCATTTGTGTTGCATGTATATTGCCAAGCTTGCCATTTACATCTGCAACTAAGAAATTGAAAAATTAAGGAATAATGCATTTCTTGATCACCAAGCTCATTTTTAATGATAATGCGCATGTGAGGTCTTTGTATGTTTTCATGCATTTCTTAAAAACCGCTTAAGGGAATTCAACAGAATTTTAGAATTTGTTTCGACTAACATAACTCTAAGACCAGGACAAATTTTATTTAATTTGTTGAACAAAAACATCTTCTTTAGATGAAGGACCACCAAATACCGGGAACCAGTTGATATGTTACCCAATTCAACTAACACTGGATTATGTATGAAAGACTATAGACTACCTAGATGGTTTCACAAGCAGGACAATACTTTTTTCAGAGTGTTTTCACATGTCGGGTATTCGGAAACACAGAAGTGGGTGGAACACAAAAGACTGGGTGAGGTGAATGAAGAAAACATCACGTACAGGTATGTGTGTTATTTTCTTTCTGGACAAATATTGAAAAAGGATTGAAAACAGAAAAGATAGGACTAATTGTTCAAGAACAATTAGAAAGGTCTTTCCCAGATACCTTTTATGAAATTAATTTTTCTTCATCTCTTGTTGTGAACTTAACTACATACTGGACCATTTTGTAGGCGGAATAGACCAATTCTGTTGTCCTGAGTAAAAAAATATATGGTTGTCAAGGACTTTTGTGGCTGGTTGAAAAATGTCATATTTTAGTAAAGTGCATCATCCTGATTTAAAAAATATATGGTTGCTAAGGACATTTTGTAATGGTGACCTGGTTGCTATGGTATGACCTTGACCTGTGACCTTTGAATTTGGGCTCAAATTGAAGGCCTTTACTTGGTGATCATGTTAAACCTATATGTTTACTATATTATATATAACGGATTTCAAGTTGTATGCCAAAAACTGATTAACCGAAATGAGTCAAGGGCCCGAACTCGAAAACGGTTCATCGCACAGTTTGGGTCTAAATGTATCAAATGAAGGCCTTGATGAGAGGAGTATTTTTCCCATTTATTGTCTTCTTCTATCTTTTATATTTTTTGAGTTGTAATGATAACAAGATTGGAGGCCTATGGTCGAGGTCACTTCTGAACTTTGAGATTTTCTTTAAGGACATGTCACAGGACAACAAATTGTGAATACCTTTCATGATTTCGACTTACGGTTTGTGAGTTACTGTGATAAGGGGTGTCTTTTAAACATTCAAGGGATACCGCTCTCCTTCGCTAGTCAGAAATTTCAAGCCAAAATATGTCATAAAGTTGTCTCAAAAATTCCTTAACATTTGTCACTTTTTAGTTTTTTGTATCTGTTATAGTTCCAGAGATTACGCGATAACAAGGTTTTCGGTGTTTGGGCAGATAACTCCGTAAAGAAAAATGTTTCGATTTCACAGGGTGAATTCTGAATAGACTTTCAGTGCCCAAAACTTGTCGCTAAAGACCAAAATGATATGTCGCGTAGTTTTTAAACAGTTTGGTTTTGAAGTTGGCGGAAAAAAAAAAAAGAAAAAAAGAAAAATAATCCGAACAAAAACAATAAGGTCTTCCCACTGGAAGTGGGAAAGACCTTAATTTAGTCTTTTTGTTTAATATAGATACCCTAATGCATACTTGATTATCTATCTAAAGTTCAGCAGAAGATTTCTTTTTTAGTTTTACCTTACATTCTGTTTTTCCTTTCTCATTTAAAAAAATATTATTTTATAACAATTATCAATTATGGAAATTAATCTTAAATATGCCTTTGGAATAGGTACATGTATTTCATCAAAGGAAAAACTAAGTGCTCATTGTTTATTTGTTTAAAATCTTAATTCAAATTTTGGAATTCAAACACAAGTAATCCACACCTTGTTACTGAGGACACACTCACCCATACTTATCTTTGTGTGTGTGTCCAGAATTCGCTATATAAACATTTGACATACATACTGAATCCAAAATTTTAATGCAAAAACAGATATACAATCGTTACCACATATTGACCTTTAAATGTAAAAGTGAGGTATATTATGGTATCCCGTTTTAATTGATGAAGGAAGCCAGAGTACCTGGAGAAAACCTTTTCGTAGGACAACTGACAATCCTTGTCAAGTGCACTCTCTGCCTGCAGTGAGTCTTGAACTCGCACCCTCAGTGTTGACAGACCAAAGATCAATAATAGACGAACTACCTTAACCACTCGGAAACAGAGGCCACAAGGTTATACAGTAAAAGACTTAGGGTCACATGACATATTCATACACCGATTAAACAGTTCCTTAATGAATGCCAAACCTTTTTGAATTGATTAATGAGGAGTTTTGTTTTCAAAATTTAATATAAGGAATATTTAACGTTTTTAAAGGGAAACTTCGCAAAAAATTAAAAATTTGATATGTTATTCTTCAAATAAAAGGAAACATCTTTGCCTCTTGATGTTGTATTTTATTTTCAATGATTTAGTATCTACATTGAATCTACAGTGTAAAAAATGCACTTATGGAGGTCCGCCATCTTGTCACTATCTCATCACTAGATGGCAATACTAGAGATCACTTGACATCCAAATACCTTAACACCGCCATATGATAATAACGCGAAATGGTCAAACACAGAAGGTTGTACTATAAAATGAGGTTTTGGCAAGATAACGTTTACGTTTCATATTCCTGATCTAAGCAAAAACCAGACTTGTGTAATAAAAAAAAAGTTGCGAAGATCATTTTGTAGAATGTTGCATGGATGATAGTTTAATGGTAAGATGACCTCATTTTTCATTTTTCCTCAAATATTAGTTTGAATTTTGTCCATAAATAAGAATTAAATTGAAAATTATTCATATTATTATTTTCAACTTAATGAACAAAACTTTTTTACACAAAATATTGGGGAAGTTGCCTATTAAGAAATAACGGTCATTAAATGAAATATATTTTTAAATACTCTGTTTTCATGCATCAAAATTTCACTTCATGTTTAGTACATTTATTTTTTTATTTAGACTATTATTATTATCATTATTACTGGTAACATTTATTGTGCGTGTGGGTAACACAGTTTCTAAAATTGTATGTGTGTTTATTTGTGTCAACGTGTCCCTGTGACCTGGCATCTAAAGGTATTTGAAATCTTATATACAAAATAACATCCTGTGTTCTCACACTTCTGTGTATTTAATTGATACCTGTCCTTGGCAGGAGAGAGACGTGCCATTCTAATTTCGAATTACATGATTAACTTTTAACCTGGATAGCTTTTGAAAATGTCGAAATCTTTATACTTCAAACATGTCAAAGTCGGCGTAAAATGATCTAGTAATTGCAATTAACATCGTGTTTGTTTACCTTCTAATTCTTTTAATTACCATGATAAATGGTACAACTGCCCTTTCAAGACATGCAAAATTATCTACGGAATTATTTTATGTTTAAAAATAATAATATAAATATATCTTTTATTTAAAATTATTATTTAGGTAAATTCTATACGAGTGAATATTGAAAGACAGGTTAACAATATTGTCTAAAGGTACTTTTATTAATACAAAGAGCATTACAACATTGGACGTATTTGGTAATCTTATGTTGTCAGCTGGTCATTAGTCATTGCCAGTTTTAATATTCTTCAAAGAGCAAAGGCAGAAAAACTGGATTATTTATAATATTTACTGGATAATGACAGGTTATCATGTCATGCAATCTTGTGGTAAATACTGTCAATATGGTGGCGCCCATTTACAAAATTTACCACCTTAAATCCACTCTAGAAGCATAACGGTAAAGAATACAATAAAACATCAAAAGGCAAACATATATTTCATTTTATTTGAAGAATAACATCAAATTTTCATTTATTGTGAAGCTTCCCTTAAAACATGTTATACTCAATACTTGACTGTTGTTGAGATGTAAACAAGGCCCAAAGTAGGTTATATTGTTTATTAAAGAACCTTAGTGAGCAAGCTATTGATACCCCACGCATTCCCATTACATCAAGGTGGTTTTTTGTATTTAAATTTGTATTGATCAAATTCTCTGAAAATCAATCCCATCCAAGCACCTATTATAAGTAACAATTTCTTAAAGTT
This sequence comes from Limnoperna fortunei, assembly GCA_944474755.1. Lineage (NCBI taxonomy): Eukaryota > Metazoa > Mollusca > Bivalvia > Mytilida > Modiolidae > Limnoperna > Limnoperna fortunei. The sequence goes on along the minus strand of OX104114.1, from coordinate 49,228,928 downwards.
TCATGAAAATCCATTTAGAAATGAAAGTACTATCCAGGCGACAACATTGAATATACATATACATGTAACTTGACTAAGTCCGCCTCCCAAAAATATGGTCACCAATGACGAATTTCCCTGAAAATCAATCCCATCCAAGCAACTATTATAAGTAACAATTTCCCAAAGTTTCGTTAAAATCCATGAAAAAATAAAAGTGATATCCAGGCGACAACAATGAATATACATTTACATGAAAGTTGACTAAGTCCCCCTCCCAAAAATATGGTCCCCAATGACAAAATCAATCCCATCCAAGCAACTACTATAAGTAACAATTTCCCAAAGTTTAATTAAAATCCATTAAGAAATGAGAGCACTATCCAGGCAACAACAGCATGACACACAGCCGGACTGATAGACGGATGGACAGGTTCGTTGCGTGGGGTATAAATATGTATAAACACTTTAAAAAATATTCCTTAAATAACCTTGCCAGTACACACATATGTTGAATACATGTATTAGTATATACTGGTAAAATCAAGTAATCAGACTTTGTAATGTTCGTCTCTTTGAATGTTTTTTATTATAAATTCCAGCAATTTTCAGTTCTATCACCTGGTGTTAAGTTTTAATCTGGGCACGAAGCTGAGTACCTGGTGAGACCCCAGGACATCTGAAACAAACTGTGATGAACTTCTGTCATGTAATATTTCTAACATCATTCTGATAATAATTACCTTTCAACCTCATTATAAACTCGCAAAGCATCAAACCATATCCAGAACTGTTTATCCTCAATAAAATTATAGATTTGAGCAGCAGACTGCAAGAGTTTAATTTGGGCTAGAACCTCAAATTCTTTTCGTTTTTTTTCAAAGTTGATTAAACCATCTTCAGTTGTGTCTGGTATAGCTGTATCTATCATAGTTAAGTCGGTTAAAAAGGTTCCTAAGTATGGCACTGTTCCTTGTACAACACCCTGAAATAGAAGAGGTTAATCCTGGAAAGATTAAGTTTTTGGTTTAGTAAGAAAGAAAGACCATCTAATTAACTCAATTATTATAGCACTGTGGTCATGTCTTTTTAAATTTATAAAGGATAATATTTAATTAAGTGTAGCACTAAATCATTCTCTGTGACAAAATCCCTTATGAGAATTAAAGAACCTTTGTGAGCATGCTCACATACCTGATGCTCCTGCAAACCTGCCACTTTCAATAACTAGAGGCTCCCAGGAGCCTGTAATCGCTCACCTGGAATCCAAATGACTTCAACTATATAAAAATTTTTGAAATTAACAGTTTCAGTCTAGTTGTTATAGCTTTTAAGTTACTGTGCAAAAAATAAACATTTCTTCAAAAATGTTAGTTAAATACAATAACACCTATAAGGTGCCATCAGACAATTTCTGAAAATTAAAAGGTTTTTAGGCATTGTCCTTTAGGGTACTTTAGAAATTTACAGTTTTACTCTACTAATAGGTGTGTTATAGACTAATTTATAATTCAAAAACTGTTCATTTGTCCAAATTCATAATGAAAGGGCAATAACTCCTATAAAGAGTCATCTTGCAATTTTGGACTAGCAATCATTTGTAGGGCTTCTATTGCTGATCATTTGTGCAATTTACAGTTTTAATCTAGCTGCTATAGTTTTCAAGTTACAGGACAAAAATGGAAAATTTCATAACAAAATTGTCATTTAAGGGCAATAACCCCTATAAGGAGTCATCTGACAATTTCAGACCAATTAAGTGAATTGTAGGGCTTTTATTGCTGATCATTTTTGCAATTTATTATTTCACTCTAGCTGTTATGGTTTTTAAGTTACAGGACAAAAACGGAAAATTTCATAAAAAATTGCAATTTAAGGGCAATAACTCCTATAAGGAGTCATCTGACAATTTCATACTTATATAGTAATTTGTAGGGCTTGTATTGCTGATCATTTTTGCTATTAACAGTTTCACTCTAGCTGTTACAGTTTTTAAGTTACAGGACAAAAATGGAAAATTTCATAAAAAATTGTCATTTATGGGCAATAACTTATTTAAGGAGTTGTTTGAAAATTTCAGACCAATCAAGTGAATTGTAGGGCCTTTATTGCTGATCATTTGTGTAATTTACAGTTTCAATCTAGCTGCTATAGTTTTCAAGTTACAGGACAAAAACGGAAAATTTCATAAAAAAATTGCCATTTAAGGGCAATAACTCCTATAAGGAGTCATCTGACAATTTCAGACTAATACAGTGAATTGTAGGGCTTGTATTGTTGATCATTTTTGCTATTTACAGTTTTACTCTAGCTGTTATAGTTTTAAAGTTACAGGACAAAAACGGAAAATTTCATAAAAAATTACCACTTAAGGGCAATAACTCATATAAGGAGTCATCTGACAATTTCAGACCAATCAAGTGAATTGTAGGGCTTTTATTGCTGATCATTTTTGCCATTTACAGTTTCACGCTACCTCTTATAGTTTTCAGGTTATATTGTAAATACCAAAAATTTTGTCAAAAATCGTAAATAAAGGGCAATAACTCCTACAAGAAGCCAATACACAACCAGGGGTTGAAAATTGTTTTGGGCAAGCCTAAGCCCTGGGCTTTTTTAACTTTGAAACCATATGCCCCAACATTAATTAACCAAGCCCTAAAAATTATCTGAGTGATGTTCTTTTCCGTTTGTCTATATGTGAGGTCTTTATTTTGTGGTGGATTAGATCATTTTTTGACCCTGTTTGGTCTTCTGATGCTTCTGACTCGTCATCCACTTTAAAAAATTTTTCTTTTTCTTAACCGTAAAGTTCAGGGGTCACCACACTCTAAAAAAGTAGAGAGAAGTGACTTCTCTTGGCAGCCAAACAGGGAGAAGTGAGGCCCTGATAGAGAGACTTCAAGGAGACATTAGGGAGAAGTCAAGAGGACCGTACAAATAATTAATTTTCGCAGTATTTACCTACATTTTTTATTATTTACATCATTTTTTTTTATAATTGTGGATTTCCAGGATTATTTCTCTTGTGTTTTTAAACCATAACACACTAAGATTCAGTTTGTTCTTTTTTTCTTTTTCATTATTATTCATGGTATGCAATATCAAATAGCACATAACCTTTATCATTATAAAATCAATGAAAAAAAGCAACAGTTATAGTGCCAATTTCAGTACTTGTAGTCATACAAGGTATTCACAAATATAAATAGGTCAACTAAAAATATGTGTATAGGTTGAGACATAAACATGATAAACATCATTCATTAAGTTCTTGTATACATATATTTCTAACAGTTTGTTATGAAAATGCTATGTTTATCTGAGCAAAATTTTCAAAGAAGATAGATAAAATAACATAACATTAAACCCAGAAATAACTCTTCTGTTCAGCAAACTTCCACTTGGACAAAGTTGTTCTGATCAAAATTGCTTGATTTGACACCCATCTACAGAACTTATCATGTTATTCATTATGTCAATAATTACTATACATCTTTATTCTTTCAAGTGCAGCTCATATATTTATCAAAAAAAATTGTTAAAATACAATACACTTTGAAAGAACTGAGTTTGAAACCAATTGAAAGTGTTTGTTTATGAAAAAAATACGATTTTTCAGTATGGGCCGTTGTATTTTACTTTTCTTAGTTGTTCATTTCCGGTAATTAGTCATATCCGGTAAATAAACAAATGGCGCGTCATCCAGTTGAAAGACGTAAATCAATTGAAAAATGTTAAATACGCATATTGTTTTCCGTTCTTATTGGAATTACACATTTACTGCTAAATTGGTAGGGTTAATTATTTGGACTAGATCATATTCAAATATCTTAGAGCTGTTAACTTGAGGGAAATAATAGGGCAACCCCGACTTCGCTTTTCATGAGGCGCCGTAGGGCAACTTTAGGTCCCAGTAGGTGTGTAAACACTAATCCAATTCTTTAAGATTTTCTACTAAATTTGTTATTTTTTTAATTAGAGCAGCTCTTTTACCTTAAGCACAACATGACCGACATCATATATATCCTGAATCGTACGTGACAGGCCTATGTTCTCTCAAAATTTCATGACCTCTTTAAAACCTTCCAAGAGAAAACCAGCTTCCGGGGTAAACCCCACTCTAAAAATAGCTCTTTCTTTTCAGAAAATCTTGGTTTATAGGTCATGTAGTGCATGTGACATAAAACATACTAAACACCATTAAAACAGAGCAAGTTAGGACTCTAAATTTTTCTAATATATTCACCTTTCAGAAAAACTTTCATTCATTAAAATCCAGTTAGTAGTTTTTAATATACACTAAGATAAACAGGACTATTTTGTTGTTAAGTACTATTTTCTTATATGTTCCAAATTTGATTGGTCCCCTTTAGTGTCTTGACACCTAAAGAGCATGTATTTGTCCATCAAATTGTACAAAATTTTGCCTATTTGTAGCCTAAGTATATCTGACCAACACCCTAAAATTTCTTTGCATTCTATATAAGTTTTGGAGAATCGCAGGAAAAGATTCAATGACTGCGCACATACTTAATCAGCACAAACTGTGTTTGCACATCAAGTAATGCATTATTTGCAATATATTCAATTTCCTAAGTTCAGATGTAAATTTCAATGTATATCACACATTAACACTATAGTATAACATACTGAATACTAATAAAAACATACATTATATTTATACCTCACAAATAAAAAAATTTGAAGTTTCAGGTTGGGGGACCCCCCCCCCCTTTTTTTTATTAGATGGCATATTAGATCTCTTATAAACTTTAAATATCTGTAACATTCCTACTAAACCATTTCATATTTCTTGTTGTTCAACAAGATAGAATTGCACCTCAACAAACAATAAAATTCCAAAAAGAACCATTTTAGTATGACTCTGTCCTATAGTATCAATTGACAAATTCCGCATCTAAAAAATACAAAATAGGCACCATATTCAATATTTGTGGCAACATAGATGTCTTTGCGACCTAATATTTAGATTGTCTGACTTGCCTGCTACTGAGAAACACTGAAACAATATATTTTTTAACACCAAACACACTGTTCTAGGCAGAGAATACAGATTTTATTGCCAAAAAAATCTAAAATGTTACATAATATAATATTTAGGCTGAAATTTGACACTAGTATGGTTTAGAACCAAATATGTATTTAAAATGAGTAAATGGGTTATAATCTTCCATTCTCAAACATTTTCAGGCAAAGGGAGGGAATATGAAAAAATGGTGTTTATGTATTAAAGGTGTGTAAACACTAATCCAATTCTTTAAGATTTTCTACTAAATTTGTTATTTTTTTAATTAGAGCAGCTCTTTTACCTTAAGCACAACATGACCGACATCATATATATCCTGAATCGTACGTGACAGGCCTATGTTCTCTCAAAATTTCATGACCTCTTTAAAACCTTCCAAGAGAAAATCAGCTTCCGGGGTAAACCCCACTCTAAAAATAGCTCTTTCTTTTCAGAAAATCTTGGTTTATAGGTCATGTAGTGCATGTGACATAAAACATACTAAACACCATTAAAACAGAGCAAGTTAGGACTCTAAATTTTTCTAATATATTCACCTTTCAGAAAAACTTTCATTCATTAAAATCCAGTTAGTAGTTTTTAATATACACTAAGATAAACAGGACTATTTTGTTGTTAAGTACTATTTTCTTATATGTTCCAAATTTGATTGGTCCCCTTTAGTGTCTTGACACCAGTAGGGCGACAAAGTCGTCCACTTCGCCCAGTGTTGAGCCATGAAAATTAAAGTTTAACAACGACATTTCTCGAATTCGTAACCAAAATTAATTGGGGTTTATTTTGTACAGGGAAAGGAAACAAAATTGAATTGTTATTGATCAACGTTGCTAAAGCGCCGAGAAGATCTGTCTTTAGAATTTTAAATAGATTTCTGGGTATTTATAGGACAATTTTGACGGTATACACTTTAAGAAACATTGAAAATAAAAACAACATTTTATTTTTTGAAGAAAGATCGAGCCCGACGGGCTTTTTTCATAGAAAATCTGCAAGCCCGAGGTTTCAGTTTTTTAAGCCCCGGGCGTCGGGCTTTATGAATTTTAAACCCTGCACAACTTCACACTAATAGCAACTATTGTAGACCTTAATGTGCTGATCAATTTGAAGTAACGGTTTTCTCTATAACTATTATAATTTTTTAGATAATGATCAAAAACCTGTGTTGACCACCATGTTCTATTTTTAGTAACAGCGGCCATATTTGTCTGTTGATCAACACCCTGGGTACAAACTTGAAACTAGGAACCCTAAGGATGATTGTGGCCAAGTTTGAAAAAAATTGGCCCAGTGGTTTCAGAGGAGAAGATTTTTGAACAAGTTTACGACGGACGACAGACGACGGACGCCAAGTGATAGCAAAAGCTCACATGGACCTTTGGTCCAGGTGAGCTAAAAATGTGATCAGTATATCTTGAGTATAAGCACCTATGACTTGTTTCATACATATATGTTTGAGAAATTTTTAGTTTCAAAGGGACACAAATCTTATGGTATAGGGTCATAATTTTCTGTTGATAAGCACAACAATGGTGTCCTTTATTCCTACCAAGTTTCATAAAATTCTGTGATTCAGAGGGGAAGTGCATACACATTGTTTCATACACATATTTAAAAACTTTTTTAAGAGACACTATACTTCTCCATAAAAAATTGGATCATATAACTTCCTGTGGATATGCACTACAAATGGTGTCCTTTATTCCTGGAACCTCGGTGGCTGAATGGTTAAGGTAGTTCATGATGACATCTACTATTGATCACTTGATCTGTCAAAACTGAGATTGCGGGTTCGATTCTCACTGCGGGCAGGGTGTACTCGACTCCATTCTTAATTGACAAGGATTGCCAGTTTTCCTTTCCGGGTACTCCGCCTTCCTCCCCAATAAAAACTGGACGCCATTATATAGCTGAAAAATTTCTGAAAATGGCGTTTAACAACATTCAAACAAACAAACAAAAAATCCTTTATTCCTTCCAAACTTCATAAAATTCTGATATGTAGTTTATGAGAAGAAGCCCACAAGTTGCTTCATACATATATTGGGAAATTTCTAAGTTAAAATTTCCATAACTCCTACAAATAAATCTTAATATAACCTCCTATTGATATGCACAACTAGGTGTTCTTCATTCCTACCAAATTTTATACAACTCTTATCAGTAGTTTACGAGTAAAAGTGTTTATAAATTATTTCATACATACCTTTTGCATTAGAGTCTAGAAACTAAAAATTGCAAAAGTATGAAATACAGTTTATTGACTGGTTCTTTATTTAGTTTTGTACAGTTTATTGACTGTTTCTTTATTTAGTTTTGTACAGTTTATTGACTGTTTCTATATTTAGTTTTGTAGTTTATTAACTGTTTCTTTATTTAGTTTTGTACAGTTTATTGACTGTTTCTTTATTTAGTTTGTGTACGGGGTGGTGGCCATTTTGATTTTCCAATTGGTTTCAGAGAAGAAACCTTTTTTTAACTTTTTTCCCATAGGGTCCAATGTTAAACCAAGTCCTGCGGTTGCTTACATTTTGAATTTCCGATTGGGATAAAAAACATGAACTTTATAGAGGACCATCCAAACAATATTGCTAGTAAGTTTCTGTTTCCATTGGTTAACTGGTTTCAGAGAAGGAACCTTTTAAACTTTTCCCATAGGGTCCTATGTTAAACCAAGTCCTGTGTTGGCGGCCATTTTGAATTTCCAATTGTCATAAAAAACACAAACTTTATAGAGGACCATCCAAACAATATTGCTAGTAAGTTTTTGTTTCCATTGGTTAACCCGTTTCAGAGAAGAAGCCTTTTAACACTTTTTCCCATAGGGTCCTATGTTAAACTAAGTCCTGTGGTGGCGGCCATTTTGAATTTCCAGTTGGCATAAAAATCATAAACTTTATAAAGGACCATCCAAACAATATTGCTAGTAAGTTTTGTTTTGATTGGTTTACTGGTTTCAGAGAAGAAGCCCTTTTTAACCCTTTTCCCATAGGGTCCAATGTTAAAGTCCTGAGGTGGCGGCCATATTGGTTTTCCAATCCAAATAAAAAACACAAACTTTGTAAAGGTCCATCCAATGAACATTATGGCCAAGTTTGGTTTCAATTGCCCAAGTGGTTTCAGAGAAGAAGATTAAAATGTAAAAAGTTTACAGACGCCGACGACGACGACGACAACAACGACGACGACGACGGACGCAAAGTGATAACAAAAGCTCACATGACCCTTTGGGTCAGGTGAGCTAAAAAACAGTTTT
>OX104114.1:49003146-49218146 GCA_944474755.1 Limnoperna fortunei | reverse complement strand
AACCCAAAATAGTTGCTTCCCAAGTCCGCCAGCCGGGGACGTGCCGTGCTGTTACTTTGCTTTGCTCAAATATTCCAACAAGATGTAATTAAAATTACCAAGTTGACAAATTCTTTACGCCAGACGCGCGTTTCGTCTACTTAAGACTCATCAGTGGCGTTTAACTCTAAATGCTTAAAGTATTTTTTCATTCGGTGATGGAATAATATAAGTCCACTGGGATCGTGTAAAAACACAATACAGGTAGTTCAAAATATTATATAAAAGTCTAAAGAGTCTACCAACCAGCAAGCTTATTAAGTATCGGATCGACAAACATGACGATACAGCATAAACAAAAAATAATATACAAGTCTAGAAGATTATGCAACGATACACATGACGGTGTTTCTTGTCAAAAATTTAGACAAAGACTGACCAACGAATGGCCTTAGTCATTGAATGTCAATATAAATAAATGACGTAAACAAGTCGTAACATATTGATCTTGAAATTTCTCATTTCCAACTTAACCCAAAATAGTTGCTTCCCAAGTCCGCCAGCCAGCGACGTGCCGTGCTGTTACTTTGCTTTGCTCAAATATTCCAACAAGATGTAATTAAAATTACCAAGTTGACAAATTCTTTACGCCAGACGCGCGTTTCGTCTACTTAAGACTCATCAGTGGCGTTTAACTCTAAATGCTTAAAGTATTTTTTCATTCGGTGATGGAATAATATAAGTCCACTGGGATCGTGTAAAAACACAATACAGGTAGTTCAAAATATTATATAAAAGTCTAAAGAGTCTACCAACCAGCAAGCTTATTAAGTATCGGATCGACAAACATGACGATACAGCATAAACAAAAAATAATATACAAGTCTAGAAGATTATGCAACGATACACATGACGGTGTTTCTTGTCAAAAATTTAGACAAAGACTGACCAACGAATGGCCTTAGTCATTGAATGTCAATATAAATAAATGACGTAAACAAGTCGTAACATATTGATCTTGAAATTTCTCATTTCCAACTTAACCCAAAATAGTTGCTTCCCAAGTCCGCCAGCCGGGGACGTGCCGTGCTGTTACTTTGCTTTGCTCAAATATTCCAACAAGATGTAATTAAAATTACCAAGTTGACAAATTCTTTACGCCAGACGCGCGTTTCGTCTACTTAAGACTCATCAGTGGCGTTTAACTCTAAATGCTTAAAGTATTTTTTCATTCGGTGATGGAATAATATAAGTCCACTGGGATCGTGTAAAAACACAATACAGGTAGTTCAAAATATTATATAAAAGTCTAAAGAGTCTACCAACCAGCAAGCTTATTAAGTATCGGATCGACAAACATGACGATACAGCATAAACAAAAAATAATATACAAGTCTAGAAGATTATGCAACGATACACATGACGGTGTTTCTTGTCAAAAATTTAGACAAAGACTGACCAACGAATGGCCTTAGTCATTGAATGTCAATATAAATAAATGACTTTTATATAATATTTTGAACTACCTGTATTGTGTTTTTACACGATCCCAGTGGACTTATATTATTCCATCACCGAATGAAAAAATACAATGACTAAGGCCATTCGTTGGTCAGTCTTTGTCTAAATTTTTGACAAGAAACACCGTCATGTGTATCGTTGCATAATCTTCTAGACTTGTATATTATTTTTTGTTTATGCTGTATCGTCATGTTTGTCGATCCGATACTTAATAAGCTTGCTGGTTGGTAGACTCTTTAGACTTATATATATATATATATATATATATATATATATATTATATATATATATATATATATATATATATATATATATATAGATAGATATTTTAATTACATCTTGTTGGAATATTTGAGCAAAGCAAAGTAACAGCACGGCACGTCCCCGGCTGGCGGACTTGGGAAGCAACTATTTTGGGTTAAGTTGGAAATGAGAAATTTCAAGATCAATATGTTACGACTTGTTTACGTCATTTATTTATATTGACATTCAATGACTTAGGCCATTCGTTGGTCAGTCTTTGTCTAAATTTTTGACAAGAAACACCGTCATGTGTATCGTTGCATAATCTCCTAGACTTGTATATTATTTTTTGTTTATGCTGTATCGTCATGTTTGTTGATCCGATACTTAATAAGCTTGCTGGTTGGTAGACTCTTTAGACTTTTATATAATATTTTGAACTACCTGTATTGTGTTTTTACACGATCCCAGTGGACTTATATTATTCCATCACCGAATGAAAAAATACTTTAAGCATTTAGAGTTAACGCCACTGATGAGTCTTAAGTAGACAAAACGCGCGTCTGGCGTAAAGAATTTGTCAACTTGGTAATTTTAATTACATCTTGTTGGAATATTTGAGCAAAGCAAAGTAACAGCACGGCACGTCCCCGGCTGGCGGACTTGGGAAGCAACTATGTTGGGTTAAGTTGGAAATGAGAAATTTCAAGATCAATATGTTACGACTTGTTTACGTCATTTATTTATATTGACATTCAATGACTTAGGCCATTCGTTGGTCAGTCTTTGTCTAAATTTTTGACAAGAAACCCCGTCATGTGTATCGTTGCATAATCTCCTAGACTTGTATATTATTTTTTGTTTATGCTGTATCGTCATGTTTGTTGATCCGATACTTAATAAGCTTGCTGGTTGGTAGACTCTTTAGACTTTTATATAATATTTTGAACTACCTGTATTGTGTTTTTAAACGATCCCAGTGGACTTATATTATTCCATCACCGAATGAAAAAATACTTTAAGCATTTAGAGTTAACGCCACTGATGAGTCTTAAGTAGACAAAACGCGCGTCTGGCGTAAAGAATTTGTCAACTTGGTAATTTTAATTACATCTTGTTGGAATATTTGAGCAAAGCAAAGTAACAGCACGGCACGTCCCCGGCTGGCGGACTTGGGAAGCAACTATGTTGGGTTAAGTTGGAAATGAGAAATTTCAAGATCAATATGTTACGACTTGTTTACGTCATTTATTTATATTGACATTCAATGACTTAGGCCATTCGTTGGTCAGTCTTTGTCTAAATTTTTGACAAGAAACACCGTCATGTGTATCGTTGCATAATCTCCTAGACTTGTATATTATTTTTTGTTTATGCTGTATCGTCATGTTTGTCGATCCGATACTTAATAAGCTTGCTGGTTGGTAGACTCTTTAGACTTTTATATAATATTTTGAACTACCTGTATTGTGTTTTTACACGATCCCAGTGGACTTATATTATTCCATCACCGAATGAAAAAATACTTTAAGCATTTAGAGTTAACGCCACTGATGAGTCTTAAGTAGACAAAACGCGCGTCTGGCGTAAAGAATTTGTCAACTTGGTAATTTTAATTACATCTTGTTGGAATATTTGAGCAAAGCAAAGTAACAGCACGGCACGTCCCCGGCTGGCGGACTTGGGAAGCAACTATGTTGGGTTAAGTTGGAAATGAGAAATTTCAAGATCAATATGTTACGACTTGTTTACGTCATTTATTTATATTGACATTCAATGACTTAGGCCATTCGTTGGTCAGTCTTTGTCTAAATTTTTGACAAGAAACACCGTCATGTGTATTGTTGCATAATCTCCTAGACTTGTATATTATTTTTTGTTTATGCTGTATCGTCATGTTTGTCGATCCGATACTTAATAAGCTTGCTGGTTGGTAGACTCTTTAGACTTTTATATAATATTTTGAACTACCTGTATTGTGTTTTTACACGATCCCAGTGGACTTATATTATTCCATCACCGAATGAAAAAATACTTTAAGCATTTAGAGTTAAACGCCACTGATGAGTCTTAAGTAGACGAAACGCGCGTCTGGCGTAAAGAATTTGTCAACTTGGTAATTTTAATTACATCTTGTTGGAATATTTGAGCAAAGCAAAGTAACAGCACGGCACGTCCCCGGCTGGCGGACTTGGGAAGCAACTATGTTGGGTTAAGTTGGAAATGAGAAATTTCAAGATCAATATGTTACGACTTGTTTACGTCATTTATTTATATTGACATTCAATGACTAAGGCCATTCGTTGGTCAGTCTTTGTCTAAATTTTTGACAAGAAACACCGTCATGTGTATCGTTGCATAATCTCCTAGACTTGTATATATAGATATATATATATTTGTCGGAAAAATTACACTTGTATACAGTTTTGTTTTTATATACGTGTACAATATAAAAAGTAAAACATAACCAGAGTCTTTGTTCTGTATTTACACTAGCACTTTCATGTTTACAAACAATCTTCAGGTGTGTACAAACAAAAGTATGGTACAGTAACAGTGACTAAGTAACGTCATAATTGCGTTACATATATGTAAGGGGATAACTCAATAAAATGTTCACTCAAAAGGCATGTAACGGAAATACGTTAACGTTTGTTTAACAAAGGTTAAACTTTTTATGAAGTTTCTATGCCCCCGCAACGACATGTCGGGGGGCATTAAGTTTTACTCATGTCCGTCCGTCCGTCCGTCCGTCTGTACGTCCGTACGAATTTCCGTCAAGCTTTTCTCAGAAACCGTACATCAGAACAATTTGAAATTTGGCAGGGTGGTTCAGTATCACAAGTTGTACGTCCTAAGCAACTTTCAGACCTGTCGGACAACTACTTCCTGTTTGGGACTGGGCCGATATGAAAATGTGCTAACATGAGTATGAAAATTTCCGTCAAGCTTTTCTCAGAAACCGTACATCAGAACAATTTGAAATTTAGCAGGGTGGTTCATTATCACAAGTTGTACGTCCTAAGCGACTTTCAGACCTGTCGGACAACTACTTCCTGTTTGTGACTGGGCCGATATGAAAATGTGTTAACATGAGTATGAAAATTTCCGTCAAGCTTTTCTCAGAAACCGTACATGAGAACAATTTGAAATTTGGCAGGGTGGTTCAGTATCACACGTTGTACGTCCTAAGCAACTTTCAGACCTGTCGGACAACTACTTCCTGTTTGCGATTGGGTCGATATGAAAATGTGTTAACATGACTATGAAAATTTCTGTCAAGCTTTTCTCAGAAACCGTACATGAGAACAATTTGAAATTTGGCAGGGTGGTTCATTATCACAAGTTGTACGTCCTAAGCGACTTTCAGACCTGTCGGACAACTACTTCCTGTTTGTGACTGGGCCGATATGAAAATGTGTTAACATGAGTATGAAAATTTCCGTCAAGCTTTTCTTAGAAACCGTACATCATAACAATTTGAAATTTGGCAGGGTGGTTCAGTATCACAAGTTGTACGTCCTAAGCGACTTTCAGACCTGTCGGACAACTACTTCCTGTTTGTGACTGGGCCGATATGAAAATGTGTTAACATGAGTATGAAAATTTCTGTCAAGCTTTTCTCAGAAACCGTACATGAGAATAATTTGAAATTTGGCATTGTGGTTCAGTATCACAAGTTGTACGACCTAAGCGACTTTCAGACCTGTCGGACAACTACTTCCTGTTGCGACTGGGCCGATATGAAAATGTGTTAACACGAGTATGAAAATTTCCGTCAAGCTTTTCTCAGAAACCGTACACAAGAACAATTTGAAATTTGGCAGGGTGGTTCAGTATCACTTGTTGTACGTCCTAAGCGACTTTCAGACCTGTCGGACAACTACTTCCTGTTTGCGACTGGGCCGATATGTAAATGTGTTAAAATGAGTATGAAAATTTCCGTCAAGCTTTTCTCAGAAACCGTACACAAGAACAATTTGAAATTTGGCAGGGTAGTTCAGTATCACAAGTTGTACGTCCTAAGCGACTTTCAGACCTTTCGGACAACTACTTCCTGTTTTCGACTGGGCCGATTTGAAAATGTGTCAACACGAGTATGACAATTGCCGTCAAGCTTTTCTCAGAAACCGTACACAAGAACAATTTGAAATTTGGCAGGGTGGTTCAGTATCACTTGTTGTACGGCCTAAGCGACTTTCAGACCTGTCGGACAACTACTTCCCGTTTGCGACTGGGCCGATATGTAAATGTGTTAAAATGAGTATGAAAATTTCCGTCAAGCTTTTCTCAGAAACCGTACACAAGAACAATTTGAAATTTGGCAGGGTGGTTAAGTATCACAAGTTGTACGTCCTAAGCGACTTTCAGACCTGTTGGACAACTACTTCCTGTTTGGGACTTCCTTTAGCTGGGGCATCCCATGGACACATTCTTCATTTTTTTTCCTTAAATTTCTCTCAACAAACCATCCGTACTGTGCATTTTATAAAAAGGAAATATCTTAAAAACACTGCCACTGCACTCATCTAAGTGTCTTCGAAGTGGTATATTTCTATATTTCGGTACTCTGATTTGTTGACGGTGGACAGTCATGCGTTGATTCAGAGCGTTTCCGGTCTGACCTATATAAATCTCTTTGCAATTGCTACATTGGATGCAATATATCAGATTCATACTTTTACAGGTTATGTTTCCATTGGTATATATTTTTAATCCGTCTTTGGTAGTTAATTCTGATCCCATGTATATATAGTCACATGTTACGCACATACAGTCATTACATTTTGAGACGGTAAAAGTGTGTTGACTGATAAGAGTCAAACTTTGCACATGTAAGTAAGCGTTTTAGGTTCCTTGGTTGTTGCTTACTTGAAAATACAGTTTCTCTGTTTATGAGATCCTTTAATTTGTCCCATTGTGCTATTATTGGTAGATTTGAGTGGGCAACATGAAATATATTTGTATTGCAGGGATTGTGGGTAATTACAAACGGTATTAATTTATCATTGTTTGGTTCGTTGTTTCTGAGTGTCCTTAGCTCCTGAATAGGTATTTGTTTCGACCTCTCAATCCAATTATCAATAAGTGTCTTTGGGTATCCTTGTTTAACCTTTGGTTTCTAGTGGTAACGTTACAAATTGTGCATATTTTGCGAGCTAAGCAGTAAGGTATGTTTCTTTTTGTGTGGGACGGGTGACACGATTTGAAATTTAAATACTGATGCGTGTCGGTCTCTTTATAGTATATATCGGATAAGATGGTTCCGTCGCTGTTTGTTACTAATATATCGAGGAAAGGAATTTTTCTGTATTTGTTTCTCTTGTAAATTTGATGAATGGATGGAGGCTATTAAGAATTGTTGTAAAATCCTCTAACTACCGATTCACTCCAGATAATAAAACAATCGTCAAGAAATCGGAGCCACGAATTCTCAATGTAATGTGCGAGTTGGACACAATAACTTTCTTCCACATTTTGGTACAATTTTTGTTCTAAAAACCCCATTATAAGCGTAACATATGTTGGAGCAAATTTTGTTCCCATAGCAGTGCCTTTTATTTGAAGGTAATTTTTTACGTTGAAGTAAAAAGAATTATTTTCTAGTATTAACTGAACTGAATCTAAAATAAAATCTAGAGTGAATCTAGTATCAATTTTATCTCTATGTTCCTTTTTGTGATTGCACAGGACAATTTTTGATTTTTCTATGCAGATCTTTATTTTTACAATTGTGACAAAATGTCTGGAGGAAATAAAACAAATACAGTTTGATTTAAACCTGGACAATCTACTAGTAGTCAAACAAAAGTTGTGAATACAGTTCAGACACTACTAAGTGCAAAGTTGGATTCAACAAAGGAAAAACCCCCCAAGAAAGGCAGGACACACTCACAGTTGTCAAACGACTCTCATAATGATTCAAATAACTTGAACAATACTTTTGATTTAGACTTTTCAGGACTTGAGAATTTACAAAAGGATATTCAGGATATTAAATCCAACCTACAGGGGGTAACTAAGATTAGTGACCTTAATGAAGCTACAAAGGATCTAGTAAGAAGTAGTGACTTGCAATCTGTGGTAGTTAACATTGTTAACAAACTGCTCAATAATCATGAAAAGAAAATTGAGGAAAAGTTTGACATTGAAATTGCCAAAGTGAAAACTGAGATGCAAGAAAAGATTGATGCTCTATCACTGGAAAATGAAACCATGAAGCAGCAATTAGAAACAGTAAAACAACAGACTTCTAAAGTAAGAATAGACTCCAATAGAGTGGAAAACATTACTAGAGATGCTTTAACAAGGACGAATTACAATGAACAATACTCACGAAAAAACAACATCAAGGTTTTCAACATGAAATGGAAAGAAAAACAAAACTTGAATGAAGACTTTATTGAGTTGGTTAAAAATGATTTAAATGTGGAGTTGAACTCAAGAGATGTTGTGGCCATTCATCGCCTTCCTTTTAGTAAACCAGGAGATAAACCTGTTTTTGTGAGACTTTTCAGTAGCCATGTGAAAAAGAAAGTTATGAGGGAAAAAAAGAACTTAAAAAATAGAGTAGTGTTCATTGATGATATTACCAAACAAAATTATGAACTACCGGTAATGAAGCGGCTTCGAGAATCTCATGGGTTTGAATCAGTGTGGTATTTTAGTTCTAGTGTCTATGCCCAAACAAATGAACCTTTGCAATTAAAATTTGACCTTTTTGATGACATTGATCTAAGAATCAGACAAGGACATTAAGGTATTGTAAGACTTTTTTCTTTCTGTTGTTTGTTTTATATATACAGGTTCTGAGTATATAGAGACAATTGAAGCAAAAGATCAGAAATATGAAACATTTTTTAAAATTTTTTTATTTTACCAAAGATTCAAATTTAACCATATTTTTCTAGACATACTGAATATACAGAATATAGCTACATTATTATGCAATAGAAAGTAGAAGAAAATATCAATATCCTTTTTTAACTACAGTACAGATACTATACACTTGTAAACACAAAATTATGACTACTTAATTACGAGGTGAAAAAATACTTATTTATGTATCCAATTATGACAGGTGTATAGAGGAAAGCAATGTTATTATCATGGATTATGTAGTCAATATATAGTGATTGATTAATTGATTGATTGATGTTTAACGTCCAGCAAGCAATATTTCAGCTATATTCAGGACGTTCAATATATAGTGAATAGTATTCACTACCTTACATGTAAATACACATAATAGCATTTGAGCCTGAGAGTATATATTTTTCCTTTTCTTTTTGAATGTGTGTGTTTTTTTTTTGTTTTTTTTTATACTACTACATGTAAAATCTTCACATCTAGTAATTTTAATGAGATTTCACAAAATTTTTGCAATGAACAAGTGGATATAGCTCAGCTATTTTTTTATTTCATTGTAAGATTTTCAGCAAATATTGAGTACTCACCACACAATACAGCAATTCCAATTGAAATTCTACTATGAGTTATTGTTGTGTTTAGTTAATACACATGACTTGTGTTAACTGTAAAAACTGCTAAACTACATGTATTTTATTAGGATGTTAATCATTCTTGATACTTATTACTCATGCAATTTCTTTTTACTTTCTCTACACTCTTGTCTCTACACTCCACTTTTTTCTGTTTTATATTGGTATTATCTGGTGAACTAGTACTGCGCTTGATTGTTTTGGAATGGTGGTTGTCCTGTTTTAACATTATTCACATGAACTATTGTGCATGGGTACTTCAAATATCATTACATAAATGACTAATTTAAAAATGTTGTCAGTAAATTGTCAAGGATTGGGAGATCATAGTACATGCAGAGACGTTTTTAACTATATAAAATCAAAGCGATGTAATATATACTGTCTACAGGATACCCATTTTACTAATGACATAGAAAAATCTGTTAGATTATTGTGGGGATATGATTGTTATTTCAGTTCTTTTAGATCAAACTCTAGGGGCATCTGTGTTCTATTTAATAATAACTTTGGATTTAAAATATCAAAGGAAAAATGTGATGAAAGAGGGAACTATCTTGCTTTAGACCTGCATACTAATAATCTTAAGTTAACATTAGTTACAATATATGGACCAAATACTGACAATCCAAACTATTATACTGATATAATGTCAGTCATTGATGACTTTGGAAATGAAAAATTTGTAATTTGTGGTGATTTTAATCTTGTACTAAAACCAGATATTGACTGTTATAACTATCTACATGTAAACAATAAAAGAGCAAGGGAAAACCTCCTTGAAATTATTGAAGAAAGAAATCTTATTGATCCTTATAGAGAATTAAACCCAGATTCGAGACGTTATACATGGAGAAAGAAAACACCTTTTAAACGGGCAAAGTTAGACTTTTTTCTGATTACAGACAGTTGCTCAATAACTTGAGCAATTGTACAATTGACCCCAGCTATCGTTCCGATCACTCTATGATAACCCTTTTTCTAGAATTTAACCAGTTTACAAAAGGCAAAAACCTGTGGAAATTCAACAATTCGTTGTTATATGAGAAGGAATACATTGATATTGTTAAAAAAAAAATATTAGAAGTAAAACAACAGTATGCCGCTTTAGTATATAACCCCTTAGAATTTCATACAATAGAGGATCAGGATCTACATTTGATTATTAATGTCCAACTTTTTCTAGAAATGTTGCTTATAGAAATAAGAAGTAAAACTATTTCATTTTCTAGTTTTTTGAAGAAACAAAAACAAAGAAAAATTGATAATCTTGTGAATGAAATATTCCAGCTTGAAACTTCTGTTAATGAAGAAAATTTAGACACTTGTAAAAAACTAGAATTAGAAAATTTGAGAAAGGAAATATTTAAAAGGTAATTTAGTTAGATCACGAGCACAATGGATCGAAGAGGGAGAAAAACCTACAAAATACTTTTGCGGATTAGAATCTAGAAATTATACACAAAATCAAAAACAAAAATGGAAATATAAAAAAAAAGATCAAAAAGATATTTTAAACGAGATACGAAATTATTATGAAAACTTATACAAAAATAATGACACAGAGGGTGGGTGTAAACTAGAAGATATTGTTGAAGGCTTAGGTGGATGTCAGAAAATTAAATATACAGGAAAAAAACAGTCTGGAAGGTTTAATTACAATTCAAGAGGCTGGTGAAATCTTAAATAGAAAAAAAAAAATAAAAGCCCAGGGTCTGATGGTTTTACAGCAGAATTTTTTAAGTTCTTTTGGAAAGATTTGAGGGTCTTTATTGTGGGTTCTTTAAATTATGGGTATGAAATAGGAAGTTTATCAATTACACAAAACAGGGTCTAATAACATGCTTACCAAAGGGAGATAACTCCAGACATTTACTGACAAATTGGAGACCTATATCCCTCTTAAATACTATTTACAAAATAGGTTCAGGAGTCATTGCTAATAGAATTAAAAATGTTCTTCCAACACTGATAAGTTCTGTTCAAACTGGTTTTATTTCTGGAAGGTATATTGGAGAAAACATTAGATTACTGTTCGACATAGTGGAGTTTACAGAAACACACGAAATTCCAGGACTATTTTTACTTATTGATTTTGAAAAAGCTTTTGATTCACTTTCCTGGTCATTTATTAGAAATGTTCTTTACTACTTTAATTTTGGAGAAACACTATTAAAATGGGTGCATGTCTTTTATAAAAATATCAAATCTGCTGTAATTCAAGGAGGTAACCTATCACATTTTTTTGAGATTGGAAGAGGTTGTCGACAAGGGGACCCCCTTTCCCCTTACTTATTTATTCTCTGTGCAGAAATTATGGCATTAAAAATTAAAGGAAATAAAACTAGAGGCTCTTAAGAGCCTGTATCGCTCACCTGACTTACAAAAAAACTTTTTAAGACAATACTTTTCTTGCAAATTTTGATATTAAATGCTAAAGAGTTTATGTGAAGATGCTGTTTCTATGAATGTTGCCATGTTGAATTTACAATCAGCAGTAGGAGTGTTTCTGAGAAGAAGCAGTTTTTGTTTTTTTATAGGTTAGTATGTTAAGTGATGTTCCATAGTGGCAGCAATCTTGTATTTTGGATCGAAACAAACAACTCAAAATTACAATATCACATATCCTAAAATCTGCCAAGCTGTTTGTGAGAAAACGAATTTTAAAATCTCAGCCAGTCAGAACGCATTTGCAGCTCTGGCAGCCATGTTGAATTTCCTATCGGCTCGAAACATACTTAAAATAATAAGATTACTATCACTTCTGCATTATTTGGTTAAATTGTGTGGAACTGAGTTTCAGAGAAGAAGCTGTTTGTATGGTTTTCCCATAGGGTCCTATGTTAAGCTGTGTTCCACCGTGGTGGCCTCTTGGAATTTAGATCGCCACAAAAAACTAAAATTTTGTAGAGGACCATCTAAGGTACATTTGTGCAATATTTCAAATCAATCTGCTAAGCGGTCTGTAAAAAGAAGATTTTTTAAATTTCAGCCAATCAGAACCCATTAGTTGCCCTGGAAGCCATGTTCAATTTGCAATTGGCTCAAAAAACTCAAAATAATAAGATAAATATCCATTAATCATTTCTTCATAATTTGGCTTCATTTGTGTGGAACAGTTTCAGAGAAGACGTTGTTTGTATGTTTTTCCCATAGGGTCCATTTTAAACTATGTCCTGTGATGGCGGCCATCTTGGATTTTGGATCGGAACAAAAAACTCAAACCTTGTAGAGGACCACATAAGGTACATTTCTGCTATATTTTAAATCAATCTGCCAAGCAGTTTATGAGAAGAAGATTTTTGAATTTCAGCCAATCAGAACGCATTAATGGCCCTGGAAGCCATGTTGAATTTGCAATTGGCTGGAAAAACCCAAAATAATAAGATAATTATGCAACCTTCATTTCCTTATTAATTTGGCTTCATTGTGTGGAACAGTTTCAGAGAAGAAGTTGTTTATATGTTTTTCCCATAGGGTCCTATGTTAAACTATGTCCTGCGATGGCGGCCATCTTGGATTTTGGATCGGCACAAAAAACTCAAACTTTGTAGAGGACTATCAAAGGTACATTTCTGCAATATTTCAAATCAATCTGCCAAGCAGTTTATGAGAAGAAGATTTTTGAATTTCAGCCAATCAGAACACATTAACGGCCCTGGAAGCCATGTTAAATTTGCAATTGGCTCAAAAAACCCAAAACAATAAGATAATTATGCAACCTTCATTTCCTTATTAATTTGGCTTCATTGTGTCGAACAGTTTCATAGAAGAAGTTGTTTATATGTTTAACCCATAGGGTCCTATGTTAAACTATGTCCTGCGATGGCGGCCATCTTGGATTTTGGATCGGCACAAAAAACTCAAACTTTGTAGAGGACCACATAAGGTACATTTCTGCAATATTTCAAATCAATCTGCCAAGCAGTTTATGAGAAGAAGATTTTTGAATTTCAGCCAATCAGAACACATTAATGGCCCTGGAAGCCATGTTGAATTTGCAATTGGCTCGAAAAACCCAAAACAATAAGATAATTATGCAACCTTCATTTCCTTATTAATTTGGCTTCATTGTGTGGAACAGTTTCATAGAAGAAGTTGTTTATATGTTTTTCCTATAGGGTCCTATGTTAAACTATGTCCTGCGATGGCGGCCATCTTGGATTTTGGATCGGCACAAAAAACTCAAACTTTGTAGAGGACCATCTAAGGTACATTTCTGCAATATTTCAAATCAATCTGTCAAGCAGTTTATGAGAAGAAGATTTTTGAATTTCAGCCAATCAGAGCGCATTAATGGCCCTGGCAGCCATGTTTCATATTTGATCAGCACCAAAAACTCAAACTTTGTTAAGAACCACCCAATAAACATTCCTGCCAAGTTTGGTTCCAATTGGCCAAGTGGTTGTGGAGAAGAAGATTAAAATGTAAAAAGTTTACGGCCGACGAAGACGACGACGACGACGACGACGACGACGGACGCAAAGTGATGAGAATAGCTCACACTGACCCTTTGGGTCAGGTGAGCTAAAAAAAGAACATCAACTTTCCCAATTTGCTGACGACACATCTATTATTCTAGATGGCTCATCTGAATCATTATCAGAAACACTTGAAGAACTGGATTGGTTTGCTAAAATATCTGGCTTGAAAATCAATTTTTCTAAAACACAAGTTATCTGGTTCAGTAGTAAAGGTATTCTACAGAAATTCTATGTGAAAATCGAAAACTGTCATGGGGGAAATCTACTTTTAAGGTATTGGGTGTAAATTTTGACATTGACCTCACCAAGATAATCAGAATTAACTATGAACCTTATGTTCAAAAAATGAAATGCCTGATTCAGCAATTTAACAAAAGATTCTTACTCTAATAGGGACAATTACTGTTGTTAAGTCTCTTATTCTTCCATTGCTGAATCAGCTATTTATTATTTTACCAAATCCCAATGAGGAAACTATACACAAAATTGAATGCATGTTATTAAATTTTGTTTGGAAATCACCTTTGAGTAAAGTTAGAAAAGAAGTAGTTGAAAAAGAGTACAGGGATGGTGGGTTTAGAATGATTAATGTAAAGAATTTCATAATGGCATTAAAAACAACTTGGATAAGACGATTGGTGTTAAGTGACAGTAAGTGGCAGAGTATTATAAACTCATGTATAGATTTTGAAAAACTGTTTTCATGTGGAATAGCATATATAGACAAAACTATCAATAAAATTACCAACAAATTTTGGAAGGATGTGCTGATTTCATGGAAATGTATAATTGAAAAAGATCAAGAGATCAATAAAAGCTGGAATGATTACTTGTCTACACCGATTTGGTTAAATAAAAATATACAAATTGAAAATAGAACTGTACTCTATCAAGATTGGTTTAAAAAGGGCATAAGATATATAAATGATCTTGTTGATAAGGAAGGTAAATATTACACATTTGAACAATTTTCCAAGATATTTAATATTAAGGTAAATTTTATGACATTTAATAGTATTATTAGTTGCCTTAAAGATATGTCAAAGTTGTATTGTTTCAAGGTGCTGGAAAAAAGAAAATTATGTAATCCTTATATTCCAAATACATAAAGGATTATTTTGAATAATAAAAAGGGATCAAAAGATATATATAATGTACTTAATATAAGTAACATCATTCCAACAGCACAGGAAAAATTAACAAAAATTTACAAACTTTCTCATGATCAGTGGCACAAAATATATATGCTTCCATTTGTTCTCACAAAAAACACAAAATTACAATGATTACAATTCAGAGTTAACCACAATATACTGGTTACAAATCATATCTTAGGGAAAATTAAGATTCTTGATAGCCAAACATGCAGTTTTTGTCATAGCCAAGACGAAACTATAGAATACATTTTATGGGACTGTCCTGCATTTCAGAAGTTCCCTAATGAAATTGAAAGTTGGTTCAAAGATAAGAATGTTTCAGATTTTCAGTCATTTCTAAAACACAAATTCATTTTGGTGCTACAGAAAATGCTTGTAGAGGGGATGCTTTTAACTATATACTACTTATAATTAAACATTACATATACACTCAAAGATGTCTCAAAAAAGTCTATCTTTATGTGTATTCAAAACTAAACTTAAAGACATGTATCAAATCAAAAAGATGATATCAGTGAAAAAACAAATATTCAATGAATTTCAATCAAATTGGAGGAAATTTGAGGTATTGTTTACAGATACTTAGGCCTATCTGTCACCATAAGTTCTAGTTCTCAATGCTTAAATAAAAATCTCATTGTCACTGGAAATTTATTATGTCCCACTTAATTGTACTCTAGATTCACTCTTGCAAACTATAATCAAATCACTGTATGTACCAGGACATCCACCCCCACCCCCAAACTCCACATCAAGCCAGAACTACATCTCTTGCCTATTTTAAAAAAAAAGACATTGTAAGCACTACAGGCATTTCAAATGTTGTATTTTGTTACTTTTTCTTTTAAATCTTTCCATTCTCTACATCTATTTCTCTCTCTCTACATATATATATATATATATATATATATATATTTGATATTAACCCTGTATTTCTGATGTTTCAGAAATCCGCTGGATAGATATATTATATGGTTGTCACAATACTTAGACGTTTGTATATAATTTACTTACTGTGACTGCATGACAAGTAACTTTGTCATCCTATATAATATATACAAAAATGCTGAATTAGATTACTGTCAGATTAATACGTATTGGTTACGAAAAAATTCCATCGTCACACGCTAGTACACATGTACTATGTCTATGTCTAAGATTCACCCCGGTTAATGAAGCTATATTTTAATATAGCGGATTTGGCCGAGGGGTCTAGACCGCTGGACATAGTGCAGGCGAATTGGTGCCACAGTGTCACAACGGTGTGAGTTCGAATCCCGCTGAGGGAAAGCAAAAATTTGACAGTGTTAAAAATCTAATTCAAACAGTGTTGGGCTTAATTTGTAGACGTATATATAAATATTTGATATTAACCCTGTATTTCTGATGTTTCAGAAATCCGCTGGATAGATATATTATATGGTTGTCACAATACTTAGACGTTTGTATATATATATATATATATATATAACACGATCCCAGTGGACTTATATTTTTCCATCACCGAATGAAAAAATACTTTCAGCATTTAGAGTTAAACGCCACTGATGAGTCTTAAGTAGACGAAACGCGCGTCTGGCGTAATGAATTTGTCACCTTGGTAATTTTGATTACATCTTGTTGGAATATTTGAGCAAAGCAAAGTAACAGCACGGCACGTCCGCCGCTGGCGGACTTGTGAAGCAACTATTTTGGGTTAAGTTGGAAATGAGAAATTTTAAGATCAATATGTTATGACTTGTTTACGTCATTTATTTATATTGACATTCAATGACTAAGGCCATTCGTTGGTCAGTCTTTGTCTAAATTTTTGACAAGAAACACCGTCATTTGTATCGTTGCATAATCTTCTAGACTTGTATATTATTTTTTGTTTATGCTGTATCGTCATGTTTGTCGATCCGATACTTAATAAGCTTGCTGGTTGGTAGACTCTGTAGACTTTTATATAATATTTTGAACTACCTGTATTGTGTTTTTACACGATCCCAGTGGACTTATATTTTTCCATCACCGAATGAAAAAATACTTTCAGCATTTAGAGTTAAACGCCACTGATGAGTCTTAAGTAGACGAAACCATTGTCATATTACATACGGGACAATTGTGATAATTGAATACTGACAAATAGCTCATAACAAATGTACTATTGTCAATTTGTATAAACTGTATATGTCATGTTGTGCTATACCATTTATGTAACTGATGATGGAAAAAAATAATAATTAAAAAAAAAAAAATTTTATCTCCATGTTTCTCTACCCAATATTTTACTGAAGCAATTCCTAGATCATGTGGTATGTTTGTGTATAGGCTGGTTACATCAAACGTCACCAATATAAAATTCATTTGAATTCTTTCTGGTATTTTTGATAGAAAGTGTATATTGTCACGAACGAAGCTTGGAACGCATGAACATAACGTTTTTAGTATAATATCTATGAAATTACTATGTCGATTAGTTGGGCATGTTGGTCCGGCGATAATAGGTCTCAGTTTTAAGTCTGTTGGTGCATTCATAGTTATATACTCAAGATTTTGTTCATTAACTGCACTCTGGATTTGTTTGGACTTGTGGACTTTCGGTAGACCGTAAAAATTACTTGTGCATGATTCGAAATTCGTTAGATTATCGGTTTCTTTGTCAGTAAGGGGTGGTTCATACTTTGAAACTAGACTGTTAAGTCTGTGAAGGGTTTGTTTGTCCATATTGGACTGAATTTCTAAATGGAATGTCGCCTAACTGTTCATTTACAAGTTTTTCATAACAGTCTGAATCCATTATGATAATGGCGCCACCTTTATCTGCCTCTTTTATCACTACTGAGGTTTCCTTATCAGCGAAGTACTCTACCAGCCTTAGTTTTTGTCTCGCCTGCGACGAAAGTCGCCGGAGGCGAGACATATGTATGGGAATCCGGTGGCGGCGGTGGCGGCGTAAACTCTTGACATATTGCTTCATATATTTGTAAGCCTAACCCCTAGGTCCATCAAATTTGGTCCATAGGTAGCTTATGATGAGTACTTGCCAGTCAGTCACCTGTCACCTGACCTTGACCTCAATTTCACGGTCCAGCGACTACGTTAAAGTTATTGGGTTCCGACAGTTCCTCTGTAACTACGCATGGTAGGATGACAATATTTGGTGTATAGGTTGCTGATGACGAGTACATGACTGTCTGGTAGGTGTCACCTGACCTTGATCTCAATTTCACACTCCAGCGATTACGTTAAAGTTTTTGGGTTCCGACAGTTCCTCTGTAACTACGCATGGTAGGATGACAATATTTGGTGTATAGGTTGCTGATGACGAGTACATGACTGTCTGGTAGGTGTCACCTGACCTTGATCTCAATTTCACACTCCAGCGATTACGTTAAAGTTTTTGGGTTAAGACAGTTCCTCTGTAACTACGCATGGTAGGATGACAATATTTGGTGCATAGGTTGCTGATGACTAGTACATGACTGTCTGGTAGGTGTCACCTGACCTTGACCTCAATTTCACGGTCCAGCGACTACGTTAAAGTTTTTGGGTTATGACAGTTTCTCTGTAACCACGCATGGTAGGATGACAATATTTGGTGTATAGGTTGCTGATGACTAGTACATGACTGTCTGGTAGGTGTCACCTGACCTTGACCTCAATTTCACGGTCCAGCGACTACATAAGTTTTTGGGTTACGGCAGTTTCTCTGTAACTATGCATGGTAGGATGACAATATTTGGTATATAGGTTGCTGATGAATAGTACATGGCTGTCTGGTAGGTTCCACCTGACCTTGACCTCAATTTCACAGTCCAGCGACTACCTTAAAGTTTTTGGGTAACGGCTGTTCCCCTGTAACTATGCATGGTATGGTGACAATATTTCGTATACAGGCCGCTGCTGATATTTAATGCTATTTACGTAATGCTTATGACAAAATTTATTTTCTTTACTGATGCGGAATGCAGGCGAGACGTTTTTCTGTGTCCACACTTGTCTACTAAATTTTTGAATATCTATTTCCATTTCCTCTGTATTGGCCCTCGGTGTTGGTGTAAATTTTAATCCTTTTCTCAGAAGTTTTAGTTCACTGTTATTCAAAGTCCGTTTTGATAGGTTAATTATTTTCGGGTCTATTTGATTATTTCTTTCTGTATTGTGTTTTGTTTCTCCAGATCTCCCCGGGGTTTGTTGGCCTGACAATAAAAAAATGGATTCTTCTTTGGTTTGAATTTCTATTGTTTGATCTTTGAAAATTTAGTCTACTAACTTGTGATTTTCTTTCCGAGTCATCATGTCCTTTGGTTTTGTGTGTTTGTGATTTCCTTGGTTGATGTTTTTGCGGGCCATTTTTCACAATATCTGAGTAAAGTCTTTGTACTCTCCTTGGACTTTTATTTGAGTTTGATCTAGTTCTGCGTCCTTTATTGTCATCTGTCAATTTGTTTAATCTCGGTTGTGAAGGAGAACGACTTCGTGGTTTCTTAGTCTTGTTTTGGTACTTTAAAGTGCTGCACGTGTGTTTGTGCTGCCCTGTTTATTTTGGCCCCTTCGTTTGTTATTACACTGGTTAACAATGGATAATTATAGAGCCTGTCGCTATTTATAAGATTAATATGTCATACACAATAGATTTCTGTTGGGTTATGTAATTGGAATAACCCTCCTCATGTGGCTCATATGTAAATCAATTTTTTACCATGATTGTGGTCTCAAAATGTTTAAAGCACATTATATTAGAATTTCCAATATTCTTTTGGCTTATAAAAGTCTCCTCAAAGATAACTAGAGGCTCTTAAGGGCCATCAAGTATATTCTAGAAAAATCGTAGACGTAAATGTAAACATAACGTAAGTTTACGACAGTTTTTATATTTACAAAGATTCTTAGTCGTAAGTTAAGTGGGAAATTGCTCGTAAACTTAGGTCTGATCCTGAGTGTTTGTAAGTCTAATCTTCCCTGGTTTTTTTTGTACAATGACATCAGTTTTCAAGACATTCACTACTTAGCATCATTAGTTTTGTTAAATCTGACATATCAACATTTGCAAATATTTACAAAATGTCTTACATAAGGGGAATAACTCTCACAAAAATTAATAATTTTAAAAGAATATTAAGAAACAACTGAATTCCTGAACTAGATATCAGTGAGATGGTACCCATCTCTGTGGGCCCGGCCCACATTGAGGTCATGGTCAAAGGTCATCAACCATGGTATGTGACACATCGCCTTGATATTATCTACCCACATTCCACGTATCAAAAGCCTACCTCAAAAGATAAAAAGTTACAACTTGGACATGAATTTGTTATTCAGAAAGCAATAATGTGACCTTAAGGTCAAAGCTCAAGGTCAAAGGTCAACAACCATGGTATGAGTCACATCGCCTTGATATTATCTACCCACATTCCAAATATCAAAAGCCTATCTCAAAAGATAAAAAAGTTACAGCCCAGACATGAATTTGTAATACAGAAAGCAATAATGTGACCTTAACGTCAAAGTTCAAGGTCAAAGGTTATCAACCATGGTATGCGACACATCACTTTGATATTATCTACCAACATTCCAAATATCAAAAGCCTATCTCAAAAGATAAAAAACTTACAGCCCGGACATGAATTTGTCATATAGAAAGCAATAATGTGACCGTAAGGTCAAAGTTCAAGGTCAAAGGTTATCAACCAGGGTATGTGACACATCGCCTTGATATTATCTACCAACAATCCAAATATCAAAAGCCTATCTCAAAAGATAAACAAGTTACAGCCCGGACATGAATTTGTCATACAGAAAGCAATAATGTGACCGTAAGGTCAAAGTTCAAGGTCAAAGGTTATCAACCACGGTATGTGACACATCGCCTTGATATTATCTACCTACATTCCAAATATCAAAAGATAAAAAAGTTACAGCCCAGCCACGATTAGTTCGGACGGATGGACCGATGGACACTGATCACTATAAATGTAACGGAAATTAAACATTTTCTATATGATTTGCGATTTTACATCATATTGTTTAATTTGTGTTAAAATTATTTATTACATTATTATAACACAAAACTACTCGTTAATTGCTACACTGAAGGAATGTAACCTTTAAAAAGGTTTTGTTCAACTTTGGGGTAAATTGAGATTACTTTTTTTAAACAACTTTTCAAAATTAAGCAACACACCAGTTTATTTATTTATTTATTTATTTATTTATTATATAGTATCATATTGTCTTCCACCGGTCTACTGCTGTGTGCGGTTATACAATTGAAAAATTATAATTTCTCTTTCATTATGTTTACTTCCAAAGTGAAAGAAGTAACTGAGCATGCGTGATAACGCTACATGCAAAATGTAAGATTTACGATTGCTATTTTACTGCAAAACTGCAATTACTTTATTTAGAGAATACGAACAATCGTAGACGTAAACGTAAAGTTACGATTATCTTATTTTTACAATTTGTTGAGAATATGGCTGCTATATCTCTCACCTGATTTACAAAAAAAAAGAGACATTACTTTTCTTGCAAACTTTGATATTAAATGAGTTTATGTGAAGATGGTGTTTCTATGAATGTTGCCATGTTGAATTTCCAATCAGCAGCAATTTGTAGGACAGTTTCTGAGAAGAAGCCGTTTTTTGTTTTTCTCTTATCTTACTTATTCCTTCTGCCAAGTGGTTTGTGAGGAAATAAATTTTGAAATTTCAGCTAATAAGAAAACATTTGCAGCACTGGCAGCCATGTTGAAATTCAGATCGTCTCAAAAAACCTCAGAATAATAAGATTGCTATCCAAGATTCACTTCTGCATTATTTGGTTTACTTGTATGGAACAGTTTCATAGAAGCTGTTTGTATGGTTTTTCCTACAGTGTCCTATGATAAGCTGTGTTCCATGGTGGTGGCCATTTTGGCTTTGGGTTGGTCACCAAAAACTCAAACTTTGTATAGGACCATGTAAGGAACATTTCTGCAATATTTCAAATCAATCTGCCTTGCGGTTTGTAAGAAAAAGATTTTTGAAATTTCAGCTATCAGAACGCATTTTGGCCCTGGAAGCCATTTTGAATTTGTAATTGGCTCGAAAAATCAAAATAATCTTTACTATCCAACCTTCATTTCTTCATAATTTGGCTTCATTGTGTGGAACAGTTTCCTACAAGAAGTTGTTTGTTAGTTCTTGGATCTTGGATTTTGGATCGGCACAAAAAATAGACTTTGGATTGGACCATCTAAGGTACAATTCTGCAATATTATAGTCAAAATACAATGACCTGTCAGGTATTTCTACCTATTGGTCAACCAATTCTTAATACAGATAACAGCTGTTTAGAAAACTGCTTCAATATGTTTTCTTTAAAGCTCATTATCAGTGATAGCTTCGACATTTAAATTGCAGCTACTCATGTGTGACTAAGGTAACTTAAACTTCTAACTTTTATTATACTCTGTTGCAATCTCTCCAGTAAAGTTACCCGAGTCATGCATGAATAGCTGCAATATTAATGTCCAGCTCTTTCTGATTATGAGCTTTAAAGAAAACAGATTGAAGCCGTTTTCTAAACATCTGTTATCTACTTTTGAAATTGATTGAGCAATAGGTAGAAAATACCTGACAGGTCAAAGTATTTTGACTATAAATCAATCTGTCAATCAGTTTATGAAAAGAAGATTTTTAAAATTCAGCACACATAAATGGCCCTGCAAGCCTATGTTTAAAATTTTATCAGGACCAAAAACTCAACTTTATTAAGAACACCCAATAAACATTCCTACCAGGTTTGGTTCCAATTGGCCTAGTGGATATGGAGAAGAAGATTGAAATCTGAAAAGTTCACAGCCGAGGACAACGACAATGCTGCTGCCGACAACGACAACATACAACAAGTGATAAAAATAGCTGCGTTGACCCTTTGGGTCAGGAGAGCTAAAAAGATAGCATGATATATGTGAATACACAAGACCTTGCAAATTTAAAATAAGTTTATGCACATTAAGACTACAAAAAGTTTTGATACAATTATAGGATAATGCAATAGTTCATTTTGCCAAATAGTAAAATAGAGGCATGACATAAATATCTGAATATTGAATATTTAGATTTCAACAGATTTATTTAAACTGTTGCAACAATGTTCCAAACAATTCTTAACTCCAAAAATTTTAATTTAAACTAATGCGTATAATTTTTTGCATAAAATGTTAAAATTGTAGATACAAAATTATGCAGCTTTCACAAATCATATGATGAAATATTAGAACATTTATTTTTGACAGTTTTACACACACAGACTTTTCTGGTAAGTTTTGTAACTCTGCTTAAGTGAACTTTTCCAACAGTGACAAGAAGCATATATAACTTGGTTATACAAATTAATCTATGCTTGTCATTTTCTCAAGATTGTGGTAAAGCAACTGATATATAAATGTAAATTTGATGAAAAAATACCAAATATTATTGGCTTGAAACAAAATTAAAATTCTACATTAGATAACTTTAACTTTATATAATGGTAGGAAAGTAGTATTTGTGAAAAGACAGAAATCAGTCAATTAGATTTTTTCTAGCAGTTCTTTATTCTCTTTTCTTTTTAGCAAGTAAACACTAAACTTGACCACCTTTTATAGCAAGTTTTTGAAAAGCATGTAAATGAATTAATTTGTGTGTGCTAAAATTTTCATAGATTTTTGTGTATGCAGGGACATGTGCATGTTTGAAAGGAATTTTAAACAATTTTTCATGATGGATAATTGTGTGACTCTAATGCATTTGATTTAATATCAACATCTATATAAAATGATTGTTAATTTGTATTTATTAAAGAAATTAATTAAAATTTCTTCTCTTCGTCTTTTTTACACTTCATAAAAGCCCGCCAAAATCCAGTGTGTTAATATGCGTTTTAATTTGCGCTGTACTTCAAATAAAAAATATTTAACATTTTTGTAGAAGTTGTTTGATAAATTTTTACAAATTGCAGCTCATCTCTATCGTTCTTAATACTTAAATTCCACTATGAAATAATTTTATAAACAAACAGACGGTAAAATTGTACACAATTTGAAAGGTGAATTGCCAATTTACAAACCTGTTCCGAACCCCTGTCCAATTAACCGCCCTGTTCCGAACCCCCGTCCAATTGGTTTTTGACTTATCAAGGAACAGAATTACGATCACATGACTTGCTTTTTCGAGAGGTGAAGTGTCATGAGGTCAAAGGGTAAAAAGTGAATATAATACCGACTGTGTCAGAAAAAACTATAATATAGACAATCATAGAAATATGGGATCTTACATTGGTACGAGTAGATTATTGGAGTTCTCCAATCAAGATGGAGAAATCCGATAATCCAAAAGTACTAATGTAAGATTCTGTTTCTCTAATTTTACAAAGTAGTAAATTTGCGAAAAGAAGTACAAATTCCAACCCCATTTTTATGTTCATGACTTGAATACATGCTAAATAGAAGGTGTTTTGTTTATTATTATTATTTACTTATTATTTTAAACCAATCACTACTCAGAACAACATTTTTACTAGTGACCAGAACTATTTTTTCCACACAGGTCAAGTGGTTTGAATATATCCCAAAAATTAGAGAACAATGTATAAAATATCAATTCAGTTTTCTCCTGTACACCCTGGCCAGGTGTTGTTGTAAGGAGATTGTAAAATCTTGGCTATAGCAAAAACAAAAAAAATCATTTGAAGAAAACTTTATAGCCAAAAGGGAATTATTTTAAAAGGTTTAAAGGCAATCGGCTATTTCTGAATAACGAGTAGACCATAAACTGGTAATAAGACATCCACAGATTGTCTTAAGTGACAAGTGGGGCTGACAAGCAGTACCAGTGGATTCTGGTTAAGAATAAGGACAACAGGTATGTAAGTTGTGTGTTTTTTTTAAATCAGAAAATGTTTTATGGAATAATCGTACGTAAAATAAACAAAATATTCATACGTTCAGTCAATCCGGCTACCAAATACAAAAGAAATATGAAGTTGAGAAACACGTTAGATAAATGAACTTTTTAATGCAGTTTTAAAGAATTATAAGGATTAAACACCGTTTTCAATGGATTTATCGGTATATCAACAAGACCAACTCACTCACAAACATATCATAAAGTCCTTCTGACTTTTATTTGCTTGTGAGTGAGTTGGTCTTGTTGATATACCGATAAATCCATTGAAAACTGTGTTTAATCCTATAATAGAAGTTCAGTATAGGACTCAACATACCTAAAGTCAATAACATTAGGCATATATTGTAAATTATGAAGTAGGAATAGGTCATACAAACACATTAAATGTTCTGGCAGTTGGTGAAGTTGAGCCATAAGTGCTATATATGTGTAAGTCTGCTTTCAAGCTACCATTTAGTAGTATTTAATGTAGGGTATGACCCCTTGCACCTTATAAATGGACTGATCAGCCCAATCATCTAATATGTGTTAGTTAATTGATGAAGGAATTGGGAACAATCTGACAGATTGGGAACAATTGAACTGATTGGTAACTGCTGACAAATGAATTAGTTATTGATGACCCTAGACGGATGGCTAAACGGATTGCATTTTCAATCTCAATGACTATTATTATTCCTTGTAAATTAACTTTAGTGTGTGCATAAAAAAAAACATACAACCCAGCTTCCAAAGTTTATTGTGTATATATACAGTATTGTTTTTTGTATCACTGTGTCATTCAAATTTCCTGGGGGTTTTTTTGTTTTTTTTTTATGTTTAAATGCTGTTCAATGCTACTTTCAGCAATTTTTCAGCTATATCATGGCATCCAGTTTTTATCAGGGGAGGAATAACTGTTTAATTTTAACACTGCTTGTTGTTTTGATTGAAAGCTTAACCATTTATATCTTATGCAAGTTCAAGATTTAAAAAAGCCTCCCTCATCTGATTATAGACCAATAAACTCCTTCAAAGACAGAAATGGCCAGATTTGGTTCAACAGGAAGTAGGTGAGCGACAGACCCAAAATCGAATCCCACGTTATGGAGGCTATGCTGATGCTGCATACAAAATTTCAAGAGAATGTGATTAGTAGTTGCTGAAAAAACTGTTACGAAAATTTTTTCCCCGCCCACCCGCCTGCCGGACATTCACCATATTATAACCTGGATTTTCACTCACAATTCCTCCCTCAACAATTTTTGAAAAATTTGGCCTGTGTACCTTATAACCTCATCATTAATTTGGGGTTCCCTTAATTATGGGTAATACATTATACATGTGACTTTTTTTACGAACATTAATCTACCCCAATTAAATATGAGTCATTAAATTGTGACCTTTTCACAAAGAATTGTGTCAAATTTGTGACCCTTTCTTGTGACTTTACTTCCGTGCTTCGAAAATTTAACATCTGACACTTACTTTAGGACACATGCTGGGAAAGTTTTCCTCTATATATATGAAGTATTCCTCCTATGTATAATTTTTGACTAATTAAAAATAATATTAAATTTTTATTATTGGTGTTTAAGCACTACGACAATGGAATTTCTTATCTGATTGACATTTTTACTATGTTTATGACTTGTCCTTGCCAGTCAATGAAGAAACTTGAAGCCAAGCTTTCAAAAGGTACCCTAATGTAATTTGTTTCACGTCATTTGTAATGAATCAGTAATACAGTTATTCAAATTTTTGGTCCCCCAAAGAATGGTGACTTTTGTCTAGATGCTATGCCACCTCAATGTCCCTAGAATTTCTCACACAATACATCTTACATTATCAATCCATGATTGTCGTTTCAGTATATTTCTACGTCTGGTTGTTTTACTACTGACATCAATCTCTGGAAATTTGGCAGTAGCTTCCTGTAAAATTAATTCTGAAGGTAATTTTTTTCTATTGTATTTTTAATAACTTATTCATTTTACAAAATCATTCAAAATCATCTATTCTTTTTGCACAAGCTATTTATTACATTTCAGTCTATGTACACACAAGTAGTGTGAATAAAATATTATAAATTTTGTGTGATATTATAATTCACAAGCATTTGTTACAGAAAATTGTTGTCAATATACACTTATATGTTTTAACTTATTTATACAAAAATACACATAAACTTCATTTTTTCCCAAACTTAACAGCTTGAAGGTTTTTACATTGTGAAACTGTTAAAAGGTGGATATTAAAATTTACCTTCATCAATAACTCTCTAGAAGCTATTTGATTATTTTCATTAGAGAATATATCTGCAAGCTTTTGGAACATTTCAACACTTTCCCTGCAAAAGCAAACAAAAATGTAATAGATTCCATTACTGGCATGTACTGCTGACCAGAACTTCAGTTACTTGTTTATTATAGTAAGAAGAGGTTAAGTTTCTGGTAAATCACAGTGACAAGAGGTTCTGTTACCAGTTCAACACAGTGACACTAAGCTCTGTTACCAGTTCATCACAGTGACCAGAGGTTCTGTTACCAGTTCATCGCAGTGACCAGAGGTTCTGTTACCAGTTCATCACAGTGACCAGAGGTTCTGTTACCAGTTCATCACAGTGACCTGAGGTTCTGTTACCAGTTCATCACAGTGACACTAGGTTCTGTTACCAGTTCATCACAGTGACCAGAGGTTATGTTACCAGTTCATCACAGTGACCAGACGTTCTGTTACCAGTGCATCACAGTGACAAGAGGTTCTGTTACTGGTAAATCAATAACCAGAGGTTATGTTACTGGAAGATTACAGTGACCACAGGCAGAGTAGCAGTAACCAGACATTCATCTGTAAGCGGTTCATTGTTATATGAACAGGTGAAGCTAATTACTGGAAGATTACAGTGACCACAGGCAGAGTAGCAGTAACCAGACATTCATCTGTAAGTAGTTCATTGTTATATGAACAGGTGAAGCTACTGGTACATCACAGTGACCAGATCTTCAGTAACTAGTACATCAAAGTAACCAGAGAGGTTCAGTTACTGACACATCTTAGTGACTGGTGTTCAAGTTTCCATCACATTCCAGTGAACTGAGGTTAGGATTACAGCACTTCCCAATGACCAGAGGTTCAGTTACTGGCACAGCCTTAGAATAGCCTAGGAACAGAAGTTCAGTTACTGGCATGTCCCAGTTCCAGGTTCTGGTAAATGTGAAATATACGATATTACACATGGAGGTAATGATTAAAATATTTTTAACCCTTAAGGTTAATTTGTGTAGGTTATTGTTTTTTTCTGGCTAAATTTGGTATTTAAGGGGTTATTCATGGGTATTATGGAACCATGAACCATTTAAAGTTTTGCATACTTAAAACAAACATGTATAAATTATCCTACAGACACAAATTTATAAAAATAAATATAGATGTTTCATCAACTCATTTCTCCTCTTTAATTTTGTTACATTAAACCTATAAAACATGTTTATGTATTGCCTGGCCATACAGAGTTAAATCTTTGAAATTTTGTCCACATTTAATAAAAAGTAAAGACAAACTATAGGTTCTTAAGAGCCTGTATCACTCACCTGACTTTTTTAGGAGACATGACTTTTCTTGCAAATTTGAATAATAAATGTAAAGAGTTTATGCATGCAACACACAAAGAAACAGTATCTTCGCATAAACTCTTTAGCATGTGAGATCTCCAATCAGTAGCAATTGGTAGGACAGTTCTGAGAAGAAGCCGCTTGTATGTTTTTCCCATTCAGTCCCATGTTAAGATATGTTCCATAGTGGAACCAAGTTAGATTTTGAATTGGCCCCGAAAACTTTGAAGAGGATTATCTAAGGTACATTTCTGGCATATTATAAATCAATCTACCAAGTGCTTTGTCTGGAAACGAATCTTGAAATTTCAGCCAATCAAAATGCATTAATGGCCCCTGCAGACATGTTGTATTTCCAATCTGCTCAAAAACTATTTCCAATCTGCTCAAAAACTTAATAAATAAAGATAACTTTCCTAGCTTCATTTCTGCATAGTTTGGTATAAATGTGTGGAATAGTTTCACAGAAGGGGTTCTTGTATTTTGGATCCCCCCAAAAACTGTGTTCCATGGTGGTGGCCATCTCAGATATTGTATTGGCACAAAATTAAATTGAAACTTTTATATAGCGGACCATCTAAGGTCCGTTTCTGCAATAGTGGAT
Organism: Limnoperna fortunei; assembly: GCA_944474755.1. Classification (NCBI taxonomy): domain Eukaryota; kingdom Metazoa; phylum Mollusca; class Bivalvia; order Mytilida; family Modiolidae; genus Limnoperna; species Limnoperna fortunei. The sequence continues at coordinate 49,189,146 of OX104114.1, read as the reverse complement.
AGTGAGAAGAAGATTTTTTGAAATTCAGCAATTAAGCCAATGAGAACCCATGTTGTATTTCCAATTTTCTCAAACAACTCAAAACTAGAGTAAAAAAACCTGTGAGCAATGCTCACCATTGATACCCCCCGCTTCACAATTACTTTGAAAATTCAGGTGTTCTTAATTAGGAAATTGAAACTTTATCTAGTTAAACGTGAAGGCGAAGTTGCAGATAAAACATGTAACCCTCCCCAATCCCCCAAAGAATGGCATCCCTTATGTCAATGACAAAGTCCATGTTTTTCTAAGGGAAACCTCCAAAAATATTCTGATCAAAATATTTAATATCCAGTGCACAATGGCAATATGTGACCAAGATTCTGTGTAAGTTTCAACAAATTCCATTCAGTGGTGTAGGAGGAGTAGCAAATAAAAGATGGGTATCCCCTTATGTCCATGACAAAGTCCATGCTTTTCTATGGGAAACCCCAAATATCATTACGATCAAAATGTTAAATATCTCCTGCACAATGGCACTATGTGACATGGATTCTGTGTAAGTTTCATCAAATTCCATTCAGTGGTGTAGGAGGAGTTGCACATAAGAGATGGGCATCACCTTATGTCAATGACAGTCCATGTTTTTCTATGGGAAACCCCAAATATCATTCCGATCAAAATGTTAAATATCTCCTGCACAATGGCACCATGTGACATGGATGCTGTGTAAGTTTTAACAAATTCCATTCAGTGGTGTAGGAATGAGTTGCACATAAGAGATGGGTATCCCTTATGTCGATGACAAAGTCCATGTTTTTCTATGGGAAACCCCAAATATCATTCCAATCGAAATGTTTAATATCTAGTGCACAATGGCAATATGTGACAACATTCTGTGTAAGTTTCATCAAATTCCATTTAGTGGTGTTGGAGGAGTCGCACAAAAGAAATGGATTTCCCCTTATGTCAATGACAGTCCATGTTTTTCTATGGAAACCCCAAATATCATTCCGATCAAAATAATAAATATCTCCTGCACAATGGCATTATGTGACAAGGATTCTGCGTAAGTTTCAACAAATTCCATTCAGTGGTGTAGGAGGAGTTGCACATAAGAGATGAGGACCCCCTTAGGTCAATGACAATGTCCATGTTTTTCTATGGGAAACCCCAAATATCATATCGATCAAAATGTTTAATATCTCCTGCACAATGGCACTATGTGACAAGGATTCTGTGTAAGTTTCATTAAATTCCATTCAGTGGTGTAGGAGGAGTTGCACATAAGAGATAGGGACCCCCTTGGGTCAATGACAAAGTCCATGTTTTTCTATGGGAAACCCCGAATATCATTCCGATCAAAATGTTAAATATCTCCTGCACAATGGCACTATGTGACAAAGATTCTGTGTAAGTTTCATCAAATTCCATTCAGTGGTGTAGGAGGAGTTGCAAATAAGAGAAAGTGTAACGGACGGACAGACGGACGGACGGAAAACGGACGGATGGAAGGACATACAGACACCATGAACACTATATACCCCCCGCTTGAAAATAATAATAAGATAACTATCTAAGCTTCATTTCTGCATAATTTGGCGTTGCTGTGTGGAACAGTTTCATAGAAGAAGTTATTTGTATATTTTTCCCAAAGGTTCCTATGATAAGTTGTGTGGTGCAATCTTGGATGTTTAATTGGCGCAAAAAACTCAAAATTTCTAAAGGACCATCTCATTACATTTCTGAAATATTTCAAACTAATCTGCCAAGATTGGTTCCAATTGGCCAAGTGGGTTTGGAGAAGAAGATTAAAATATAAAAAGTTTTCAAGAAGACGGACACCAAGTGATGAGAATAGCTCATACTAAAAACTAACACGATAATTTCAAAATTTTTAACAATATAAATTAACAGAATAATAAGAAATAATTTTCTATGCACTGATTTTAGCCAAATAAATTTTCACTACTGGCAATAGGTCCCAATACTAGAAGACAAATCTTGTAGTAAAAGATTGACATATTATTGTTTGAATGTTGTTTAAAGCCACTTTCAGCACTTATATCATGGTGTCCAGTGTTTTTGGGGGGAAGGAATCCAAAGTACCAGGAGAAAACTCAGCAATCTCTATCAATTAAGATTGGAGTTGAGTACACCCTTCAAAATTACAATCTCATTGTTGACAGACCACGCGATTAATAACAGACAAATTACTTTAACCCCAAGGCCCCTTACATGTTATTAAAAACATACCGGTACATTTTATTTTAGATGATAAACTAGAAAATTATTGGATTAAATGACCAAAAGAATCTTTAGGGGAATTTAACCGCTAACAACAGTATTGCCTAGGCACAACAAGAAGACAGGTTTTAGTGATTGTAACTGTAAAAGTCCAGCTGTTACATTAAAAATAGTCTATATTCAATGTTTTTTTATTTTTTTTTTTTATTATTTTTTTTCTATTGAAAATATCCAAAGTAACTATATAAGAGCAGAATCCTTGCAATAATGTTTTATTATACTCACTTTGGTAAAGATGACCAGCATCTTCTTAATCTATAAACAGAATGAGCCTGCAGACCCGAGATAATTGCTTTAAGTGACGAAAAATTCTTTAAATTTCTCAATTCCTGTTAAAAAAAGACATGCATTTTGTAAATGATAATCAATCAAATCAAACATTTTTATACACAAAGGATGAGATACGATAAGGGCTGTTTTGGGCCCCAGTTCATAACCTTTCACTATAAATATATTATTTAGATATATTTGTACTATTTACAAAAATTCAAGTTTCAATCTGTTGCGGTGATCCGCGCATGCTCAGATAAGGGCCAAAAAGGGGGGTGTAAAAATGAGAAAAATGAACAAAATAACCAATTTTCAGCTGGATTTTGTTATTTTATTATTATTATTTATCAAAAAATTTGTCTTTTGAATTACCTATATATGTTTTCTCTCATTTGTCTGTGCATCCTCAAAATATGCCACAAGAAATTGTAAAAATAGGTAAGAAATCAAGACAATATGGATTTTTAAAATAATTTATTGTCATTTAAGGTCCAGTGAGCAATATTTCATCTATTTAAAGCGGTTTTTTAATTATTATTTGTACTTTTATTCATTTTTGTGTGTAAATATCAATGGTCATACTTGCAGTTAACTCGCTTTCGGCACGGTGTGTTAGACTCCAATCTCATTGACAAGGATTGACATTTTTCCTACCAGTTTTACCGGGTACTTAGGCTTCCTCCCTAAATATATACTGGACACAATGATATTTTGAAAAAATTGTGAAAGAGCGTAAAACACCATTTTAAACATATAATTATCTATGGCGAACATGGTTGAGTATCGAAGACCATATACAAAATATTAATTGATTATGATGGTATTACTTCCATACTGTGTATGCTGGATCCAACAGGGATATTGTTGAATAAAAACACTGTTTTCATTCTTGAATGTTTAATCCATCAGAAGTTCACTTAATATATTTTCCATGACACATTAGAACATTTTCAAATTAAAGCAAATCATCTCATTTGTACATGAATCTCAAATGTTGAATAAAAAATTTAAAGAAAATATGTGGCGACTGAAAAGATCACATGAACATCAGAACCGTTTTTAAGAGAATATATCTGTAATATGAAAAAACTATTCAGTATGGTTCATTCATGGAACATTTAAAAAGGATACTAGTATTTTGTTTATCAGACTAGATTTTAAAGTTGCATAAAAAACTGTGAAGCTTAAAAGTCCATAAGTCTGTGAAAGTTATATGATTAGTTCAGGTTTTTCAAATTAAACCATTGAGACGTGTGTAAAAAATGCAAACAATATTTTTAAGTTCAGCAAACATTTAACAAAATGTTTTATAGCAAAAAAATTCAAACATAATTTATATAAAAAAGTGGAAATATTGGAATTTATATGACAAAGGTTCACCTCTATCACTCAATTTTGTTTTCATAGAAACTGTAAAAAAAGAAGACACACATCCTCACTATGACCAAAATTATACATGCACACGATTTTATTTCATAACTGTAATATAAAACAACAGACATCACTCTTCAATAGTACTGTCACTATTTACACAATCAACGTCATTATCATTAATGTCATTGTCATAATCTTTCTCGTTATCATAATCAACATCGTCGTCATCATCGTCAGAAGATGGTGGCAAATTACTGGCATCCAGTAAATCTTTCCTGTTCTTAACTTTTTTGTGTTCGTGTTCATGTCTCCACATTCCTAAAAACCATATAACGCTTGCAATGTGAGCACAACACCCAACAACTCTAGCACCAACCTTACAAGTACAGTACCATCCTGTTATTGGCATTATGGGGTCATCTGAATATTGTATCCAAAGATTATGTAGCACATTACTAGTATGTCGTGATTGCATTTGTATTTTAATTATATCAGGATTTTCTCTGAAAACCATAATTTCGTATTCACCGTTTTCACTGAGATGTTCTGCCGTGTACGATGGTGCTTGTTTCAGCTGATATACTCCAAATGTTATATCCCTCAGTTGATCAATGGATAATCTTGGAAAATCAACAAGAAGTTCATCAGCTGCGTCAACGCGTTTAAAAATTGTTCTTTTTCGCAAAAGATTATTTTCTGTCAAGTACTGCTGAAGCTCATTTCCAGCTTGTGCTCTTGTAATCATACGAGCCGCCAAAGATTCGGATTGTGTGTCACATTGTGCTAATGGCTGTCTGTACTTATTGCACATCCCACCAACTATCTGAAGAAAGTCTCCAATATACCGAACCAGTGTATTAGGAATGACTTTGTCAAATATTCTAAACTGTTTTATTCTTCCGTTGACACTTTCAACAATCCAACGAACTTTTGTTATCAATCGTGTGGTATTAGCATCTTCTGTGTTGTGTTGCTTTAACCCTTTTGTTAAGTAGGATGGCATCTTGACCTGAAGACCTAGCTCTTCGAGAGTTACAACCGCATCCCTGAAACCTCTGTCAACGATACAGACATCTTCTTCTTGCATCCAGCCATTTATTCCCTCTAAATTGTGTGCTAGCAAGTGTTTTGTAATAGCTGCATCATTGTTCTTTCCATCAGAGTAATAAGGACCCAACAAGCTTAGAATATAGCCGTCTGTTCCAACAATCACCATTGGCTTAACTAGGGGTTTATACTTGTGCATGGAAAACGAACGTCATTGAAAGTAGTAATCAGCACTTTTCTGTATGTAAATATAAGTACCATCAAGTACAAGAACTGCCTGATTTTCTGATGACGTAAACAGTTTTCTTGCTAATGGTGTGGTATGTTGGCTACAGAAATCGTCGTGGCTAATGTGTTGAAACCCAATGTTACTTGGCACAAAGTTGGACATTAAGGAGATTCTTGTGGCATGAACAGCTCGTTGTATGTGAATAGGTTTCAATCCAAAAAGAATTGCTAGAATACGGTTTGATAGGCCAGTTCTCATTTTCACCAGGAAAATTGCTAAGCATGTTCTGATGGATCTATTGACTGTAGAACGAAGAGAGCTGAGGTAAGTTACCATGTTGTCAAATTGTTCTTTCAATAACCCTGTCATTGCGAAGTAGTCATCGTCACTCATTAATGATGGAATGTCAAAATTCAAATTTTTGGTCTTTTGTAACATTTTACGAAGATTCTCTAACAGTTGAACTATGTCAGTTCTGGAAAATAAATCGGAATATTTTGTCGACGAAATCATTGTAAGTGCTTCGGATTTGAAAAATGTTTTGTCTAAATGGTGTTGGCAGCATCTGTTTTTAGAGTCAATAAAAATTCCACATTCAACAAAAGCTTGCGTTTGAGCATCAGATGTAATGAGTGACAGACGGTTTCTTGTGGTTCCTTCCTTTCGACAAACGATACAATACCTATGACTTCTCGGAGTTGACGGAATTCGGAGTGGTATAGATTTTGGACTTCTAAAGGATGGTTTAGGAGTTGTTGGTTTTTCTGAAACGTGTTTGTTTGTAGCTGGAGAACGTCGGAAAACAGCATAGCATCTATTGCAGATAATTTCATTGTGTTGGACATCTCGATTCATACATTTTCTTAAATATCGTTTCAAATCGGGCTGAATTACACTTCGCCTTGCACCAGGTTTACATCTCTTTCGACAAAGGCAACATGCTATCTCTTTTGGCATATTTTCTTTACTAAAAATAAATATTAAATTATCAATTTTTCAGTTATATCGTGGCGTCAAATTTTCATTGAGGGGAGAAGCCAGAGTACCCCGAGAAAAAAACCCGACCTTCAGTTGGAAAACTGGCAAACATTGTCAGGTAAGAGTCGAGTACACCATGCACATAGTGAACCCGCAACCCCAGTGTTGACAGGCACGTGATCATTAGCAGACTAACGAATTTCACCACTTATACATGTATCAATTGACAAAACGTTGACCGTTGACCTGAACCCATTTCTAAATATGTTGTGTATGTTCTTAAGATATTGTGCGTATTATAAAAATATATTCATTCCTTCTAGATATATATACGAGATTAATTGATTGATTGATTGATCATTGATCAAGGTGATTGATTGATTAACACCTATCAGCATTTTTGCTATATTCAAAATTGATTGATTGATTGATTGATCAGTATTTTAGCTATATTCAGGACTGAGTGATTGATATCTAGCCGTATTTCAGCTGCATTCAATTGATTGTTTGTTTGTTTGTTTGTTTGTTTGTTTGATTGATTGATTGATTGATTGATTGATTGATTGATTGATTGATTGATTAACATCTATCAGTATATAGTTATATTCAGGATTGATTGATTGAACAATAAAACTACATACCGAAATTTCAATCTTTGGTTTGTATATCACGTCTTCTTAATCTGCAACTAATATCTATTATCTGTAATAAATAAATAAAAGAAACATCTAATCAGATGTTTATTTCAAATAATATTGTAAAAAATAAAATTTCATCAAAGATACCAAAATTATAAAATTTAATACGGCAGACGCACGTTTCGTCTAATTAAAAAGTTACGTTATCAATAGACAACGTAGAAGAAAGAAGTTCTGGGCGATACTTAGACGTCAATATTTCCTCAATACGGGTTTACCAGTTCTAGATCTTCATCCTAATGATAGGTGATAAAGTATTTTATTGGTCCGAGAATCCACTGCCGTCCAACGCTATTTTTAGACTTTGATGAGAGCGTGGCATTTGAAGATTTGATTCAGACGGGTTTTATGGCTCCTGCACTATATGAAACCGTGCTCAAGTGACATTGAGCTTAAGACAAGATTCTTCATTATTCTTTGGTTATATAAATACGATCAGACATTTTCGCAGAGTCATAAGTAGCGTTTCATGGATTTGACTGTTTCCTAGACAAGACAATGAGTAACTGGGGCCTCGGTGGCCGAGTGGTTAAGGTAGTTCGTCTACTATTGATTACGTGGTCTGTCAACACTGAGATTGCAGGTTCGATTCTCACTGCAGGCAAGGTGTACTCGACTCCGATTTTAATTGACAAGGATTGCCAGTTTTCCTACCGCAGGTCGGGGTTATCTCAGGGTACTCCGGCTTCCTCCCCGAATAAAAACTGGACGCCATGATATAGCTAAAAAATTGCTGAAAGTGGCGTTAAAACACCATCAAACAAAAAAAACATTGAGTAACTCGACGGGTGTCCAATTAAAGGTAGGCACTGCTTACTCGTCCGGAGCACCTGAGTGCACCCATGGTTTTATTGGGTTCGGGTTTCTCTCTTTTTTTGTGTTTTTTAGTTTTTGTGTTGCGTTATGTATGTTTGTCTGTATCTGGTTTTGTAACTGTCCCTTGACCTTTGGCTCTTGTTGTACGGTCGGTTTTCTTGGCTATTTTTCTTATATTTGTTCAAAGCATTTTGCTCAATTTTATAAATAAAAAATTATAAAACAACTAAAACCTAAGTGTTTTTATTTATATTTAAAAAAAAAACAAAAAAAACATTCCACTAAATTAGTGAGATTCGAACTCGGATTGTTGAGGTGGAACGCAAACACGCTAACCAATGAACCACGTATACGTTGTAATTATTAGTTGTTAAATGTTGTATTTAAATTGTTTACAAATTGTCGTCTGGTGGTGTTGATCTAAATATAACATTTATATTTTTATCCAAGCTCAAATAACTATATTTATATTATTTTCTTTTGTATTTCATGTACGGATACACATTGATCAACAAAATTTTTATATGGGCATGATTATGCAATTCAGATATCAATAACATTACGATTTTCACGTCAACATTGTCATATTTAAGGAAAGAAATAAACTATGAATCCGTATAAATTAATTGTTTATTACGCAAAAATCATATATGTATTCAATGATAAACCTTCATTCTTTTGTTGCCATGTATTATGTAGATAGTATCAGTCTCCGGAGTGCAGACGATATACCCCACCCTGTTTTTAAAGCAGCATGTTTTTCTTCTTCCTTCCTTTATATTTTTAATTGATGGAAACGCAAAAACAATCGTCAGTTATAAAGAACTACTTACCACATGATTAAAAACAGCTGGAACATATTTTTTCCAAAGCTTATATTAGCATTCTGGTGAAATGCGCGCTGCAGACGTTTTCCCCCGGATGCCTCAGTTACTGATGTAAACACGAAGTAGTCATGGAGTTGTCTCCCTTTTGGAGCAAAACAACGACGACATTTCAATATTTGAATATGAGCGCATTCGTGTTCAGTCTAAATTTTTTAATAGAAGAATTGTGTTTACAAAATCTATCCGTGGTGTGAAAATGAAAGTTGAACTCGAACGCGCTGGCATTTAACTTTAAGTTTGAAACGTGAAAAAATAGCTATTTTACCGCAATTACGCAAGTAACACCAACTTTGAACTATAAAAAATAAAAAAATATGTATACATGTTGATAATTTAGTTATATATTTCCTAAGTTTGAAATAATATGGTTTTAAATCTATAAAATATTTAAATGTTCTGCTCAGTTTAATATCGAGTAATGTTGGGGCCGAAATCGCGTCTTATCGTATCTCATCCTTTGTTGTAAATATTTGCTCACTTCTAATTATGTTCAGTATTCAATATCAGCAAAATAAAGTTTCTTTCAGTTAATATACAAGATGAGTTGGTATAATAATAATCTGCAGTAATTTGACTTTAACTACACTCACATTTTTTCTTTAATTTGCATAAATGAATATGAATGAACATGTACAACTGAAATGAAGAAAAGATGTATAAAGTTAGAAAACTACCTGTATAGACCCAAGAATGATATATAACGAGGCCTGTAATTAAAAAAACATTAAAAAAAAAACAAGAATTAAAATAATTAATTCTAAACCACATCTTTTGTAATTCTTTAACTGGAAGACCTGAGCAATGCTCACTAATAGATACCACTCACTTCCCACCTCAAATATTATTAATGCCTTGCAATGTTGCATATATGATGCACAATAGCACTATGTAAGGAGATTCTGTAGGTGTTTCAGAAAATTTCTTTCAGTGGTACAGGTGAAGTCGAAGATAAAAGATGGGAAAGCCCTCCCTTTCCCATGTTAAAGAATCAAAGAAAGGCAAATTCCATGTCTTGCTATGGGAAACCCCAAATATAATTGCAATCAAAATATTAAATATTTGGTGAACAATCACACCTATGTGATAGGGAGTGTAACGATCCAATGGTACATCCATGCATCACATATTTTTCATTTACGATCCAGAAATTGATAACGGAACTGATCAGGCGATTCCAATATGATTCTTTACACATCTCTACCAATAAACGCAAGTGGATGAAAAAAAAGAGTGACTACAACAATTTTTTCAACGCCAGATTTTAAGTCTGCAATGTGGAAGCATTTTCACTCAAGAAATTGAAAGGGATTAGGTTAGGTTTGTTTTAAGAAATGATGATACTATCAACAAAGAATTATCTTTGTTGATTCTTTTCATAATAACAATAACCAATGAATATGCAGATACATCTCATCATTGGGCAAGAATCTTGATGCATATCAGCTCATCAGGAAATAGTATATAGTACATACCTACTATGTTACAATGATTCTGTGAATGTTTCATCCAGCTTATTCAGTGATATGTAATTGTGGCTATAAGATGGATACCCCCATTTGTAATGGATGGACAGACAAAGGACAGACACCTCCATCACTCTATTACCCCAAGTCATAATTTTTGCCATGAGAAAACTGCCAAATTCCTATCAAAAGGTAAAATATATAGTGCAAATAGGAATATTATGCTTGATTTTGTGTGAATTCTGTGGTAAATAATAACCATTCAAATAATGATTGAAAATGTTTAGTCTTTGCATCAACAATTTTAACACATTCTGTCAAAAATACAACATTAAGATTTGAAAATAGTTATAATTAATGCACAGCATATTCTTGAGGACACAAGGGGTTTCCAAATTCCAAGTCAATCTGTTTTAATAATGTTTAACCCCATTTTCAGCTATATCATGGAATCCAGTTTTACTTGTTGGAGAAAGCCACAGTACAGGAAAAAACCTAGATCTTTGTAAGGAAAACTGGCAGTTGTTGTCAATTGAGAGTTGAATGCATCTTGCCAGCAAAAAACCTAGATCTTTGGTAGGAAAACTGGCAGTTCTTGTCAATTGAGAGTTGAATGCATCTTGCCAGCAGCGAGACTCAAACCCGCCATCTCAGTGCTGACAGGCCAGACATGTGATAAGTAGTAGACAAACTTATTATACCTTAGCAACTCGGCTACTGAGGCCCCTATAAACATCTGAAGATAAGGACAAGTGATATACACTTAATGGATGCATAATTCTATCTGCATTTATGAGATATAATCACATCTATCAACATCTATATCCCCCCCCAAAAAATTTCAAGAAAATTGATGACAGCTTTCTGGAGTTTGAGTGTTTGAGTTTGATAACTAAAAATCTCAGTTTTTTCAAGAACAAAGTTTCATAACTCTATAATGAAAAATCAGAATTTTACCAAAAATAAAGATGACATTTCCATATCAACATCTATGTTCATATTGATAATATTTCATAAACAGCCAGTCTGACATCTAAAAAGTGTTTTCCTGTACAGTAAGAAAACTGAGAATAAAGGCGTGACTGTGTTTTTACAGATCAAGGTAAAAGGCTATGAGACTGGTCTTAAATGCCTCATAGTCCTCTTTCTCAAGTAAATTTGGTGAAAGATGGTTCCATTACATCAAAGTTTTACAAAGAAGCTGTTTTCCTTTGTACACTGTTAGAGCTTGGTTGGATGTATTGTCACTATTAGAACTGGCGAGTTTGTACATAGGCTGGAACAAAGATTTCCCAAATGTTAAACTTTGTCCTGTAATCTCAATTTTCTACTGCATGAACAATATTTTTAGTTGAGATCTTATGAATTCAATGAGCTCTGTTTGGTTTAAACTGTTTCAAAGTTTCAGATAGAAGCCATTTTAGACATTTTTCCATAAGTTTCTATGTTAAAGAAAAACTATATACATTTTATATGTTGATTATTAAATGTAATAACAATATACTGAACACCAAAGAAACTGGAAAACTTTAGAAACAACAACCAAAAATGTATCAACTACAGTTATGGTCCTCACATGGTACAGGCATTTAAAAAGAAATGGTGGGTAAAACCTTGTTTTATGACATGCCAGACCTCCCACTTCCATTACTGTAGTATGTGAGTTGGTATGTTAATGATAGTGGATGGGTATCATATACCTCTAGTCAATAATAGGTGCATCCAATAATCAGCAGCACAAGCAATGTGTACTGAATTCAAAAATTGGGAATAGTTATCTATAATCATAGTTTAAAACAAGAAATGAGGCCATGCGATGAACCAAGATTTCAATGAATTTAACAATTAAGTACAGTGGATTCTGCATTCTTCTTAATTGAATAACATTTGTCAGAGAAAAATATGCAATTAACAGGAATATGCAAAGACAGTTTTTTAACAGAAAATATAATGTTTCCACTTTTAATTGTACAATTAAAAGCTGTGTTTATCCATAAAACAATTCATGTGACTGCTTTAATTCTAGTAAAAACAATTACAATATAAAAAAAGGTCAAAACATGCTTTGTTTATTCTAGTGCAAGACACTTTAAGGAAAATGTCAGTTTTTGACAAGTAGCAAGTCCATTTCTGCATAATTCTATTCAATAAACAGGAATTTTTGAATTTCTTAATATTTTTGGTGCAATTAACAGATATTTCCAACATGAAGAGTATAGGAAATGGTACTGTGTTTTAATGTATTATGCAATTAAGAGAAATATGCAATTTACAGGTATGCAATTTAGTGGAATCCACTGAATTAAACTAAGTGGAAACTGTTTTTCAATTATGAGTCTTCAATCTTTTATCTCCATGCAAGCTTGCTATATCCTAAGTTTCAAGAAGATTTATTTAACTGCACTGAAATTATTGACCAGAAACTGTTTTTTTATTTTTAGTAACAGTGACCTTGACATTGATTAGATTGACCCAAATCAAATCCAAGCTAGGTCTTTATGCAAGCTTGCTTTATCAAAAGTTTCAGTGAGATTGGTTTATCCTAACAGGTTATTTGCCAGAAACTTTTTCTATTTTAGTAACAGTGACTTTGACCTTGATCCGACTGGCTCCAAATCCAATCTTAGGCTAAGTCTTCTTGCAAACTTGCTATATCCAAAGTTTCAGTGAGATTATCGGAACTGAAGTTATTGACCCGAAACTGTTCTTTGATTTTTATTAAGTGACCTTGACCTTTACCCAATTGGCCCCAAATCCAACCTCAAACTTGGTCTTCATGCAAGCTTGCTATATGCAAAGTTTCAGCAAGATTGGTTTATCCAAATTAAAGTTATTGAACAGAAACTGTTTTCTATTTTGAGTAAAAGTGACATTTACCGTGACCAGACTGGCCCTAACTCCAATCCCATGCTAGGTCTTCATGCAAGCTAACTATATCCAAAGTTTCAGCGAAATTGGTTTATCCAAACTAAAGTTACTGACCGGAAACCTTTTGTTTGATGCCCACCTCCCATACCCCAATCTCATAACCAAGATTTTCTTGTACACTTGGTTTATAAGTTTATCCTGAAGAATTGATGGCATTTACAAAAAATCAGTGAGAATTTTTGTGGTTCTTTAATTTCCAGTTCCAAATGTCATATTAACTGAAGCCATGCACTCTGCAAATTGATTTGTTTGTTTGTTTGTTTGTTTGAATGATGTTTAATGCCACTTTCGGCATTTTTTCAGCTATATCTTGAAGTATAACATGTACTACAGACTCTTTCTTCCATCAAATAATAACCAACCTGCTCCAATGACATTTCTTGAATTTTCCCAAAATGTAGCTATGTGTCTTATTTGTGGTTTGATGTAAGGTAAAACACTAGGGGAGACCATGTCTTCTTCCCATAGAAGAAAGACTTGTACAAAGACATTACCCTTTGTAGCCAACTTGGTGTTATGTTTGCATGATTAAAGATCTCAAATGTTACATGTAAAAGTTAAACCGAAATGGGTTTTTTTTTTTAATTGAAAATTGGGAGTGATCAGTTCTTTCTGTTGTAGATTTATATACATAAATTCATGAAATAGCTTAAAATAAAAATGTACCATAATTATTTTTTTCTGTTTTGTTTTTTAATAAGACACCAATCAGAAATATGTCTATTGTGTAATCAAAAATTTTTGATTGAACAATAATCAATGATTTATTAGAATTGTGTTATGTTATCGTATTTTATCATTTTATTTTTTGCCTAGAATAAAATTCCATTTATATTCTTTACCTGCATACACAGAGATACAACTCAAAAATACGATATGTCATAAAAAGATGGCTGCTGTTGGTATGAACCTACTCTAGAATCGATAAGATGTTACAGTGCCCATCAACATATGATTGCAGTACTTATTTGTTCCCTATGTCCAACATAAGTGGTCAAAAGACTAAACCTACTAAACACAAGTGTGGACACAGACAAACGTCTCGCCTGCATTCAGCATCATAACGAAAATAAATTTCGTCATAAGCATTATGTAAATAGCATTAAATATCAGCAGCTGCCTGTATACCAAATATTGTCATCATACCATGCATAGTTACAGAGGAACTGTCCTAACCCAAAAACTTTAACATAGTCGCTTGACCGTGAAATTGAGGTCAAGGTCAGGTGGAACCTACCAGACATTCATGTACTATTCATCAGCAACCTATATACCAAATATTGTCATCCTACCATGCATAGTTACATAGAAACTGCCGTAACCCAAAAACTTTAACGTAGTCGCTGGACCGTGAAATTTAGGTCAAGGTCAGGTGACACCTACCAGACAGTCATGTACTAGTCATCAGCAACCTATATACCAAATATTGTCATCCTACCATGCATGGTTACAGAGGAACTGTTGTAACCCAAAAACTTTAACGTAGTCGCTGGACCGTGAAATTGAGGTCAAGGTCAGGTGACACCTATCAGACAGTCAGCAACCTATATACCAAATATTGTCATCCTACCATGCGTGGTAATAGAGTAACTGCCGTAACCCAAAAACTTTAACGTAGTCACTGGACCGTGAAATTGAGGTCAAGGTCAGGTAACACCTACCAGACAGTCATGTACTAGTCATCAGCATCCTATATACCAAATATGGTCATCCTACCATGCGTGGTTACAGAGAAACTGTCGTAACCCAAAAACTTTAACGTACTAGTCATCAGCAACCTATACACCAAATATTGTCATCCTACCATACGTAGTTACAGAGGAACAGTCGTAACCCAAAAGCTTTAACGTAGTCGCTGGACCGTGAAATTGAGGTCAAGGTCAGGTGACAGGTGACTGACTGGCAAGTACTCATCATAAGCTACCTCTGGACCAAATTTGAGGGGCCTAGGGCTTCGGCTTACAAATATATGAAGCAAGATGTCAAGTGTTTACGCCGCCGCCGCCGGATTCCCATACATATGTCTCGCCTCCAGCGACGAAACTCTAGAGTTTAAAATGATAATTTTAATATGACGTGCTTTAAAGGCTTTGAGACCACAACTGTGGTAAAAAAATGATTTATCTATGAGCAACACGAGCTGAGAAGGTCGTGTTTTAAATGGTTGTTCCAATTACAAAACAGTAACTCTCACCGGAAAGCTATTGCATATGACGTATAAATCTTATAAATAGCGACACACGCTATAATTATCCGTTGCAATATATTGTGTGTTACATTGAAGGAACAGCCAGTTTATGGCGGGAATGATGTTTTCTATAGGTACGAAAAAATTATAAATGAACTCTAATTGTCTAATTTTACCAAAAATAAAGATGACATTTCCATATCAACATCTATGTTCATATTGATAATATTTCATAAACAGCCAGTCTGACATCTAAAAAGTGTTTTCCTGTACAGTAAGAAAACTGAGAATAAAGGCGTGACTGTGTTTTTACAGATCAAGGTAAAAGGCTATGAGACTGGTCTTAAATGCCTCATAGTCCTCTTTCTCAAGTAAATCTGGTGAAAGATGGTTCAAGGTCAGGTAACACCTACCAGACAGTCATGTACTAGTCATCAGCATCCTATATACCAAATATGGTCATCCTACCATGCGTGGTTACAGAGAAACTGTCGTAACCCAAAAACTTTAACGTACTAGTCATCAGCAACCTATACACCAAATATTGTCATCCTACCATGCGTAGTTACAGAGGAACAGTCGTAACCCAAAAGCTTTAACGTAGTCGCTGGACCGTGAAATTGAGGTCAAGGTCAGGTGACAGGTGACTGACTGGCAAGTACTCATCATAAGCTACCTCTGGACCAAATTTGAGGGGCCTAGGGCTTCGGCTTACAAATATATGAAGCAAGATGTCAAGTGTTTACGCCGCCGCCGCCGGATTCCCATACATATGTCTCGCCTCCAGCGACGAAACTCTAGAGTTTAAAATGATAATTTTAATATGACGTGCTTTAAAGGCTTTGAGACCACAACTGTGGTAAAAAAATGATTTATCTATGAGCAACACGAGCTGAGAAGGTCGTGTTTTAAATGGTTGTTCCAATTACAAAACAGTAACTCTCACCGGAAAGCTATTGCATATGACGTATAAATCTTATAAATAGCGACACACGCTATAATTATCCGTTGCAATATATTGTGTGTTACATTGAAGGAACAGCCAGTTTATGGCGGGAATGATGTTTTCTATAGGTACGAAAAAATTATAAATGAACTCTAATTGTCTTATTAGAATAGAAATAATTCAAGGAGGCTCCATCCCTCGCTATCGCTCGGGATAAAATAATACGACATAAATGGTCACCCCGTGGTAAAACAATGATAAACCACAGCCTGCGTGAATTATTTCTTAAATTGAACATGAACACAATCTTGACGTTTTGAACATTTATACGAATGATCAGAATTATTTGTACAGTTTTCCCAGCATCTGGATTTTCATTTTATCTTATTAACTGCACACATTGAAACTGACCAAATTCTGCTGAAAATGTTTTTGAACCAAAATTTTAAACACACATTTTTTAACATGCACATGTTAAAATAATCCAGGCCTGACAATCTGTGTGTGAGACAAAGCACGTCATTGAAAGTAGCAGCAAACAAAATCAGTATGATATGATGGATGGTGACCCATTCCAACTCGTGTTACCAGCAATATCCTTCAGCAAGAATTACTAACTTTAAATTAAATCAAAACATCGGGAAATAAAATTGTGTCAGCTTTTACTATGGAATAATGTCATGACATGATAATTCTTATCTTACATTCGTTTATGTTTACAGTCATTTTTGATTGGTCAAAAGGCCTTTAACCAGTACTTTCCAGTTCCGTTCATACTTTGATGAACGACTTTTGGGGAACTACTTTTTTCTTGCTAAAAGTCAACAAATATGGCGAGCATGTGTCGTATATGCTTCAGATAACAAATTAAGCCAGATCAATTGAATTTTTGGCGATTCAAATATCTTGAGTGATGTATCGCTTAAAAGGAAAGCTATTTAATTGAATTAGCTGTATATTATTATTATGAAATCATTTGTTTTACAGAGAAATACATACAAGAAAATATTTTAACAGTACACTTCGTCTTGGAATCATTGTACACAGCCGAATTCGAATGTGGACGAAATGCGAGTGTAAAGGCATATGTAAACGATACTTTAAAATTGTGTTTCTTGAAATTTCATTTATGAATCATTTTAAATACACACAATAGCCAAAACAGTAAAACTACCTTCTTTTTTCTCGGTCACAACAAATCAACGAAATGAGCAAGATGCACGGATTTGTCACCAACTCCATGTCTCAGCACAGCTCCATCAATTTTCACTGATAAATCCACTGAACAATCGACAACTATTGTTGTTCCTGTTCGTATTTAAGAAACAATGTCTTGCTAGGTTTACGTTGCGTTTGAACAGATATGAAGTCAAATATGACATTAATTATAAACCGCGGCTACAATGAGGAACAATATTATACGGAATATTGTTTTATTTTTATTAATAATCTTCTTGGCAAATCGTAAAATGTATCTCTTGTCAATGCCAGTTATACCCTTCGAATAGACCACGTCTTTAGTTCGTTGTGTATATTCCTACGCCTCATACACTTATAATGAAATTTTCATTTGGGAAAAGAATGTAAATATAAAAAAACAATTTTGGAAGAATTATAAGGATTAAATGCTTATTTTCGGTAAATCATTGATGTATGAATGAGGTCGACTCACAAACTTATCATAACTAGCTTTCGGCCGTTTAATTGTTTGTGAGTGAGTCGACCTCGTTCATACATTGATGAATTACCGAAAATAAGCCTTTAATCCTATAGTGAGTGCCATGTTTACATAGATAACAACAGAATTTCAATTACAGATTGATGATCAAGAAGCATAAAATCACTAAACACCAAATGGTACTATAAAGCAATGTGCAAAATATTAGGCTTCTGCATCCAGAGTTGCTTAGAAAACTGTGACAGAAATTTTTGTTACAGCCAGACAAACAAAAGAATGGACGGACAGACTGACAAGGGAAAAACAGGATACCCCTCTTCTTCAAAGCGGGGTTATAGTTATGTTAAGAATTAACTCTACCTTATGTTCTAAGTTTCATTTAATTATTTAATTAAATAAATACAAAAATAGTAATGCAAAATCATCTGAAACGACTACACAAATCACTGCACAATGTACAAACAGACACTGTTTGTGTACTAATCCTGGTTTCAACTGAAAAGTGATGAGTCTATATTTTCGGATGAACATTAACTATCCCATTATGATAACAATCAGTTATTAGTTTCCATACGTGACAATAAGAAAGGGGATGATCAGTGGAGGTGCTTAATTCAGTACACTGGATCATGTACCCGGTAATTAATAGGTTCCTCTAATCTGAACTATTTTCAGAAGCATAAGGGTACAGTATACACGGTGTCTGCAGTGATTTTCTTATATTAGAGCTTTAGCATAGGGAAAGGTTGCCCTGCTGTGACCTTCCCATTAAAACCTTTAATCATAAAAAAGGTTCCATAACCCATTGCAAATTAAAAAGTTACCAAAAAAACACAGACCCCTCATCAATTTATATAAAAAATTCTTCAATTATTGAAAACATTTTTTGTTAAAGTCTGAAACTAAAAAATCTACCTGTTTTGCACCAAGAAAGTCACATAACCCCATATCGAAAACATATACAGACCATAAACAACTATGTGAAGTTTGAAGAAAATCTGAATAGGCATTATCACGATACAGTGTGACATGTGAATGATGGAGGGACATTTGTATACCAAAAGATTTGTTGACTCTTATATTCTAATTATAGTAACATCATCCATGATATTTATCAGTGGATTGCATTAAAGAGAAAGAAATTACTTTGATAAATAGTAACAGCATAGAAAGAAACAAATTAATTAAATGAACATACCTTGCAGAAAAAATTTACTTATTTAATAGTGTTTTAATGCCACTTTTAGCAGTTTTAGCTATATCATGACATCAGGTTTTAAGTTTGGGAAGGAAGTTCGAGTGTTAAGGACAAAGAAATAGATGAATATATTTTGTGAAAAAATGTTACAACTAATGTGTAAAAACATTTAAGATTCAAATAGTATCATACTTGAGCAATATCTATCCATTTCTGTATGATCCCTGCACGCTGAAATGTCTTTAACTCTGTATTCTTCAAAACTGTAGCTATGACCCGTAAAGATACTCTGTTGAACTGTTCTATTGTTGCTAGGACACTGGAAGCCACACTGCCCCCTCTGCCATGCTTCCTGTCTCGTCGTGACCATACAGCCCCTAGGCACTGATGGGGTACAACCATTTTAAATAATTGCTAAAAGATCAATAAAATACAAAATTTGAATGACTAGACTTTACATTAATAACTTAATGTTCATCTGCACACTTTGTTTGTCCAGTGTGGAAAATTGAGCATTGGATCATATCTCAGATAGGCATGAAGCACTGATCATTTAAAACTAAAAGCAAAGAATGGTTGACTTGGAATAAGGATAACATGTAAACTGTGGACTGAAAAAATCAACGTGTCACATTAGTTTATTAACATAATAATTGTTCTTGACATGATACAGCTGAAAGTTGCCCATTTAGTTAAAAACAATACTGACCACGCTTACAATTATGAATGTTTGTTATTATTTACACCTTTACAATTTTTTAATAATTATATACTTTCAAGAAATTATCTTTCACCTAAGATGAATTTTTCCACTGCCTATTTCAGCACCTGAACTTGCATTTATTTGAAAACTTTATACTTTACCATTATACACCAATAAAACATCAGTTACATTCCTAACAGATTGTAGAAAGGTAATTTGTTTTAAAAAATTAGTATTTCAGCATTAAATTCTAAAATAATGATTTCTCAGTTAATCTGGTTAGCCTTTCAAATTGGTGACAGATCATATTTGATATATCCTATTGACATTGTTTTTGTTTTACAACACTTACTTTAATTATTAGTATTTGTGTAATAAATAGCAGACCACATGAAACCTTTCCTGAGTATAAGCTGGTGTTGGTCAGGGTATTTAAACTTTTGGAATATGAACTGTCCCATTGTTTGAACACAATACCTATTGTTCTCTCAGCAGTTTATTCAGTGGGTACTTTAAATCTGACAAGGAAAAGTCAATCACTCATTGATTAATTTTCCTATGCCAAAAAGTAAACTCCCCAATGGTGAAAATATATGAAACTTCACAGATTGTAGGGGGGAAATGTTGTGCAATGCTGAACTATATTATATGCCATATTTATCATTAATATCATTTAGGACAAAAATGTCTATTGCTGAACTTTTTCAAAATTTTGCAATCTATTTGCTATGTATTCATATACTAGCAACATGTTTTAATTCTATTTCAATTTTTTATTCAAACCAATTATGTTATTAAAATTTGTATTTAACATTTTGGTTTGACCAACTAGTACATGTACTTAATAATGACCATGTTTATATTTGGGGAGATCATGGGCATGATGTTATTAATTTTATGTGTCATTATGTGAGGAACTGCCCCCATAGATTTGTGAAAAAATCTGAAAATGACAATAACTTCTTTATTCTTTTTTTCAGACATTAAATTCTTAATTGTAAAATTAGTAACAATAACTGAAAATTGACACTCAACAAGGGAGATAATTTTAATGAATATATCCAGTGTTCAAAAATTTTCACTGATTTTTCATGAGTTATTCCATCTAACACAGCATCACAAATTGCAGTTCTTGTGTGATCAAAAGTGAAATCTCTGTTTGATCTCAATATCTGTTTCATTATATGAAAGCAGTATTCACATGTATTGAGTTGTGGGTGGTACAGTGGTTGATATATCAGGGTAACTCCTGCTGGTCTTAGCAAATAAGGCAAGTTAGTGTTTATTATATGTGAGTGATGGAAGGCCCAGTTATCCATAATAATTGTGTCACCAGGTACAAACAGGTTGCTGTCCATGTGCTAGTCTATCATTGTTGATATCAATAGCCTCAGCAAAAAAATTTAAGTTCCAATCTATTATATGGACCATCAATAACATTAAAATAGTCTACACCAAATGATGAATGTAACAGATTAACTGTATAATTAGCATTTGAAGCATATCTTTGTCATTCAAATGCTCTAGAACCTTTGACTGAACTACCACAATCTCTATTCCCAGTAGTCTTTATAACACCACTTTCATCAAAAAATGTAAGGAACTTGGGTTTTTAATGCTTATAAATTCTACAAATTCATCAAATTGCAGATGGATATCATCTTTTTGAGTTTCTACAGGTAAAGTGA
This sequence comes from Limnoperna fortunei, assembly GCA_944474755.1. Taxonomy (NCBI): domain Eukaryota; kingdom Metazoa; phylum Mollusca; class Bivalvia; order Mytilida; family Modiolidae; genus Limnoperna; species Limnoperna fortunei. The sequence goes on along the minus strand of OX104114.1, from coordinate 49,167,769 downwards.
CACATTTTTTGTATGAATACCAGCTGCAGCTTATACTGCATGTACTGTTTAAATAAAATATGGTTTTCTTCAGAATTCATTGACATCAAATTGTTACACTAATTATTTGGTCACCATTAATAATAATACAATTAAGTTTAGGCATATTTATTTTCATATGGAGTTTAGTTTTTTCCACATGAAAATTAATAAATCAATGATTGACTTCTCCTTGTCAGATTTAAAGTACCCACTGAATAAACTGCTGAGAGAACAATAGGTATTGTATTCAAACAATGGGACAGTTCATCTTCCAAAAGTTTAAATACCCTGACCAACACCTGCTTATACTCAGGAAAGGTTTCATGTGGTTCGCTATAAAATGTTATAAACACACCATTTATCTAAATCCCAAAAGTCAGTCTCTCATGATCTCATTATACTGTAATAAACTACCTTTCTAAGCCAGTTAACTGCACATTCATGAGGGAGAAATGATTTACCCGACAGTGTATATAAGTTGAACATGAAATGATGTGCAAAACTGCCTATGGCATTTTATTTGATTTGTTAATAAGTAAATACATGTAGATAAAAACCTCTAAGATTCAACATTTAGTCTAAAAAAACTTTTATTAACACAAAGACCATTAGAAAAATTTCAGGTGTATATGTAATCTTATGTTGTTAGCTGATCATAATCTTCATAGTTGTAAACTCTTTAAAGAGTGAATGCACACAAACAAGCATGATAGCACAGAGCAAATAATTTTCAATCAGAATCCATTTGTAGGACAGTTACTGAGAAGACACTGTTTGTACTTTTCTAAATTATCACAATTCCTTCTGCCAAGCGGTTTGTGATGAAACAAATTTAAAATTTTCAACTAATCAAAATGCAGTTGCAGCTCTGGCAGCCATGTTGAATTTCCTATTAGCTCACCTCATTATATAGGCATTTACCTGATGTTTAAACTAAGTCTTGTAATTTTCAATTTTCTACTTGCAGAAATAACTTTTTTTTTTAAACCATCCAATGAATCTTGTTGGTTTCAACTGGTTCAATAATTTCAGATAGGAAGATATTTTAACATTATCCTATAGGTTTCTAAAAGGTTTCTGTTAAAAAAACAATTGCAGCCATCATGGCTTTTTGATCAAATAAGCAACCTATACAGTTTCAGAAAAGATGGCATTTTGAAAATAGAGTCTCCTGTTAAACTTAGTCTGAAAAAGTAAAGGTGGTCATTTTAATGATGACTTTTGTTTTTGTTTTCCAATTGGTTAAGCAGTTTCCGAGAAGAAGCTATTTTAAAACCTTTTCCCTTAAGAGTCCTATGTTAAACTCCATCCTCACAAGTCAGGGTTTCTGTGTCCGCGAAACCCTGACAAATGTAGCCAGGAAATTCCTGGGCTAGAAGATTTTCATATGACGTCAAACCTTCAAAATATCAACTAATGAAATTGCTTGAAAGAAGCAAGTGTTTGGCAGTAGTCATTCTTATTCATTCTTGAATGGGAAGAAAATGTAACGCAACTAATAAATAACGCTGTAATAACAAACTTTTAACTCAAGCCGCATATGAAAGCAAGCTTTTGATTGGCTACATAAAGGTATGATGTAGCCAATCAAATAGTGACTTCTAGCCCGTGAATTTCCAAGCCAAGTTTGTCAGGGTTTCGTGGACACACGAGGACACAGAAACCCTGACTGGTGAGTATGAACTAAGTCCGATTTTTATGCAAATCCAAATTTCAGAATGGCTGCCACATTATATAACATTATATAACACTATATAACATTACATATGACAATCCAAGCAATATTGCTACAAAGATTTGTTTCCATTGGTTAACCTGTTTCAGAAAAGATGCATTTCAAAAGTTGTTCCCATATGGTCCTATGTTTAACTGCGATAGTGGCCATTTTGAATTCCAATTGGCATAAAAATCATAATCTTTATAAAGGACTATCCAATGATAAGTTTTGTTTCTATTGTTTAAACAGTTTTAGAGAAGAGGTTTTCTTAAACTGTTGTCCCAAAGGGTCCTATGTTTAACTCAGAGCTCCGATGATGGACATTTATGGTAGAATTTCCAATTGGCATAAAACACATAGAGGACCATCCAAACAATAGTGCTAGTTTTTCATTGGTTAACCTGTTTCAGAGGAGCCTTTGTCAACTTTTTCCCATAGGGTCCTATGTTAAACTAAGTCATGTATTGGTGGCCATTTGAATTTTGAATGTTTGAAGTACTGGTGATGAGTTATGTTTAAATTGGTTATGCAGTTTCAGGGAAGAAACTATTATAAAACTTCTTCCCCTAAGAGTCCTATGTTAGACATAGTCCTGTGGTGGCAGCCATTTTGAATTTTGGATTGGAATAAAAATCATAAACCTTATATACGACATCCTATTGAGAAGAAGCTTTTGTCAACTTTTTCCCTTAGGGTCCAATGTTAAACGAAGTTCTGCAGGGACAGCTATTTTGAATTGCCGATATTCATCAAAAACAAACTTTATACAGGACCGTCTAAACAATATTGGTACAGTAGTAAGTTTTGTTTGCATTGGTTAAGGCCACACCAAATAAGTTTCTTGTTCTACGGACCCGACCGCACATATTTTATCGAAATAGAAAAAATAGTATAACAAAAAATTTGCGCTCCCCGCTCCTGGAAAGTCATCTGGAATTTTTATTTTACTCTTTGAATTCGTAATCTTGTGAATGCTTAATGTAACTGCCGTTTCATTGCATCACAAACAAAAATATTGATGTATTTTGAAAAAGGAAAAGAAACAATCATACTGTTTTAGTAGTGTGGATATTTGTCATAAAGGAAGGCATGGTTGTCCAAAACACAGCGATTTATTTCATTGGTGGTGCGTTGGCACAGCTTTTTCAAAGATGTGTCAAAATCAAACATTTTGACCTTAGCGCTGACATAATAAACGTAAAACAAGATTACAGGAACATTTAAATATAAAAAATATGAAATAAAAGTTCGTGAGTAATATTTGTATTTATAGTAGATAGAATGTTGGAGCAGGATTGCCAGATGGATGACCAAAAAACTTAATTATATTCGACTTGCACTTCGAAACTTTTGGTTACAACAGCATGGTGAACATTTAGCCTCAGTAATGAAGCACATTCGATTTTTGTTTATCTCCACCAAGATAAAACAAAATGATCACAGAAACTACAATGCTTATTAAATTTGTTAACATTGTTGCAGGGGTTGTGATATGTCAAAAAAAAAGAAAATGAAATGACTGGTAATGGTTGTTCAGTGTTATTTGTGGAAAAGTTAAAGTTATTTTTAATATGAAAATGGGAGCATCGCACATTGTTTATGTTGTTACTACAGAGCCCCCTAACAGTGCCTCTACATTCCATTGATGACGTGACGTTATAATGTGTTGGTGACGTCACAAAACTCAGTTTCAAATACAGCGCTTCAGATTGAAACTAGAGGCTCCCAGGAGCCTGTATCGCTCACCTGAACCTGAAACCAAACAACCCTTTTTTATCCAGCTTTTCTTTGCTATAAGGAATTGCCCAACACTTCTGCAAAAATCATTAATTTTGACCTTTTAGGGGAAATAACTCCTATAAGGAGGATCTTTTGATGGTTAGAGGGAGAAGGGAGGTTCACTTCAAATTTGCTGTACCTGTTATAATTTTTTTAACTATCAGATTTGCACAATTTTGGTAGAGGACATCCTAAAGATGATGTGTGCAATGTTTCAAAGCAGTCCTTTCATTGGTTTAAGAGGAGAAGATTTTTTAAAATCAAGTAAAATTGATTAAAAAAATGTTCAAGGAGAATAATTCCTAAACGGTTCATCAGACAATCTTGACCCTAAGTCATTTTTGTAGCCCTCATAGAGCAGAACAATTAAGCAATGCTAACTTTTTCTCTAGTTCTAATAATTTTCAAGATTTTGAGGCAAAATGTCCAAAATAATCAATTTCAACAATTAAAGGGCAATAACTCCTATAATGAGTCATCATACAACTTAAACCCAATGGAGTGTTTCGTAGACCTTTTGATGCAGATGCAGGCATGTCTCTTCGGTTTTCCTGTATCTGTTACACTTTTTTAAATATAAGCCAAAAACTGTATTTACCGCCCCCCCCCCCCCATCCTATTTTTAGCCATGGTGGCCATGTAGGTTAATCTGCAGCCATGGTTGGTGCAATCTTGGTTGAGGACATTTGACAGATGATTTGTACAAAGTTTCAAAGCAGTACTTTCAATTGTATCAGAGGAGAAGATTTTAAAAAATCAATTAAAACTGATTAAAAAAAAACAGTTCAAGGGGAATAACTCTTAAACGGTAAATCAGACAATCTTGACCCTTGAGTCATTTTTGTAGCCCTCATAGAGCAGAACAATTAAGCAAAGCTAATTTTTTCTCTAGTTCTAATAATTTTTAAGATTTTGAGGCAAAATGACAAAAATCATCAATTTTGACAATTAAAGGGCAATAACTCCTACAAGGAGTATCATACAACTTTGACCCAATGGAGTGTTTTGTAGAGCTTTAGATGCTGAAGAAGGAAAGTCTCTTCGGTTTTCCTGTATCTATTATACGTTTTGAACTATAAGCAAAAAACTGTATTTTGACCCCTCTGTTCTATTTTTAGCCATGGCGGCCATGCTGGTTGGTCCGAGGCCATGATTTGGGCAAACTTGGTAGAGGGCATTTTACTGATGCTGTATGTAAAGTTTCAAAGCAATCCCTTCAGTGGTTTTGGAGGAGAAGATTTTTGAAGAAAAGTTAACAACGACGACGACGGACGCCAAGTGATGGCAATAGCTCACCTGACCCGACTTTTTGTCTGGCATTTTTGTAGTAATTTCAGAAATAAGCACTTTAATTTTAAAAAGGCGTTTGTAAAAAAAAAGCGAAAATACCCAATGCATTCCGAGTAGCCCAGGTTTTTTTTTAATGATCATATTTTGGGTCTCATGCAATTTGGCAGACTCTGTAAATAAGTGAGCTTCGCTTCGCTCGCATATTAAAAGTCAACATATAACTGTTTGAACTGGTTGTTGTCTTATTGTCATTTTTCATATATATCTCTGTTTTCTAATGGCTTGCATTGGACTTGAATTTTTTCTCTCAAATTGGACATTGGACACCATGTATAATTTTGGATTGTCTTTGGTTATTCTATCAAAAGGGAAAGTCTCACTAAATGGGAATATTACAGAAAACACAATGAATGGGATATAACTTATTTTATGACATTTTTAGAAAGCTTCATCAATAAATGATGTACAGTGTAGTCCGTTGTGCATTTTAAACAAGGTCTAAAAAATATATTTTTGCAAATGAAGATGTGATGCATTCTTTTGCTTCCATCTGTCTCTAATGCTTTGAAAGTCATATATTTAGTATGTTGTATATGTATATGACCTAAAATACTGAATTGTTTAAAAGGTACAATTGATTGTACATAATTTGAATGATGAACCCATAATTACACAATTTAATTCATTTATTCATTTACATGCTTTAGTAAACTTCAGGTAAGCATAGTATGCCCAACAAGGCCCTGGAAATTTTCCTGAGTCATGTCAGACATTTTACCGGTCATCAAATAAAAATATTGTGTTTGCTTAAGCTGGGATGTGTATGTGCTTTTCCTTAAAGTCCAGAATAAAGGTCTTTTAAATTTTTTTCAAGACCGTGGTAGATGTATCATGGCTTGGCGAGTGGCGATGAATGTAAACAATGCGACCTACATTACAACTTTATTAGCAAAGCATTAAAGTTGTAATGTACATTACAACTTTATTAGCAAAGCATTATGGGAGCAATACAAAATCAATAAATGCTAAATTATGTGAAGAACGATCCCGGGCGCGTTACAATATTGTTACATCCCTTCTTATAAAAAATTAGAAATGAATATGAAAATAGAAAGAATGAAACTTTATCTTTGAACAAAGTTGACTAGAATTACTTAACTTGACTAGAATACAATTTACTTTGACTAGATACGCTTTAAAGTTAATACTTTTAAACTTTTACAGTCCATGAAAACTCAAAGCTTAACTTGAAAAGTTTGTAATGTTCTCTTGATGTAGACCAAACTAAAACTAAGCATGCACACTGACGGTTGAGAATCTAAACGACTCTCCGAGAAACACACGGGGATTATTATGCCCCAACGCACAGTGTATTCTCGTTTCCAAACTAAACACAAAAATATTTACAAGGAGAACCGTATGGTTCTAGAGAAACACCAGGAGATTATTATGCCCCACGAACACAAGTGTTCTCTAATTACGCACATAATCTTTGAATCTACTTGGCTGTTTGATTTGCCTTCCAGATCTTGTTCTGACATTATCTGACATAGTATCTTGTGTTGGTGCTGATATCAGTACATTGTCATCTATTTTGGGTTGTTCTGTTTTGTTTGACAAATCATTTTCTTCGAATTCATTGAACTCTAAATCACTCGTTTCCTTTCCATCTATTTTGTTATCTGCACTTTCCATTGATTTATACAAGTGTCTCCGGTTTCTTCTGAAGGTTTTGCCAGAAACATCAACTTCATATGATCTTTCATTCACTTGTCGCTTTACAGTTCCTTTTCCCCATACTTTACTATATTTGTTTGATGGTTCTACTCTTACGACATCTCCTTCTTGTAAGCACGGCAGTTCCTTTGCTCCTCGGTTGTAATAATGTGCTTGTCTCTTTTTAGAATACTCCATTTCCTTGTGTACCTTTTGTCCTTCTATCTTTGGTGTTAACAAGCTTTCCTTTGTAGGTAGAAGTGTCCTTGTTCTTCTGTTCATCAATCTTTGAGATGGGCTTGTCTCATATCCTTGAGTTGGTGTGTTCCGAAAATCAAGTATAGCTAAATATGGATCAGATTGTGCATATTTGCCTTTCCTCATGAGTGATTTTGCAGTTTGAACGGCATGTTCTACTTTCCCATTACTTTGTGGATATAATGGTGATGACGTTTGATGATGAAAATCCCATTCTTTGGCAAATTGTCTAAATTCTGAACAATTGAATTGAGGACCGTTATCAGTGAAACAGATGTCGGGTATGCCATATCTAGCAAACTGTGCTCTGAGTTTGTGAATGACAGTTGTTGCTGTTGTGTTTTCCAGGTAATCAATTTCCCAAAAATTTGAGTAGTAATCCACGGTGATCAAGTAATTTCGTGCTTCAAAAGTCATTAAGTCGATTCCGACTTTGGCCCATGGTCTTAAGGGTACGTTGTGTGTAATTAACGGTTCTTTAGTTTGTTTCCTTTCAAATGTTCGGCATGTCTCGCATCTTAGAATGAAGTCTTTGACTTCTGCATTCATTCCTGGCCAGTAGAGACTTTCTCGTGCTCTCCTCAGACATCCCTCGACTCCAATGTGAGAAGAATGTATCCTTCGAATCATGTCAAGTCTAAGTGATTTTGGTACAATGACCCTTTCACCTTTGAAAATCAGTCCATTTTGGACTGTTAATTCATCTCTGATATCGAAATAAAGACCAATATCATGCGATATATCTTCTTTTGTCTCTGGCCAACCTGACTGAATGACATGCTTAAGTGTCTGAAGTTGTGCATCACTTTCAGTGTTGTGTTGTATTTCTTTTAATCTTTCTTCTGAGATGGCAAGATCCTTTACCATGTTGATTGCTTCGATTTTCTCACTTTGAGATTTTGTTTCTTTGTCATCTCTGTATGCTCTGCTGAGTGTGTCTGCAAGATACATTTCTTTGCCTGGTTTGTATACAAGTTCAATATTGTACTTTTGCAGTTGAAGCATCATTCGCTGAAGACGTTTCGGTGCACAGTGAAGTGGTTTCTTTAGAATTGATTCTAATGGCTTGTGGTCCGATGTCACATATACCTTTCTTCCGTAGGTATATTGATGGAATTTCTCAAGACCAAAAACAACTGATAAAAGTTCCTTCTCTATTTGAGCGTAACGAGTCTCCGTCTCAGTAAGTGCTCTGCTTGCGTATGCTACTGGTTGATTGCCTTGAAGTATGGCTGCACCAAGTCCTGTTTCCGATGCATCACTTTGTAGTGTTAATTCCATGCTTGGATCATAGTACTTTAACACAGGTTCCCTGGTTACTATGTCCTTTATCTCATTTAAGGCTTTGTCATGAATTTCTACCCAACGAAACTCTACATCTTTGAGTGTTAGTTTTCTCAGTGGTTCGCAAATGTCACTCAGCTTGGGTAGGAATTTGCTCAGATATGTCACAAAGCCAACTATGCGTCTTACACCTGAAACATCTGTTGGTTTCGGCATCTCGACTACTGCACGTACCTTTTCGGGATCCATTTTCAGTCCTTTGTTTGTTATCAAATGACCAATGAATTTCACTTCTGTCAATTTAAGTTTCAGTTTGTCTATGTTCAACTTTAAGTTCTTTTCTCTACATCTTTCCATTAGTAAGCGAAATTTTCTGTCATGATCTTTTATTGCTTCCTCTTCTGTTTCCCCTTCTCCATAGATCAATATGTCATCAATTATGCTTTTTACGCCCGGAAGGCCCTCTACTGCCTGATCCTGCCTTCGTTGGTATTCCTCGGGTGCCGATGTAATGCCAAAAGGCATCCTTAGCCAACGATAGCGTCCAAATGGTGTATTGAATGTTGTCAGGAAGGATGACTCCTCATCTAACTGGACATGCCAGAAGCCATTCTTAGCATCGACTACACTGAAAATTTTAGCTTTTGAGAGTTCAGGTAGTAGGTCATCTATAGTGTGAAGAGGGTAATGACTTCTCTTTATGTGCTGGTTTAAGTGTTTCGGATCAATGCAAACACGAAGCTTGTCTGGTTTCACTATGGTTACTAAGCTGGAAACCCATGGAGTTGGTTTTGTAACTGGACTGATAATGTTCATGTCACAAAGTCTATCAAGCTCAGTTTTCAACCTTTCCTTTATTGCTACGGGAACCTTCCTTGGCGGGTGAACCACTGGCTGAGCATTTTCATTCAGTTCTAGATGATATTTTCCTTCTAAAAGTCCTGTTCCTTCAAATACATCTCCAAATTCTTTTAGAACGTTTTCTTTGTTCAAAGATTTATATGACTCAGGTGTTGTAGCTGCTCCTTGCTGTACTCCTTTAATATTCTCATAATGAACTGTTATTAGTTTCATCACTTCAGACGTTTTCTTTGAAAGAAGTGGAGTAAGCGTGCTATCTTTTACAACAACAAATTCAGCCTTGAATTTTGTATCATTCTTAGGATTTATCATTTTCAACTGACAGGTTCCTAGTGGTTTCATTTTGGTGTTGTTGTACATATTCAGTAGCCTGTTTGTCTTCTTTAACTCTTTTATTCCCATTTCCTTTACTGCTTTTGCGTGAATTATATTGCACGTCGCTCCGCTGTCAAGCTGAAATTGGACTGGTACAATTCTGTTTCCAATCATGTTGATAGTGGCGTATGCAGGTTTGCTATCCTGGTCACTCACTGTGTTGATAGGAATTAGTGAAACTGCTTTAATTTCGAAAAATTCATCACTATCATAGTCAGATGCATTATTGTCAGACTGTGTTGACAAAGTTCGGACTTGATGTGTTCTTTTAGGCTTAATTTTCTTGCTTGATTGGCAAACGCTTTCAAAGTGATTCAACTTTCCACATTTTCTGCATGTTTGTCCATATGCTTGACAACTGCTTTTCGAATGTTCATGTCTTTTGCCGCAATATTTGCAATTGGGATTCTTACTTTTGACAAAAGTATTTTGCTTCGGTTTGTTCTTTATGAATGGTTTTGTTTTGTGTCGGACTGCATTTACTTCAATGTGTGCGGATGCTGATGGATTTTCGAGGGTTTTAATTCGTTCCTTTGTAAGCTCTGCAGCTCTACCTTGTTGCATGGTCTTTTCTAAAGTAAGGTCTGGTGTGCGTAGTAGCCTTTCACGAAGACTTGAGTTGCTTATTCCACATACGATACGATCACGAAGTAAAGAGTCATGTAATGTACCATAATTGCAAGTAGATGCAAGCAGTTTTAATTCGGTGACGTATTTGTCAAAACTCTCATCTTGGTGTTGATTTCTCATATTGAACATGTACCTTTCAACCGTTTCATTTTTCTTTGGATTACAGTGGTTTTCAAATGCTTGTATGACTTCTGCGAATGTTCTTTCATTTGGTAGATGATCAAATGTCATTGTTTCATAGACTTCTCTCCCTTGTATTCCCACGAGATATAGAAACATTTTTAACTTTGCTTGCTCATTCTCTGCATCCATTGTCAAGTCAATGTATAATTGAAGTTCTTCTTTCCATCTTTTCCAAGCATCGGCCAGATTTCGTGCCTCCAAATTGAATTTGTCGGGTGCCCTTAATTTGTCCATTGTTCGAGTTTCCAAAAACGCACGTGGTTTTGGTCGGGGTTGTTCTTTTCAATGTTTTTGTTTGTTGGGACAGTGTATTGCGTACTTCCCTGTTTCCAAATGGCGGAAACGCTTTTCTTCGTTTGTATTATAATGTCATTTCGTTTACGGGCAGACTGACACCATGTATCATGGCTTGGCGAGTGGCGATGAATGTAAACAATGCGACCTACATTACAACTTTATTAACAACAACAGCAAAGCATTATGGGAGCAATACAAAATCAATAAATGCTAAATTATGTGAAGAACGATCCCGGGCGCGTTACAATATTGTTACAGTAGATATTAGTTGTTGTTTTGTATGGGTTCCTATGATATATGCACAGCGCAAGAAAGTAAATATACGTAGAAAAACATTCTGCTTCCTAAAATTTCTTTATTATAGGATGATATGTTGTCTGTTCAACAAAGTAATAGCAAACAACGTTTTTTATGAACATTCGTGGGACATTTTCATTAACCGGAAGTAGGAAGTTGTTTCAAAATTACAACAAGTTCGGAACAGAATTGAAGTTTATACGATACTCTCCGATGGACCACGTTTTTGACAAGTCATTAAATATTTATTTTTGTTTTCATCATTTCAATAGAATTTAGTTTGAATTGATTTTCCCAAGATTTATGTATGTCAGGTACACTGGCGCATGCGTGATGTAAAATTTTGACCACACATGTTTTTTCCATCAAGCAATATAACGTACAACCACTTCGTTCCTATTGTTTCAAACTACTGTTGCCATACCATATTCTACGAAATGGATGAAACAGATCTGTACTCATAATTAGGTTATCACCTGTTGTGTTAACCATTACGTAATTAACACTTGACTGGAGTGAATGATTACTCAATAAACACATGTGTCAGTGACGGGAAATAGCCTTAGGGTTGATTTTTTAATAAAATATTTATATCTAGCGGAAATCAAAGGTATTGAAACCAACTAAAAGATATTTATATTATTGTCAAGTTAAATATCACTTTTTTTGATGTCCGATTTGACTGAACTTTAGTCGGACATTTTAATGTAAATGTCGGACATGTCCGGCAAATATGACCGTTTCCAGACCCTTGATGCCCAAGTCTGAAAGAAAATCACAATGAAACTGAATTTTGCGAATATATACATTGATGAAAGTACATTTTCTTATTTAAAAAAAAATATAAATTAAAAAGTTATCGCTCGCCTCAAATTTTTCTGTTCGCCTTTGATTTTTGAAAATCCAAATAATAATATTAAAATTATTATTTCGCTTGCTCACCCCATTTTAAAATGACAAAAATCCGAAGAACAAGAAATTAAATTGGTGTGGCCTAACCGGTTTTAGAGAAGAAGCACTTTATTAACTTTTTTCCAATAGGGTCCCACCCCCCTAAACTATCGACTGGTAAACTTGAACTTTAATGGAATTCCTCCATCATTAATAGACTTCTTACCTAGCTACTAGATACTAGTATGTAATAATATCCTAAAGCTTCATTAAAGTAAAAAGTTTTGAGTAATATTCCAGCAACATTTGTTTTGTAAAAATTTCTAACATTTTTTGGCAATTGTTTTCATGAAATTTGATGGATTTACCCCCCCCCCCTCTCTCCCTTCCCAAAAAAAAATCAATAGGCTTCTGATCCACCTAATATGAAACTATATCTGAAAGTTTCGTAGAAATCAAATGCAACCTTTTGAGTATATTGTCCAGAAACGCTTTTTGTGTGAAAATTTATAACATTTTTTGCAACTGTTACCGTGAAATTAAAAAAAATCCATATGCTTCTGATCCACCTAATATTAAACAGTACTATATCCCAAAATTTCATTCAAATCAGATGAAAGCTATTGAATTACCATCAGAAATTGAATTTGGACTCACAGAAAAGGACATGAGAACTATTATGAGTCCACTTCAACAATTTCAGCTTTTCAAAGTTTATGGAAGTTGTTTGAGGTGAATATTTACAGAATATTTGTGAGAAGTTTAGCGTTGTTAGAACTTTAGGAATGTTTGTGAATACCATTCTCATGTCTCCAAAATATTTCACAAGGTTTCTGCATGGAGAAAGATATTCATATGTTTATGAATAAGTTCCCAGTCGTATGTTCAACTAAGTCTTGCTGTGGCAGGCATTTTGCAATTTTTTATTGGCATTAAAAAAAAGTTCACAGAGAACTACTATCCAATGAATACTGATGATAAGTTTTGTTACAATTGATTCCCATAGGTTCCTACACTGGACTTAGTCCCAGCTATTTTTTATTCTGGCATAAAAAACATTTTATAACTAGACAAAGTTGATCTAGCGATCGCTGATACCCCCGCTTTTGTGAAAATTTCTATCGTTTTTCGTGGATTGTGACCTTGAAATTGGATGGATTTCCACCAAAATCAATAGGCTTCTTACCAACAAAATATATAAGAATATTTTACAGTTTCATTAAAATCGGATGAAAACTTTTTGAGTTATTTTCCGGAAACAACTTTTTGTAAAAATTTCTAACATTGTTTGTGGACTATAACCTTGAAATTTGACAGATTTCCCCCAAAATCGATAGGCTTCTTACCAACCTGATATATAACAATATCCCAAAGTTTCATTCAAATCACATGCAAACTTTTTGAGTTATCATCAGGAAACAACTTTTTTGTAAAAATTTCTAACGTTTTTTCGTTGACTGCGACCTTGAAATTTGATGGATTTCCCCCTGAATCAAAAGGCTTTTTACCAACCTGATATATAACAATATCCTAAAGTTTCATTTAAATCGGATGCAAACTTTTTGAGTTATTGTCCGGAAACAACTTTTTTGTTAAAATTTCTAACGTTTTTCGGGACTGTGACCTTGAAATTTGACGGATTTCCCCAAAAATCGATAGGCTTCTTACCAACCTGATAGATAACAATATCTCAAAGTTTCATTCAAATTGGATGTAAACTTTTTGAATTATCATCCGGAAACCAAATGTGGACGGACAAATGGACGGACGGAAGGACGGACGGACGGACATGAGGACCACTATATACCCCCGACTCTGTCGAGCGGGGGTATAAAAAGAGGACCATTGATTGAATACTGGTCTTAAGTTTTATTTTAATTAGTTCACTAGTTTCAGAGAAGGGTCCTATGTTAAAATTATTCTTGCAGTGGCAGACATTTGAAAGATAGGACCCTTCTCTGACCAAGATTGGAACTATTTTAAGGACCACTAAATGAACACAATCGGAACATCTCTCAGCTATTTCCGGAAAGTGACCTCTGAGGTAAGCGATCTCTATTTTTCAGTCATAAGCAATGAATCTGTTATGTCCAAAGTTTGTTTGTTACGTTTCAGTTCATTCATTTGAATGGCATGTCATTGACAGTTAGCTCAATGTAACTGATCAGATCAGATTGTAAACAAATATTTTATAAATTTAAACGTTGTCAGAGAAGGAATTTTTGGCAGTGTTAGGGAATTTAAGTTTAAAAAATACAATCAACTATCTGAATTTTAGTTCTGTTTCGATAAGATCTGCAAAGTTCTATAATTAAAGAATAATCCATTTCCTCGCACTAAAATTATGTTGCTGTGAAACACCCTAACTGTATCCCATTTAGACCGATTTTCAGTCCATATCCATAAACTTACCTCAAAGATTACTTTACGACCCTAGGAAGAAATAATCGAGGTGAACTGATTATGAACGAATATTGTGACCAAGATTGGTTTCAATTTAATAGAAGAAGATTGAAATCTAACAGTTATTTTACACACCAATACTGATCATGACGATGATGATGATGATGATGATGATGATGATGATGATGATGATGATGATGATGATGATGATGATGATGATGATGATGATGATGACTAAGACTATGATGACCCATGAAGTGTAAAAAATCAAAATTTCTTACAGCATCTTTAAAAGTTAACTGTTCTGCAAGTCTCTGGTTGGCTATATCCAAAAACTGTAAAGGTTTCATATAATCAACATCTACCATGTGATCAACTTCATCACAAAGTGAAAATCGAAATTCTATATCACAATCTGAAAAGTACACAACCATTTTTACTCGAAATTAAAAACAATATTAATATATGGTTTGTCACCATATTCAAATTATGCTCGCCCTTTTGCCCATTTCAATATGAGCTGCATCACTCAAAAAGGAACCTAAGCGGCATAGAACAGTATTGTAAAATTAAGGTCAATCAAAACTGAACATTACAGGTGTTAAGTTTTACTCACTAAGCAGATGAATGAGAAGAACCTTAAAGGAGTCATTGTCTAATAACAGATTCTAGCACTCCATGACAACTTAATTACAATATATATCTGCTCAAGACAGTAACATGTCTCAAATCTAATTTGATGCCCAGAAAAAAACTTGATTGGTGTTATATGGGAATAGAATTTTGATTAGGTCGGTCATCTATGGTTAATTTGAATTTTAAAAGAAAAATTCTAGATATTACAATGCTACTAAAGAGTTGGCAGCAAAGGAGCTAATATTACAAGTTAAAAAAACAGTTATTAAAAGTCTGACTCTTCCAAAAAGGATGTGTTTTATGCTTTATCATCTGACTGCATTAAAGAATGTTTGTCTTGAGATATCTTAAATTTTTTTTCCACTAGATGACTCTCCCTTTTTTGTAAAATGGAAAAATACTGGATTAAAATTAACTGTCATATTTTTTGGTGTTCGGCAAAAGGAATTTCTTTACATGAGTTCATTATTTAAAAACTTGGAAACATACAATTTTGTCAGATACTACTGTATGTACCGTCAGATGTCAAACATTACTTGATCATGCAACAAACCTAGACAATTTTAGTCCGGCAGACAATTTTTTGTGAAAACTTGTACAACAAACATACTTAAGTATATTGAAGCATTTTTGTTTTTGCCATTAAAACGACACACATGTCTTTGATGTGACGAACTTGAATAAGCATTGTGGTTCGAGGCTTAATTTGACCTTTTCTACTTTTGTAATACATTGTTAATCAGTATGTCCTTTATAGTAAGATAGTATATATAATTTTAAGTTTAACAAAATCGGGCACAAAATCCCAACTCTCTATAGTTCGACAGCTGAAAACCTGTTAAGCTCGACATCATTTTTGCAAGTGAAGCCATTTTCTTAGACACTTTTTATGCAAACAGAACAACTTGTCTGATCAATTTTTGACACCTTTCTTTTTTCCAAATAAAATCAACTTATACATCAACATTTACTAGAGGAATATATTTACCACTTTTGAGTTCTACAAATTGAACAAAATTTAATACCTATGTTCAAAAATGTTTAATAGTCTAAATCAAAATAATTATCCAAATCAGCAGCTGACTAGAAATATATTGCTTAAAGAATAATTTGCATGGAATACTGTGAAAATGTTAATTACTTCATAAGTAAGTAACACTTATTTCAGTATGAAAGTATATAACCAAGAGAACGTGTTTAATGTTGGTTTACGTTTATTAACACATAAAAATTAATTATTTTGGACAATGAAGAATAAAGAATGTTCTTCTGTATTAAAAACAGGAACTGTTGTTGTCATAGCTTCCTAGAATTGAGACTGCAAATTTACTGAAATTCATTAAGAGTACAACAGAAGTATTATTGTTACAAAATGTTCCTAACCATGTAAAAGAACAATAAAGGATGAGGTTTTATCACCACTAGTTGGTTAGGTAACATTACAAATTGTGTGTCTTAAAGTAAAGTTGTACAAATTTTAATTTTGCTGGAATTTTGTTTAGTCAAACAAGAAATCTCCCACTTGACACAATTTTTGTAAATCTGAAGGATAAATTTATATGTAGAAATCAGGAAATTAACCTTTTTTCTTTGGACAAAATTACATGATTTAATTAAATCAGAAATAGATTATTGCCAAGTGGGCTCTATGTGAATTAATACATGGTTAGAACTAATATGATTAATATTCAGCCCTCAATTTTGTCTAGTAAAATGGTCGCCTGGGCGACTAAATTGACGTTTTGGCGACTAAAAATCACTCAAAAGTCGACAATTGGCGACTTCCAGGCATTTGTTAGTGGCGATCAAAAAATCCGGAAAAAAATTATTTCTAAACATACTTTCTTCTAGAATTTAGTTATTTGTCACTTAAACAAGATTTTAATGCAAATTCAAGCATCTATCAATTTTTTTTCTTGTTCGTCCAAACTGTCATTTCACTCCCCTTTTAAAAAGATACCCCAAAAATTCTGCAAGCATGGCAAGTAAACAATCCTTGTTAACAGGGTTTTTAAAACAAATAAATCAGACTTCTAAATCTTATAACATTTCCTTTTGGCTACCAAAATATTTTTGCCGGCTTCTAAAATTTTGACTTGGCTAGTAAATTTTTGAGATTGGTAGCCAGAAGGCTACCTGATATTAAAAGGTATTTTGAGGGCTGTTTATTATTTTATATCAAGCAGTAAATTCTAATATGTCTAACTAAAAATGTTTTCAAATTTAAAAGCAGCTCTAAGAGGAATGGCTATATTGGTTTTATTAAACTATTCAGTGGTGTGGGTGGAGTTGCAGAAGAAAGATTGGTATATCAATGACAATGTCTGATTTTATTAAAGGCTAGTAAATTTTAATTTTTTTTTAAATGAAAACCAAACAGGCTTCTGACAAGGTTACTCAATGACAAATAATATTTTTCCTCTATATCTCTCTTTGAAATAATGTAAAAAAGAAAAAAGTTGTAATGTGTATGTGGACTTTAAAAAATGTTTTGACTCTGTAAATAGAAATTCTGTATTTTGACTTTCAGTTTAGATAGCCAACTCAAAGGCTTGTGGATTCAAATTTTTTCATGAAGACTGCATAACACAGTTTCAGACTAACAGGAAAAAGAGTAGGGGTGATAAGGTCATATTTTGGCCCAAAATATCTGAAAAAATAAAGTTGTGTGAAAAAAAATTATTTTAAGCCTGTATCATCTTTAAACATAATGCTTCAAATTGATGCACTGCAAATCAATTGTAGTCATGTTTGTGACATCATTGGCATCACGTGAATCGTCTGTTTTTAGATTTTGCACTTAAATAGGGTGAATTTCAAGAAATTTATGTGAAATAAAGTACACGCGCAGCTAAGAAACAACTTCATACTTAAATATGCTATTTATTTTAGTCTGGAGCTCAATCTGTCAAAATATTTTGTTGTTTCTTGCATGCCCACTTTAGGAAAAAAGATGAATTGTATCAGTAATCCTTGATCATTTTTGTTTACATTTTTGGGTCAGGAAGAAGGAAGTAATATTTCATATCTAAAAAACCTGCAATGTAATTTATTTCAAGTTATAAGAGGTTTAGAGTTGTTGAATCAATAAATTATATAATTTGTGTATTATAAAGAAAGAACCCTTTGCTGTTTGATTTATGTTTTTTTCTTGCTCGAATGCAGATCTTGACTGTCACTCACCGTCAGCATTTTTACGTGCCCGGGATTTCATTATTTTTAATCTCGCAGAAATACATTTTGCAGAAGACAAAATAAAAAACCAAAAGAAGAAGTCGACATAATGATGAGTTTATCCACTCTATAAAACAATGATAATAACATCATAATTTGTAAGTTGGCCTAAGGTGACCTTTTAGTTTTTTCTAGAATTTCTGGGAATTCACAAATCTATTTTCTGTACTTATTTTTAGAAGAAAAAGACAACACCAATATTTTTCAAGACTGATGTTACGACCAAACAAAATTCATTAAATTTTGATAAAATCAAATCAATATTTGTTTTGGCACACTGTATTTTCAATGAATATGTGTGTGTTTTACTGAAATTAAAAAACAGTGACACAACAATGAAAGTAAATATATGTCTATTTATAAATAAAACCAAAACAAAATATAATATTGTGAAAACCTGATAAAAAATGTAAATACATCTGTGTTTATGAGATCACTCATTATTGAGGTACAAGCACATACTAAATGTCTAGGGAAATCGGGAAAAGGTTTAGCGGGATTTTTTTTTTTTTTTTTTTTTGGGGGGGGGGGGGGGGTTGACACAGAGCTAAGCTATGGCATCCTTCAAAAGTGAATTGAATGTCATCATAATTAATCATTCAGAGTAAACATTTTGCCTTGAAAAATGGTACTTAAAATCCGATTAAACAAAACAAAAGAATACAATTTCCAAAAGAAAATATTAATATTTATTAGTAAGATAATGAAGATGACGGTGTCACATGTAATAGATGTCGACTTTTTTGCACAAAACACATAAATCAAAAGTAAACTATAAAGAGAAAGCAAAACCAGGACAATAATGATTTAGATCATGTGCCGTCTGTAAAGATCTGCTGACCAGTTCAGGTTTACCTAGTGTACATTTTTAAATACCGTCAACTACGTCTAGTCATTCGAAATGCCTTATATGCAAACGCCATGGGCCTAATTTATTAACAGTTCTAAATTCAGCTCAATATGACTTATTTTTACAAAAACCTATTATTTTGCCCCAAGTTACAAGATGCTGCCCAAGACATCTTACAGGTCTGAGAAATATTGTCCAATGATGCATATGAAAAAATAACCGAAAAGCTGAATTTTTCCAACTTAAATCGGACTATAATAACTAATTTTTTTAATAATAAATATTGCAGTTAAAAATTGCAAGAAACCTGTTGACTTCGATACACAAAATTCTTTGTCAGGAATTGTTATTACAACTTAACTGGTTTGACACCAGATAATTTCAATGACCTACTATAGCTAGTATGTTCTAAAATCCAAACAACACCAATGCGAGATATACATTGTCGTAGTATTCGTACATGTCTGAAATTGGCATATTCTTGACAAAACTCAAGTGTGGAATGTCAAATAGATTATTGTCAACCCTATTTAATCTTGGGCGTGACGCAACTAGACGGGCCATTTCTTCAGCTAGCATATCCTGGGAAGACGTTATTACAAAGCATTTCGACCTTTAGCTCTGTCTTTGTTTGGTTATGAATTCAATCCAGCAATTCTTGTTGTCGACGGTACCTCTATATATTTTCAAATGAGGGGACACTTCCAATTTCAGCGCAGGTCCTATAATTTACATAAACATAGGCCATTTGGTAAAACCAAGGCCCTGGAAATTTTCCCGAGTCATGTCGGACATTTTACCGGTCATCAAATAAAAATATTGTGTTTGCTTAAGCTGGGATGTGTATGTGCTTTTCCTTAAAGTCCAGAATAAAGGTCTTTTAAATTTTTTTCAAGACCGTGGTAGATATTAGTTGTTGTTTTGTATGGGTTCCTATGATATATGCACAGCGCAAGAAAGTAAATATACGTAGAAAAACATTCTGCTTCCTAAAATTTCTTTATTATAGGATGATATGTTGTCTGTTCAACAAAGTAATAGCAAACAACGTTTTTTATGAACATTCGTGGGACATTTTCATTAACCGGAAGTAGGAAGTTGTTTCAAAATTACAACAAGTTCGGAACAGAATTGAAGTTTATACTATTGTGGCCTTGGCCGAGTTTCAATCTATATGTGAATATATATGGCCACAGGTAACTTCACCTGTTGTTAAACCTACCAACAATTATGTATTATTTCTGGAGATTGTCTCAAACTGCTACTTCTGCCACTTCTGCTAATTCCCGCTATCGTCTACTCGGAACCTCTCTTCCGATGATGTCTCTCATCCCTACAAAACTCGTCCCCAGGTAAGCTCGTCCCAAGATCGCCACACTCTTCCCCCTTTTCCACCAAAGGAGGAGGGCATCTTCTAAAACTGACACTGGTTGGTGGGGGATGAATCAAATATAAACATTGATCAGTAGATCGGTTAAACATCACTATAAACTAACAAAATCAACCTCATTGCTGTTGCCTCTTTGGTCAGCTTCAATTTCGTCAAACAAGAACATATTTACATTGTATACTGTACATCTGGTGACTCTACGAAGAACTTTACTGTCCGAAGACAGTAAAGGCGTTGATGGATGTCTGACGACACACATCTTCTAAACTCTGTCGTCTTCTTTCAGCCACTAGCTTCAGGACTTCGCCTATGTACACCGGGCTGTTAATACTGATCCCTGGTGGTGTAATGTATGGAGAGTCGGTTTCCACTAGGAGTCGATTTAATGGCACAGCTATCAAAGCAGCAATCTGAGGACTCTTGAAGGTTGAAACCAAGAAGGTAAATCCAAAATATGTGTTGGGGAACTGTGAAAGCCAGGCGTTTAGAATTTCAGTAGAACCGCTAAAACAATGAAGAACAAAAGTGTGTTGATTTGGAAGGTTATCAGTACACAGTTTCAGTGCCAAAAAATAAAGAATTGAGCCAAACTTGTCTTGAGGATGCGATCTGATGTGGAGGATGACCGGTTTGTTGACAGCTTTCAAAACTGGAGCAATTGTTTCCAGGAAAAGGATTTGATCCTGCCAGTATTTTTCTTCCACTGTTCTGTCCAGTCCTATTTCTCCGACGGCCGCAACTTTTGATGAAGTAATCAAGGATTTAAAATTTCGAAACTGTTGTAGGGTTAGGTTGGGAACCTTCTTGGGATGGACCCCAATCGCCACTTTCCACTTATCTTCAATGGGCACTGCACTGGGGAAAGTCTCTGGGTCACAAAAGATGAGCGTGCCTCCAATTAAATTCACCGGAACAGTTGGTGGTCTTTCCATGGTCTCATCTGTCCATGCCTCCATGGTCAAGGAGAGATTTCCCAATAGCCACTTACTGGATCGATCTAGATGAAAATGTGTATCATAGGCGTCCAGGACTTCAATGGTACGGAGGGGCTGATATTCTGATGGCGGTTTTTCTTCCATTGTTGGCGTTCTACGATGACCACCACTGATGTCAAGAGTGTTACCTCTTAACACAAGTGTATAGTTGCTGGAACCAATCACCACATTCCGTACATCTGGCTCAGTGTCCTCTGGTACTGCCATCTCCTCTTCCTCCGGCTCTCCACAAACATCCAAGGTCATCACCCCACTGGTGTCTTCCTGCTTGGCCTCATCCCACTCAGATGATGGTGGTTTAGGGTTCAAGATTGATCGTACCACAAGTGTCTTCTCATCACGTCTAGTTGGTTTTTCAAAGTTCTCGCTATTGGATATAAAATCCAATCCAAAGTCCATATAGCAAGCTACTTCCTCTGTCTTCAACTGTTTCAGCAAGGCAACTTGGTACCTCCAGTGTATTAACACACTTATATGGTTTGGGGGAGACAGTGTGTATCTGTTGTAAGCCGGTCGTCTACCCTTCATGGTGGTGGTCAGACTCCTCATTTGTTCAATCTGCCTACCAAGCAACACTGCCTTTCGTGGAATTAAGGTGTGATAATGTTCATAGCACCACTGGAACAGTTTTGTCAATGACTTTGACCCCACAATCTTCAAGGCAAGAAACTCCAACACCTCTAACCTGATCTTGTTCAGAGCTCCATACTTATCCTGTCTAATAGGAGGGTTAGGGTTGTCCCACATGACCCTTGGCAGATGAATGCGATTTACATGGTTCCGCAACTTCTGTGTCCGCCAATCACAACCAAATATGGGACAGGTGGCCTTTCGATCTTTTTGTTCTGGCGTGTCCTCCTCATCTTCCTCTGATGGCATCCTGAACATATCCCTGATGACCACATTTCTTTCACTCTCGAACTCTGTTCTCGATCTTTTCCATCCTCTCTTTTCTTCTTTCTCCTCCTCACTTGTGTCCTCATCCTTCTTCGGTTGTTCCACCCATGGTGGAGTGGCCTCTCTAGGTGTCACAACCACCTCCTTCTGCCAGACTTCTTCCCCTGACACTGTTGGTAAACCCTCTGGTACATCTGAAGGGGGGATTATGTTGTTGTTCCTATCCTCTCGCCTTCTCTCAATTTCTTCAGCCTTCCTTCTATTTTCGATGATATTCCAGTAGTCCATAGCTCCGTCCTGAAACAGAAAAAAGTTGTTTTACTACGATGATAGTTATACCCGAAATGGGTATAACCCAGGGGTCTGACATCGGGGGCAATGGTACTCCGTGATGTTCTTGGCTTGCTGTTCGGAGACCCCAACACAATGTCCGTGCATCCAATCCCCACAACAGTCACATCCAATCATGAATAACCCATCATCTGGTTGTCTACATATACAATATGGCGTGGCCTCCTTTGAGACTACTGTCAAGTCTTTCCCGTCCTTCAGTTGTTGTTTGGCTACGCTTAACCATGTAGGAATAAGCCGATCATAGCAATGCTTCATACGATCATGATTGGTTATTACCATCACTCTGTCAAACCTCACGCTGTAAATGTACGACGAAAACCTCTTAATCACAATCCCTGGACCTTTCCACGGCGGGTCAAGTTTCTTGGTCCTTCCCTTGATCTGGGCAGTATCCAAAACATATACCAAATCTCCTATTTGGTAGTCGTGCTGTCTAGCTCTCATGTCATAATCTCTCTTCATTGTTTCCTGGGAAGTTTTCAGGGTCTTTCTTGCGACTTCATGTGATTCTTGGAGTTGTTTTCGAAGATTTGTTACATACTGATCCTCATTCTCAAAAACCTCCTGTTTTGCTGGCTTAAAGATGAGCTCTGAAGGCAAATTTATCTCGCGTCCCAGCATCATCTGGTTTGGTGTCATCCCAGTGTCTCTGTTCACTGAACTTCGGAGTGCACCAGCTAGTTGTGGAAGGTACTCATCCCAGTCTGTCTGACAGTCTGAAACAAAGCATCGCACTGCATCCATTAGGGTTCGATTGTATCTCTCCACTTGGCCGTTTGCTGAGGGCCTGTAAGGAGTAGTTCTTGTCTTGTGAATGTGGAGCAAGTCACAAATGGCTTTGAATAATTTGCTCTCGAAATTTCTTCCTTGATCTGTATGAACTGAGAATGGGCACCCAAAACGTGAAAAGAATTCATTCACTGCTGCCTTGGCCGTTATCTGTGCCGTCTGAGAGGGTAAAGGAATCACTTCGCACCACTTGGTAAACTGATCCACCATTACAAGGATACAGGTATTTCCCCTTGGTGTCTCTGGCAATGGCCCCAGGAAGTCCAGATGGACCCTTTCCATTGGTGCGCCAACGTGGTATTTTGTCATTGGTGCCTTTGCCTTGACTGTAGCCTTTTTGTGCTTATTGCATTTGTTGCACGACCTTACAAATTCTTTTATATCAGCATGCATTCTGTACCAGTAGTATCTGTTTCTGATACAATCTTTCGTTCTCTGGATACCTTGATGACCAGCACATACAAGATCGTGATTCAAGCTGATGACCTCACTCTTGAACTTCCGGGGTACCACCAACCTTCGAACACCATACTTGGACACATTGTGCAAGACCCCTTCTTCACTCAAATAAAAGAATTCTTTATTAACAAGAAATTTCTTTGCTGCTGGACTGCTAATAGCAATTTCACTCTGAGATGGTTCAGTATTGTTATTAAGGAAATACAAAATCAATGACAGGTCTTCGTCTGTTTCCTGAGCTTTTTTCATGTCTTCTGTTGAATACTGTGGTAACCAGCCAACATCTTCTTCTATGGTATCAGATTCCTTTTCTTGAAGGACCTTACTTTTGCCAGGTTGTGTTTTCTGTTTCTCTGGTTTACCTATCTTAGCTGTTTCCTGTCTGGTTGTCATGATCTTTACCTCTGTACCCCCTAAAATCTCTATATGATGGTCTAAATGTTCGAACTGTTCCTCATTCCCTTGATTTTCCACTGTACAGTCAAAGAGGACATTTAAAGCTTCTGGATCGTACACTGGTGGCCTACTTGGATCAAACCGTACCCTCCTACTTTTGGTCACCACGTCCTCGGGCTGTTCTGGTATGGTTTGCAGTTTTGAACAGCTCTGGAACCGCTTTTTACCTTTGGCTTTTGCTAGTAGTTTCTGACATTTCTTGGCCATAGATGATAATTGTTTTTGGTTCATATTTTGGAAGTCAACTAAATGTATCTCTGTATTAGGAAAAAAGAGTTCTTGTAATTTAAAAGCCAGGTTTGTCACCTGTTCAGCACTTATGGTCAGCTGTTCCTGGACATGGGATTTAGTCTTTGCCTTCCTTCTCCAACTGCTAAGTAGTTTGTTTTGTATTGCCCACTCCTGAGAAAGACTGTCGATCTTCTTCTCCAATTTATCTGTCAGTCTTTGGATTTGCTCCAACTCCAGGACCATAGAGTGTCTTTCCTTCCGTTCTAACTGATTTGTTATCCTGCATTCTCTAACTGTCGGTTTTGTCAAAGGAACGGTATCATCAATTTCGGATACAAATGTAGACCAACTACGATGAACTTTTGTGCAATGTGCACAACCACCACATGGCAAGGCTTTAGGGTCTGTCTCGATGGACATCTCCTGGCACGGATCGGCTGGTTGGTACCTTGATAGTATGTCTGCATTGACATGCTTAACGCCGCTACGGTGCTGTATTGTCATAGTATATTGACTCAACACTTCCAACCATCTTGCCAACTGGCCTTGCAAGTCTTTAAAATTCATTAACCACCGTAAACTGTTATGGTCAGTTCTCACGATGAATTCTCTGCCAAGTAAATAATGCTTGAAGTGTTGTGTGAACCTGACAACTGACAATAGCTCCTTCCTCGTGGTGCAATATTTTCATTGAGCTGGGGACAGAGTAAAACTTCCATACGCTATCACTCTCTCAACACCATTTTGTATTTGCAGAAGTTCTGCTCCCACTGCCTTGTCAGAAGCATCTGTATCTAGGATGAACATACCGGTCTTATCAGGAATGGCCAATACAGGTGTTGTTTGTAGTGCCAACTTCAGTTTTTCAAAAGCCTCTTGTTGGTCGCTTCCCCAGACCCAGGGTTTCTTTCGTGTCAGCTCAGTTAACGGAGCAGCTATCTTGGACATCTCTTTTATAAACGACCTATGGTAATTTACAAAACCCAGGAACTGCTCCACTTCCTTTAGATTTCTGGGGTGTTTCCAATCTTTGATTGTCTCAACATACCCTTCTCCAATGGCTAAACCATTTTCGTCCACCTGCCTGCCTAAGAACGTCGTTCCTTTAGTACAAAACTCACACTTAGCTGGTTTCAACTTGATTCCATACTGTTTGAATCTACCAAAAACAATCGCCAAATTTTCCAGGTGAGATTCGAAGTCTTTACCCATCACCAATATGTCATCTAGAAATGCAAGGACGATGTCCCAGGTTAAACCTCTCAATACTAGTTGCATCGCTCTGGCGTAAGTAGCTGGTGCGTTGCACAAGCCAAAGCTCATTCGAGTAAATTGGAATAATCCATATTTAGTGATAAAGGCTGTCTTGGGTTTGTCTTCTTCTTTCATTTTGACTTGATAATAGGCACTGTTTGCGTCCAAATTGCTGAACCACTTGTTTCCCGCCAAACTGTCGAGACATTCTTCGATGATGGGAAGGGGGTAAACCTCCTTCCTTGTTACTTGGTTCAGCTTCCTGTAGTCAATTGCATACCTGATTTTTCCATCTCGCTTCCTAATCAGGACAGGTGGAGAAGCCCATTCTGAGATTGAAGGTTCAATTACCTTTGCTTCCAACATTTTAGCCAGTAATTTCTCTTCCTCATCTGCGAAACTAGTTGGGGTTCTTCGGAGCCTCTGTCTGATAGGTTCTGCATTACCGGTGTTGATAGCATGCTCTACCTCCTTGAACTCTCCAATATCCATGTCATTCTGGGAGAAAACCTCCGCATTTGCCATTAACAGTTTTTTTAGCCGTTTAAGCTGATCCGATGTTAGTTGACCTTCGGCTTCTTTAACCATACAGTTTATTTTTTCTTGAAAATTACTGTGGTCCTGTTCCAACTTAACTTTATTTACACGCAACATGCCATTGTCTAGGGGAACTTCTTCAACTTCTGATGCTTGGGCCACGACTGAATCTTTTTTCAGGACATACGGGGTATCTGTTGGGTTCAGCACACAGAGTGTAGGTTCACCACTTTGGAAAAAACATCGGGAGACCATGAGTGGTCCTGCATGTTGTGAAGATTGTTCTACGATGAAACTAGACAAATCTGCGTCTAGTCGTCCAGGTATCTTTACAATGGAACTGGGAGGTACTACTGTGCGCGCAGTCATAGTTACATTGGCCACAACTGGAACTTCTCCTTCGGGTCCATAATAAATGGGTACCTCATCTGTTCCAATGACAAAGGTGTCATTCTGGAGGTTGGTTATGGTCTTCTGTTTTTTCATAAAATCTAACCCCAATAACAGATCGTCAGAGATTGGTGCAACATATATCCTGTCCATGGTATACGTGGTTGCTCCTATTTTTAGCTCTGCGGGGCCCACAATGTAGGTGTCCATCTGCATACCCCTTCCAGCTGTATACAAAACCGTCTTTTTTAGCAATGGTGGAGGGCTTTGCATCTTCTTATAGACTAGGTCTGATACTATGGTGGTCTCTGCTCCACAG
Organism: Limnoperna fortunei; assembly: GCA_944474755.1. NCBI lineage: Eukaryota > Metazoa > Mollusca > Bivalvia > Mytilida > Modiolidae > Limnoperna > Limnoperna fortunei. Next base: position 49,140,976 of record OX104114.1, on the reverse strand, counting down.
TCTATTACTGCAGCTATTGGTTTTCTATTACATACCACTGGAATTCGAAGCATAGATGCAGTTCCGGCCTTAAGGATAGTGAAAGTCTTGTCGATTCCACTGATAACTAGCTGGTCCTCCTCGTCTTCAGCTAAATTTTTTGGGCCTGTTTTAAAAGTATAATCCGTCGCTAAGTCAGGTTCAATGGTGGGGGACACATCTTTGGAGGTTGTATCTACGATGACTGCACTTTCTGTCAAAGTGCCAAGCTGTTCATCTGTATGTACATCCTCAACTTTACCCTTTTTCCTCTTTTTTCTGTTCTTCGGCTTGGTTTCCTTGATTTCAGGTACCAGTTCCACCGTAGCTATTTTTAATCCCACACCGGAATGGAGTTTTGCTGCATTTTCTTCAATTGGTTCTGTAGTAACTGATACATTTATTTCATTATTAAAATCTGCTACTTTTAAATTAATACCATTAAAACTTGGGCGAGAATTTGCGTCATCTTGGGTTGGACTTACGCCCGCTTCACCAACCCTTGTTGGTTTAAAGGTTTGCTGTCCTTGTCTGATTTCTTATCCTGAGCTTTAGGCTGTTCTGCTTTTCGACAATGACGGGCCAGGTGGCCAGGCTCTCCACAGGCATAACATTGGAAAGCATCTTGCTTCTGTCTCTTACCTCCCAGATAAGGCTGGTCGCTAAGTGAAGAGGGCCTTTGCCTCTGCAGTTCTTTCATCTGGTTTTGCAATTCTTTCAAAGATTTATCTGTTGTTTCCTGCATAGTCATCATTCTGTCTAATAAGTTTGCCATTTGTTCATCAGATCGGTTGGGCTTCTTTTCTTCTTGTGTGGCTTTCATTACTTGGCACACCGGTTCAAGATCTCTGTCTAAATAGGGGTTGTTCTCATACCGTTGAACACCATAGATGGAGGAATCTAAATGTTGACTCAGCTTGACCAGTTGACAGGCTTCCTCAATGGATTTTGGCTTTAGCATGGATGCAGCTTTTCCCGCCGCTTTGTCTGTGAGGGCCTGAAGAAACTTTGTAATAATCTGTGACTGTACATAATGTTCTGGTACATCTCTGAAAGCCTTATCAGCTAAACTAGACAGTCTGTCTGCCCATGCATCTGTTGACTCATTAGGACTTTGGCGGGCACTATGAAATTGAACCTGTAATGTTTCCGTCTCATTAGCATGGTTAAATCTTTGCTCCATTTTGTAGACCAACTGGCTATAACTGATGTCCTTGTTGTGACGTATCAGATTTGTTACATATCGACTTGCTGTTCCAGTCAAACACCAACATAGCTGATTTCGCTTCTCAATATCAGACCAACCTGAAGCTTCACTGAAAATTTCAAACTTGACTAAGAAGGCCGACCAGTCTTCCCCTCTATCAGTGCCATCAAACTTGAACGACTTGACCATGCTTGGTTGGGACCGACGCTGGTTATAACTTGGTTGTCCTGAGTGTGACGAAGTATTTGGTCTCTGTTTGCTATCCCAAGGTGTTACTTGAGTCGGGCCAAAAAAATCAATCAATGGGGGCTCGTCCGGATGCATGAATGGGTTTATTGTAGAGTTCAGCACTGGTGCCTTACTGGCCTGGTTGAATTTCCATGGATTTGTGTCTACAGTCAAACCTGTCTTAGCGACCCCCTCCATATAACGACTTCCTGTGTTATGCGACCGTATTTATTCCTCCCGAGCATTTTCCCATTCATTTTACCTTTATATAACGACTCCCTGTCTTACGCGACTTACGACCGTGTTTTCCGTTCGTTTTGACCAAGAAAACCTGTCTATAACGACTCTCGGGACAGTTAAAATCATTAAGCAATAAATAAACCCTATCTGACGAAAAGAAGATTCGTAGACCATTGGCATTGTTGTCAATTATCAAGTTCTTCGAAACGGGAAACTAAAGTATGAAGCGATGAAAAACTGTTTTATTATCTTAGAAGCGAAGTTCAGATTGCCCTGTAAAATTTGAATAGACGTCAATGTCGACATTCGATTTTGTTGCCATTCAGATTGGAAATGATGATGTTTCTCATAACGGCGTGTTTATTGTATGATCACGCCATTTTGTTTTACAAAGGGAAATAATCAATACGAAACCGGTGTACACTGGTTTTAAACCGACTTGCACTTTCTACATAGAGCTTATTGTTAAAACTCAAGGAAACCAGTAAAACCGGTACAGAGAAAAATACAACAACAAAATGGGGGAATAAAGTTGACCTGCGTTAATTCAATCGGAAATCAAAACGCTCATTATTGTTGTATATTTTGTACTTGCGTTATTTACATCAAATAAATGTCATATTTTATTGTTTACTTAATAAAACAAACAATACAGGTCTTCAATTAACTCTTTCACATGCTGACAACATGACTTTGTTGATTGGTCTTCAAACATCATGACCTGTGTATAAAGACCCCCTGTCTTATGTGACCTTTTTTACAATTTCCCTTCAAAGGTCGCTTAAGACAGGTTTGACTGTACTTTGAGTTGTTGATCTACGATGAATGGTGATGCTCCTTGTGTCAAGGGCATCTCGTGAGATGGAAAGAGAGGTAAACCTGGACTGGGCTGGGTAAATTTATTGTCCCACTGTGGAGGGATAGGGGTTTGAACAGATGGCTGCCCTATGTTAGGTTGAACTGGCTGAAACACTCCTGGGAGCATACCGGTTTGACTGTTGGTTGGGTTATGGCTTGGTTGACTTACCCCATATCCACCGGAATAAAGCATTTTGACACTTGGTTGAAATTTAGTTTGTGAGTCTGTCACTGGAAACACTGGTGCCATGACTTGTGGGCTATCTGTGGTTGGTTGAATTCCAACTGGCTGGAGTTGTGTCGGCAAATATAGACTGTCTGTTGGCTGTGGATTTCTGGATTGATTGTTGGTTAATGGGTTTGTGGAGTTAAGTTGATGATCGATAGCTTGACTGGTTGTTGGTTGGATCTGTGTGGTAACAAGCTGGCTAGTCCTTGTTGACGTCATGTGTGGAGCTGTTGGGAAGATGGGCTGATCTGCGTCCGTATGCTGGTCTTCAATGACAGGCTGTCTGGGGCTGGTTCGTTGTGGATCTACGATGAACGACAATAGACCCAGTTCTTGTTTAGGAATAACCGGTCTCGTCTCCTTTCTCTCTGTAAACATCCAGTCCAGTTCATCTAGATCTTGTCTTGTCATCAGGGGTGGCCTTCTAAATAGTCCAGTGATCTGGTGATCCCTTCTGTCATCCGGTACGTTTTGTTCACTAACTGGATTATATAGTCCTCTTGTGATGGGTGTACTTGTGTACATTGGCGCTTCCCCAAAAGTGACTTTTTTCCTAGCTCCCCTCCTTTCAGCCTCATCGTCTTGTAGGGGCGGTGCCATAGCTTGATCAAGTAGGACTGTTTGTTGAGTTACAGTTTTAGTAGGGTCATCGTCTACTAAACTGTCATAGTGTTCCTGGCTTGTTGAAAAATCAATCAATGGCAACACTTTTTCCATTTTAATGTGTGGTATTGCTGCCAAACGCTCCCTAGTGATTTCACCTGTTTTCCGCAGCTCCCATATTCGGAAGGCTGTTGCCTTGCCCACCGATGGCAGACCCAATAGCTCATTAAAGCTGCATATATTTATTTGTATTTTGCTACTCATTTTTTGTTTTGTTTTGTAGCTTGTTTATTTTAGGTATTAATTTTACTTAGATAAGTTTTAAGTAACTGACTTGTATGCTTTTTTGGCAAATTAAAAATCAATGTCTCTGATGTCTACTTTAAAAACAAGTGTGATTTTGTGAGGCAAATGTCACTATTTTACTTATTTATGGGTGGTTGTCTCACATATGTCTCAAGAGGGGTTTATATAGGTCTTAGTGTATTTTCTAGCTTTTTTCTGCTGTCAGTTTTTCTTGACAGTGTGTTTATTTTTTATCTCAAGATTCTTGGGAAAAAAATCGAAAATCTCTGATTATTTCCAATAATTTTTTTTTTTGTTTTGTTTTTTACTTTCTTGAAGTAAATCTACTACTTTCTACTAATTCTACTACACGTGTGCGCACATTTATACATGTGACGTCAGCCAAAAATAATCGGGCACTGTTAAAGATTTTCCACAACAAGGTCTGCTCGCAGCGCCACTTGTTGTGGCCTTGGCCGAGTTTCAATCTATATGTGAATATATATGGCCACAGGTAACTTAACCTGTTGTTAAACCTACCAACAATTATGTATTATTTCTGGAGATCGTCTCAAACTGCTACTTCTGCCACTTCTGCTAATTCCCGCTATCGTCTACTCGGAACCTCTCTTCCGATGATGTCTCTCATCCCTACAAAACTCGTCCCCAGGTAAGCTCGTCCCAAGATCGCCACAATACGATACTCTCCGATGGACCACGTTTTTGACAAGTCATTAAATATTTATTTTTGTTTTCATCATTTCAATAGAATTTAATTTGAATTGATTTTCCCAAGATTTATGTATGTCAGGTACACTGGCGCATGCGTGATGTAAAATTTTGACCACACATGTTTTTTCCATCAAGCAATATAACGTACAACCACTTCGTTCCTATTGTTTCAAACTACTGTTGCCATACCATATTCTACGAAATGGATGAAACAGATCTGTACTCATAATTAGGTTATCACCTGTTGTGTTAACCATTACGTAATTAACACTTGACTGGAGTGAATGATTACTCAATAAACACATGTGTAAGTGACGGGAAATAGCCTTAGGGTTGATTTTTTAATAAAATATTTATATCTAGCGGAAATCAAAGGTATTGAAACCAACTAAAAGATATTTATATTATTGTCAAGTTAAATATCACTTTTTTTGATGTCCGATTTGACTGAACTTTAGTCGGACATTTTAATGTAAATGTCGGACATGTCCGGCAAATATGACCGTTTCCAGACCTTTGGATGTGACTCTTGTTTATTATCTCAATTGATATTTGATTTTTGTGAATCTTATCTTAGTATCATAAACATGTAGTAAAAAGTAGCTATTAATTATTTCCAGAAATTCTTGATTTTATGATTTTTCACACGTTTCCCCAAAAGTAAACATTACAACTTCTATATAACTAGAATTGTTAAAATTGAGAAAATGTTGTTCGACAGCTGTAGTATAGTATACAATAGCTGTTATTTATTTCCAGAAATTCAGTATTTTTTATAATTTTCACACTTTTTGCCTAAAACAATTTTTTTAACAAAAGAATATCTAGAATGAAACTGTATTATGATAAAGTGTTGTCAAACTAAGGAAAATGTTGTTCAACAAAATTATGATACTAAAAAGGTAAGTGCTATTAATTATTCCAGAAATCCTCAGGTTTTTCTTCATTTTTCACATTTTTTTTGTCCCAAAATTACATTTTACAATTTAAGTATATCTACATACAGCAATGATATGATAAAGGTGGCTTATTCTGATAAACATGTGTTTAAAACTAGAGGCTCACAGGAGCTTGTATCGCTCACCTGAACCTGAAACCAAACAACCCTTTTTTATCCAGCTTTTCTTTGCTATAAGGAATTGCCCAACACTTCTGCAAAAATCATTAATTTTGACCTTTTAAGGGAAATAACTCCTCTAAGGAGGATCTTTTGATGGTTAGATGAAGAAGAAGTCAAATTTGCTGTACCTGTTACACTTTTTTAACTATCAGTCGAAAACTCTCTCGACCCCCCCCCCCCCCCCTTTTTTATTTTTTCTATTTTAATACAACGTAGCTATGTAGGTAGTCAGGTGTCATGATTTGCACAATTTTGGTAGAGGACATCCTAAAGATGATGTGTGCAATTTTTCAAAGCAGTCCTTTCATTGGTTTAAGAGGAGAAGATTTTTTTAAATCAAGTAAAATTGATTAAAAAAATGTTCAAGGAGAATAATTCCTAAACGGTCCATCAGACAATCTTGACCCTAAAGTCATTTATGTAGCCCTCATAGAGCAGAACAATAAAGCAATGCTAACTTTTTCTCTAGTTCTAATAATTTTCAAGATTTTGAGGCAAAAATGGCAAAACTCATCAATTTTGACAATTAAAGGGCAATAACTCCTATAAGGAGTCATCATACAACTTCAACCCAATGGAGTGCTTCTTAGAGCTTTTGATGCAGATGAATGCATGTCTCTTCGGTTTTCCTGTACCTGTTATACTTTTTGAACTATAAGCAGAAAACTGTATTTTGACCCCTCTGTTCTATTTTTAGCCATGGCGGCCATGTTGGTTGGTCTGAGGCCATGATTTGGGCAAACTTGGTAGAGGGCATTTTACTGCTGATGTATGCAAATTTTCAAAGCAATCCCTTCAGTGGTTTTGGAGGAGAAGATTTTTGAAGAAAAGTTAACGACGACGACGACAACGACATCTTCGCTAGCCAAGGGTTACGATCCGATAGTGAAGATAAGAGTATCGGATCGTAACCCTTGGCTAGCGAAGATGCGACAACGATGACGACGACAGCGACGACGGACGACAATGGACGCCAAGTGATGACAATAGCTCACCTGTGAGCTAAAAATTAGACTGTATTTGAGTACTTTTCAAATTATTTTTCCAGAAATCCTCAGTTTTTCTTCATTTTTCAAATTTTTTGTCCCAAAAATACATTTTACAATTTAAGTATATCTAAAATACAGTTATAATATAATAAAGATGGCAGATTCTGATAAACTTGTGCTTAAAAAAATTGAAAACTATATTTGAGTACTTTTAAAATTAAAATTCCCAGTAATCCTCAGTTTTTCTTGGATTTTTTCACATTTTGTCCCAGAAATACATTTTACAATTTAAGTATATCTAAAATACAGTTATGATATGATAAAGGTGGGTAATTCTGATAAAATTGTGTGTACAAAAATTGAAAACTATATTTGAGTATTTTTAAAATTAAAATTTCAGGAAATCCTCCTCAGTTTTTCTTTATTTTTCAAATTTTTTGTCTCAAAAATGCATTTTACCATTTAAGTATAATTTAATTTGCTTTGTATGCTGAAATCTGATTGGTCAATTCAAATATGGCAACCCATATTATAAGAAATAACTTGCGTGACCTATGGCCTATTCAAACGCCGTTAAAATTCCACGACGTCATCAACGTTTTTACCGCAAAACTTGATAAGATTTATAGTTAAAATTAAATTATAAGGAATACTTCAAATTTCTGAACAGATTATACGATATAATATGGTTTCGGTCTGTTTACACCATTCATAAACCGCTTCGCAGTTTATTAGGCGTAAACAGACCCAAACCATATTATATCGAATAATCTGTTCAGAAATTTGAAGTATTCCTTAAATATCTAAAATACAGTTATGATATGATAAAGGTTCATAATTCTGATAAACTTGTGCTTAAAAAAAATTGAAAACTGTATTTAAGTACTTTTAAAATTAAAATTTCCAGAAATCCTCTATTTTTCTTCATTTTTCATATTTTTTGCCAAAAAATGAAATTAAATGCATCTTTTGGAGTAAAAATGCAATATAATGTTAAAAATATGTGTGAACTAACAAAAAGCCTAGAAACAACTATTTTTGAGTTTGGGCCAAAAATTACCCTTATCACCATTACTCCTTTATTAAGTTTAATGTGCTGATCAATCTGAGATTATTGGTTTATTTTCTTAAGCTATTATAATTTTTTTAATGTTGACCAAAAACTTGTGTTGACCAATTATGATCTATTTTAAGTAACAGTGACACTAAAAGATGACAGATGCTCTAAAAAGTAGGAGTGAGATGGAGTAGTGATCACCCAATTTCGATAGCTACAAGAGAGCTAGCTGGCCACCTGAGAACCACTATTAATGAACTTGCTTATTTAGAATCCATTAAATACATTAAGGTAACATAAAAAAGACAGGTTTTCTAAAAATAAAGCTCATAAATGAAACAATTTTGCATTCTGTGTAAGCTGATACATTATCGTTTATGTTCAAAGTAGTGTAATTTAATTTAAGCAAATATCAGAGATGGCCATAGTTTATCCATGTCCATTGGATCATTGTGTGAAATCTGAGGTCCATTGTTGTGCACTGCTTCATAATGATTAGCAAGCTCATTTAAAGGTGGCTGTCTGTGAGCTTAAATTTCTTCCATAAACATTTTAGTGACATCTACCATGTTACCTCATTCTCAATAAAGCTAAAATAATGCTTTTTTTTATGCAAATTAATCAATCAAGATATTGGTGGTTTAAAATTATATAATATATGTACTGAACCTGATTTATTGGCACAGTCTTTCTGGAATTTTTCTAATTTGTGTTTTGCTCTAGATGACAAGTCACTGTCAGGGATGTGACGCTCAGAAAATTTAATTAATGAACGCAGACAAGGATAATCTGGATCCTCACGAAAATCATCTGGATAAGTGTCCATCCATACAGATATTACTGACTTAATAGTCCTGCAACAATAATAGTAATTAGTTGATTGGCATTACATATAAGAGTAGGATAAATTGCTGCAATAAATTAAAGTTCATATTCATAGAAGCAAATACAATGTAGTATGCCAATGTAATTCATCATCATATTACTAGAACCATACTATGAGCGTGTCCCCATGTCACTGATAGGATGTCCTCTTGTGTTTTCGTTTTTTTTTTTTTTTTTTTGTTTTTTTTTTTTTTGGGGGGGGGGGGGGATTTTAAGTCAAATTATAAAAAAGCCTACTATCTGGACCACAGAGGGTAATGTGTTTTGAGAGGGCCATTTTCCTTGAATGATAAAGACCCTGTCAAAGTGTAGGCTCGTTGTAGCTGCTACAAATTGCTTAATTTTCTGTCCTTAACCCATAAATTTTCAGTAGCATTCAAAATTTTTGGGCTTTGGTCCATTTTTCCCAAATTGATTGATTGTTTCTTAATTTGTTATCACCCTGAATTTAGCTGAATTACTGCTCACTGCAGGTAAAGCAAACATTCAATCAATTGATCAATCATAATCTAAACATACCTGTAGTAAAGAATTTCAGCCAGGGGATTCTCTTAAGCAAAAATAATTTGTGTCAAGGGTAAAACAAATGGCATTTCTTTAATCAATCTATCCTCCTAGTTATAAGCTTGTTTTTAAAATATATCTCAAACTATAAAAATAATATTAATAAAAAGATCAAATTGTTCAATAATACAAGGCTTTCAAGCACTTAGACAATTAGAATTTATTTCACAATGATCTGATCGATTCTCAGAATGATGAAAGCAATGCACCCCAACAGGTACATAATTTAGAATGTGACATTTACCTTTGACCTTGCGTATGATTTCAAGGTCAAAGGTATGGAGGGTCACAGGTGAAAACTCCATGCCAGTATTATAATTATTCAAGAGTTATTTGAAAAAACCATAAGGTTACATATAAAATGAAGATAAATAATAACAGATTACTCAATTTCTTTTCCTGCAAATGTAAAGAAGTTGATCAGTAAGAGATCAACATTTTGTACTATCTGCTTCACCTGTATCTTTTATGGTTTTAGAGGAGTAGTGAACACAAGAAGAGGTCATTGTAACATTTTGCACTCTTTGGTTTCCCTCTATCTTTCATAGTACAGTAAAAACAAGCAGAGGGACAAATCTAGACGTGACCTTGACCTTTGACCTTGTGACCATTTTCAAGGTTAAAGGTCATGACGGTCTAGGTGTGTATCTCTTCTAGTAGGTGAGATTTGTTGGCACGTCTCTTATAATCAATATATAAGGGGAGAAAACTCCCATCAGATATTGTGAGATTCTACCCACGACATGTGAAAATGTTGCACACAACTAAACTGCAGACTTTAGAAAAGGTTGTGAAGCAAGATCAGTGTCACAGTAGATGCTCACACAAGCATCCCAGTGTAAGGGGAGATAACTACATAACACAACAAATTTTGTGACACATGTCCCATGGCAGAGATCACTGTTTCAACTAGATATCAGTGAGATGGTACCAATCTCTGTGGACCCAGCTGACCTTGAGGTCAAGGTCAACGGTCATCAACCATGGTATGCGACACATTGCCTTGATCTTATCTACCCGCATACCAAATATTAAAAGAAATTAAAAACATTACAGCCCAGACAAGATTAGTTTCTGACGAAAGATAAATGGACGGACGGAAAGACTGATCACTATACGGCATCCTCCACAAAGTGGCAGGCACTAATTACTGGTCAGTTGTCCAATGCTTTTATAGACTTTTATGGAAGTGTGGGATTTTCAGACATTTAGGGTCTGAGTTGGCACATCTCAATTTTGTCTGGTTCAACTATTCATAAATCTCTAGATATCTTAAGGCTTTGAAGATTAGCAAAGAATTATGGGAGCTGATTAATGGAACTGAAATGTAAGATTATCTCATTGATGTTTACCCATTTGTCCACACAGTTTTCAGTATTAGGTCAATGTATAAATTAGCTTCCAGGATTCATTGGGGCAATAGGAAAGTCTTGTATCACGTGATATTTATTTACAATGAAAGTGAAATGTAGGAACGATGGGGTTGTGATGAAAAGGAGCTTAGAAAAGGAGTTAAATTAGCATGATTGAAGTTAAGATGATTATTGAAAAATTTCCCTGAAAATTAATCCCATCCAAGCACCTACTATATGTAACAATTTCCCAAAGTTTCATGAAAATCCATGAAGAAATGAAAGCACTATCCAGGCGACAACATTGAATATACATGTACATGAAAGTTGACTAAGTCCCCCCTCCCAAAAATATGGTCCCCCTTGACGAAATTTCCTGAAAATCAATCCAATGCAAGCACCTACTATAAGTAATAATTTCCAAAAGTTTCAATAAAATCCAATAAGAAATGACAGCGCTATCAGGGCAACAACAGTATGACACACAGAAAGACTGACAGACTGATGGATGGACGGATCAAAAACATTATACCCCCGGCAACTTTGTTGCATGGGGTATAAATATCTAGAGTAGACTGATGGATGGACAGGTCAAAAACATTATACCCCCAACAACTTTGTTGCATGGGGTATAAATATTTAGAGAAGCTATTTATATATAGTTGAACCACACTAACATCTTTATAACATCAGGAGATTGAGAAATGTGATGACTCAGACTAGTGTCGCAATATCTTTTTTTAATGAGGGCTCTCTGACATCCTACGCTCCCATCAAAGTCTGGAAAAAAAACATTGGATGGCAGTGAATTCTCAGACTATACAAAATATCAAAGCGACATAAAAAAAAACAGGTGTACAGACTTGGAAGAAGAACATAAAATAATAATACGAAAAATAACAATAAACAGAAGAATTACCAGGAAAGCCATTGAAAACAAGGAACCTATAGCTCCCTCAGTATATCCTGCTATTCACATCTTTTTATAATGACTTAGTTGATAAGTGGGTAAAAAGAAAGTAGATAAGGAACAGACCTGAAATCAGTAATGTGGATATAGGACCACAAGATAAGGTCACATATAAAATTTCAAGTGGTTGTGTTAAGTAGTTCATGAGAAAACTGTTATGAAAGTTATGTTGCTGGAAGTACAGACAGACATAAACCAGTATACCCCCTCTTCGAAGAGGGGGGGGGGGGAGAAAACTGTAAGAACAAAATGTCTCTACATGAATTTGTCAGAAAGAAATACTGTGACTTTGAGGTCAAAGTTCAAGGTAAATAGCCTTGAAATGATCTACCAACATGCTAAACATAATCATGTATAATGTGCTGAAAATGACAATTGTCTAGAAAAATTGGAAAACTTTCTGTGAAGTTTCAGGAATCTGGTTTGAAAGCTGAAGGAGAAGTTGATTACACAAAATATGGAAAGTACGAAAAAAAATCCTGGAACAATTCCATAATTTCATGTGCACAACTTAAATACATGTTCAATCTTTTTGTGAAGTTTAATAGATCTGGACTGAAAACTGTAGAAGGAGTTGATTGGACAAAATAGGTACCGTCTAATGCAAATATTCTGCAAATTACTAGGTTTGTTCCCAGGTCTGTAAAATAGGTAAACAAAATCCTTGAACAATTCCATAACAGCAGGTTTACAACTTTTTCTGTAAAGTTTTAGAGTTTTATTACACAAAATAGATACTTTATTTTCCCCGCTCACCTGTCCAACTGACTTAAACATTCTATTACCTCTTTCCACCTTTCAATTCCTGGTATTGACTAGTTATTGATTGATCATTATTTATTAAAAATAATTGTCTTGCAAAAAGACAAATTACAAATATTATTATGTTAAATTATTCACAATTCTGAGGGATCCAAAATGGTCTATGGACTTTCAACTGACTACATCAAGTATCAAACAATACTTTGGTTTTTCATGGAATGTACAAGTTAACAATTTTTGACAGCTAAATGGCAAGTGTAGCTGATCCATTATTCAATTCAATTATTTATTCATCAAACACATTTACTTTTTATCATTTATAATTATAGATGAATTAATTTAATATTTCTTTACTTATTTTAACTAAATATTTTGATATACCAAACTTTCAAATAAATAGATCATGATTTTTTTTCGTAGCTGTTACAATCTTTTAGCTATAAGCCAAAAACATGTGTGACAGTAGGCATGTTTATTGATGGAGCATAACCTCAGATACAATTCTGAATGTCACACCTTTTACAATTTTACTGTAGGGTTTCAAAGAACCCCTAATACCATCTTACTGTCTCTGGGTAAAAAGACCTAAGAGCCTAGGTAAAAGAATTCCTGATCACAATCTTACTGCCTAGGTAAATGACTGCCTGATCACAATCTTACTGCCTGATCTGCCTAATCACAATCTTACTGCCTAGGTAAATGACTGCCTGATCACAATCTTACTGCCTGATCTGCCTAATCACAATCTTACTGCCTAGGTAAATGACTGCCTGATCACAATCTTACTGCCTAGGTAAAAAGAATCCTAATCCCAATCTTACTGCCTAGGTAAATGACTGCCTGATCACAATCTTACTGCCTAGGTAATATAAATGACTGCCTGATCACAATCTTACTGCCTAGGTAAATGACTGCCTGATCACAATATTACTGCCTAGGTAAATGACTGCCTGATCACAATCTTACTGCCTAGGTAAATGACTGCCTGATCACAATCTTACTGCCTAGGTAAATGACTGCCTGATCACAATCTTACTGCCTAGGTAAATGACTGCCTGATCACAATCTTACTGCCTAGATAAATGACTGCCTGATCACAATCTTACTGCCTAGGTAAAAAAGAATCCTAATCACAATCATACTGTTTATATAAAAAGAGAATACCTAATCACCATCTTACTGCCTTTATGTTAAACAAATTCCCTGATCACCATCTAAAAGCCTCGATTAAATGAATCAATTGTTGCCATCTTACTGTCTTAAGTAGTGTCTTGAGTTAAAAGAATCCCTGATCAACATTTTACTTTCTCGATACAATGAATCCTTGATCACCATTTTAATGCCTGGGTAAAATGAATCCCTAATCACTATCCTACTACCTAGGTAATATGAATCACTGATCCCCATCTTACTGCCTTTGCGAAAAATGTATCCCTGATCTCCATTTTAGTGGCTTGATAAGAGAATCCCAGATCACCATCTTACTGCAAAGGGAAATATCCCTGATCACAATCTTATTGTCTGGTAAAGAGAATCTCTGGTCACCACATTACTGCCTGCGAAAACATTATCTCTGATCAACATCTTACTGCCAAAATGAAAAGAATCCCTTATCACCTTACTGGCTTGGTAAAAATTATCTCTGATCACCTCTGATTATTTTTACCTAGGAAGTAAGATAGTAATTACCGGTATTGCTTATGAAAATAATATCTATCATCCCCAACTTACTGCCTAGGTAAAAATAATCTCTGGTCACCATCTTCCTGAATGAGATAAAAATTATCTCTCATCATTATCTTACTGCCTATGTAAAAATAATCTCTCATCACCATCTAACTACCTAGGTAAAAATAATCTCTCATCACCATCTTACTGCCTTAGTAAAAATAATCTCTCATCATCATCTTACTGCCTAGGTAAAAATAATCTCTCATCATCATCTTACTGCCTAGGTAAAAATAATCTCTCATCACCATCTTACTGCCTAGGTAAAAATAATCTCTCATCACAATCATACCGCCTAGGTACAAATAATCTCTCATCACCATCTTACTGCCTATGTTAAAATATTCTTCTGTAAATGGCCAATTTCTGGTACAGATGACCAAGTACAGATGAGCTCACGCGCACACATCGGTACTTGCTGAGTCATCCAATCATAATGCCAAAAACAAGAATGTTGTTATGGAAGCATAACATCGTTCTTCTGTGACGTTCTTGTTTCCGGCGTTCTGATTGGACGTCAGAGACAATGGAGTCTACAACAATGGAGAGTCTATATGTTATAGCGATGTGAAAGTATTTGGTTTACAGAAGAAATAGGTATTTTCATGCATTTTTGGGAAAGTCCATGTGAACTTTCACTCGTGATAGAAATTTTTTTGTCTTTTGGCTCGTTCCGCAGCCCTTCACTCGCTAAAAAACATAAAATTTCTATCACTCGTGAAAGATCAAATGGTCTTTCCCAAAAACGTATGAAAGAACCTATTAATCTCTCATCACCATCTTACTGCCTAGGTAAAAATATTCTCTCATCACAATCAAACTGCCTAGGTAACAATATTCTCTCATCACAATCACACTGCCTAGGTAAAAATAATCTCTCATCACCATCGTACTGCCTAGGTAAAAATAATCTCTCATCACCATCTTACTGCCTAGGTAAAAAAAATCTCTCATCACCATCTTACTGCCTAGGTAAAAATAATCTCTCATCACCATCGTACTGCCTAGGTAAAAATAATCTCTCATCACCGTCTTACTGCCTAGGTAAAAAAAATCTCTCATCATCATCTTACTGCCTAGGTAAAAATAATCTCTCATCACCATCTTTCTGCCAAAGTAAACATAATCTCTCAGCCCCATCTTACTGCCTAGGTAAAAATAATCTCTCATCACAATCATACTGCCTAGGTAAAAATAATTTCTCATCACCATCTTACTGCCTAGGTAAAAATAATCTCTCATCACCATCTTACTGCCTAAGTAAAAATTATCTCTCATCCCCATCTTACTGCCTAGGTAAAAATAATCTCTCATCACCATCAAACTGTCTAGGAAAAAAAATCTCTCATCATCATCTTACTGCCTAGGCAAAAAGAACCCTGGTTACCTTACTGCATTGGCAAAAAGAACCCTGATTCCCTTACCTCCTAGACAAAAAGGACCCTGATTCCCTTACCTCTTAGGCAAAAAGAACCCTGATTACCTTACCTTCTAGGCAAAAAGAACCCTGATTACCTTACCTCCTAGGCAAAAATAACCCTGATTACCTTACCTCCTAGGCAAAAATAATCTCTGATCATGATTTTACTGCTTTGGTAAATGAATCCTTGATCAAAATTCTTGCTGCATATGTACAGGTTGTAAAACAAACCCTTAATCACCATCAAACTGCCTAGGTGATATAAATGACTGATCAGCATCTTCTTGTGTGGATTAAGATGACCAGTAATAAACTTATCAAAGCATCGGTTAAAAGTACACTTGATTACCAAATTTACCTAATTACTGTCTGAACTAAGAAAACCCATGATCACTATCTGATTATCTGGTATAAAAAAAAAACCCTGGTCATGATCATTTGAAAAAACATCTTGTCTTCTAAATGTCTGGTTAAAAGAACCCTTATCAAAAGCATTATCTGACTGTCTTGTTTGAAAAACTATGTATGCAAAACACAATTTAATTGTCTGGGTAAATAACCTCTTATCATAATTACCAACTGGATGTTTGTTTTCAAGAACTCAAAGATCACCATACTGTATAAAAATCGATCAAAGACAGAAATGGCCAGATTTCATTAAACAGGAAGTAGTTGAGCGACAGACCTGACATCGAATCCCACGTTATAGGAGGCCATGCTGATGCTGCATATCAAATTTCAAGAGGCTATGATTAGTAGTTGCTGAGAAAACTGTTACGAAAATATTTTTCATGCCCGCTGCCCACTAACATCCACCATTTTAATACCCAATTTTCACTCCTTGAAATCCGTCATAAATCTACTGACCTACTGCCCGTGTAATAATAATCCCTGATCAACATCTAACTGCCTATATAAAAGGAATCCCTGATCAACATCTAACGACGTAAAAGGAATCCCTGATCACCTTCTAATAACCTAGTTTAAATGAATTTCTGATCTTTCTTCCTCCTACTGCCTAGTAAAAAGAATCTCTGGTCAACATCTTACTGCTTGTGTAAACTAGAAGCTCCCATGAGCCTGTATCACTCACCTAAACCTGAAACCGAAAACAACCCTTTTTTTCCAGCTTTTCTTTTCTTATAAGGAATTGCCCAACACTTCTGCCAAAGTCATTTAGTTTTGACCTTTTAAGGGAAATAACTCCAATAAGGAGGAGCTAGAGGGAAAAGAGAGGTTCACTTCAAATTTAAACTATCAGCCGAAAACTCTCTTGACCCCCCCCCCCCCTTTTCTATTTTAAGCCAAGGTAGCTATGTAGGTAGTCAGCTGTCATGATTTGCACAATTTTGGTAGAGGACATTCTAAAGAGGATGTGTGCAATGTTTCAAAGCAGTCCTTCCATTGATTAAAGAGGAGAAGATTTTTTAAAATCAATTAAAATTGATTTAAAAAATGTTCAAGGAGAATAATTCCTAACGGTTCATCAGACAATCTTGACCCTAAGTCATTTTTGTAGCCCTCATAGAGCAGAACAATTAAGCAATGCCCACTTTTTCTCTAGTTCAAATAATTTTCAGGATTTTGAGGCAAAAATGTCCAAAATAATCAATTTTAAAATTAAAGGGCAATAACTCCTACAAGGACTCGTCATACAACTTTGACCCAATAGAGTGTTTTGTAGAGCTTTTGATTGTGAAGAAGGAAGGTCTCTTGGGTTTACTGTATCTTTTACACTTTTTGAACTATAAGCCAAAAACTTTATTTTGTTCAATTTTTTTTTTTTAATTTTTTAATTTTTTTTAAATGTTCAACACTTTACAAATAAGCTTATATAACCATATCATATACTAGTATACACAATAAATTATAACATAGCTAATAAAATAAATCACATATAGCATTGTGTCAATAATTTATAATTGTTTTTATAAAATCATAGTACATGTTGAAATTTTTTAAAATGAGAAAGGAAAAGCAGAATGTAAGTTAAATAGAAAAAAAGAAATTGTTCTATTTTTAGCCATGGCAGCCATGTTGGTTGGTCTGTGGCCATGCTTTGTGCAAACTTGGTAGAGGACATTTTACTGATGATGTGTGCAAAGTTTCAAAGCAATCCTTCAGTGGTTTTGGAGGAGAAGATTTTTTAAAGAAAAGTTAATGACAATGACGCCAACGACAACTGACACCAAGTGATGGCAATAGCTCACCTGAAAAACATTTTACTGCCAAGGTGAAAAGAATCCCTGATCACTATCTAAACACATAGGCAAAAAGAATTTCTTATCACCCATTTTACTGTCTAGGTACGATGAATCCCTGATACCCATCTTACAACCGTTGAAAAAAGAATCCCAGATACCCATCTTACAACCGTTGCAAAAAGAATCCCTGATACAATCTTACTGCCTGGTCAAAATGAATTCCTGATCACCATTGCACTGCCTCCTACTGCCAGTGTAAAAAATCTCTTAATAGAACATATTACTGTCAATGTGAAAAGAATCTCTGATAACTATCCTACTGCCTAGGCTAAAAGAATCCCTGGTCACCATCTTACATCCTAGGTAAAGTGAATCACTGATAACAATCTTACTGCATAGATAAAAGAGTCTGGATCACAAACTTACTTCCTATGTAAAATAAAACCCTAATCAACATTTAACTGCCAATGTTAAAAGAATCTCTAATGATGAACTAACTGCCTTGGTAAAATGAATGCCTGATCACCATCTTCTTGTCTGGGTTAAGTGAAGACATAATAAATAAATCAAAGCTTCAGTTATAGAGCCCTTTATTACCATCTGATTTTCTGATATTAAAAAACCCTAATCATGACACCATTTGAAAGAACCACTTGTCTGATTGCCTGGATAAAGAAGGCTTTCCACAAGCATCATCTGATTGTCTTGCTTGAAAAAACTACTTATGGTGACTACAATTTTAGTGTCTGTGCTAATAATCTACTATACCAAAGGGCTGATTGAAGAACCAAGAGATCACCATATTGTGTAAAATTCTACAAATGTGTACATGTACATGTATTTTGTTTACCTCTGTTGAACTTCATGTAGTTCCTTCTTATCTTTGCTCTCTGAACCTGTTTTCTTCAACCACTTAAACCTGAATAACAGACAAAATGTGAAAATACCAAGTGAAATTTAGAAAATTTAATTAATATTTGTCATGATAAGAATGAACTGATAAAACAACTATGTCCCTAATAGCAAGACTGCATTTCAGTATTTATTGAAGTTTGGTTTGAATGTGATTTTAGTATTTATTGAAGTTTGGTTTGAATGTGATTTTTTGTGATTTAGACTTAAAATTCTTTGTCTTTGTCATTAATCAAGTTAGCGGTAGTAATTACATAGAAATGTTTAATAAATAATAACAGTAGTCTTCAACTGTTGTGTCATTCACCATTTACAGATTTAGCATAACTTTAGATATATTTGGAAGTCAGGTTTAAGGAAACAGAACTGTGTCCACTCCACCAGGGATTTACACTAAACAGTCGCCCAGTCGCCCAAGGCGACTAAATATTTGAATGGGCCAGTAAAGTTTGCTTTTCGATCGTCCAGGTGGCGATCTGTGATGATTTGGTTGATATCCATTTCCACGAATTTTGAGCAGTCGTGGTATGTCTCCTTTCAATTTTATTTCAATATTGGTAAAAAATCTTAAATATTTTTCTTTCTGCGTCATTGTTTATTCTGTTTACACGCCAAACAGTGTTAGCTGGTCCCTTCTGGCTTTTACTTTGTACAGGTGTAGGACCACCAAATACCAGGAACCAGTCCAGAGGTTGTACGTAAAAGTAGTACTAGTCAACAGACAGGTTCACTCTTGCATCATATAGAATTTGAACCGCACATGATACCAGAATAAATTTGGTATTTTTGGAAAGCTGAATATTCTAGGAAACTTGAGGATAAAGTTTTATTGGTTTTAAATGAACATAAAAATGTTGAGAGTCAATTAGGGACAAGCACTATTTTTGGACTGAAATAGAAAGTGAAAGTAGATTTTTAGACCACATGGACTTCAGGTTGAGCGTTTTTTCTTATATGCAATGAAACATATTGTGAAATTTTGACAGAATATTTGGCCAGTGCATTTTTATAGGGGACAGAAGTGTCACTTAATTTGAAACAAAGGTAAATTTTCTAGGATAAGTCAAAATTATCAAATTTTAATATAGCCGAAGAGTAAAAAATCTATGGTGGTCCTACACCTGAAGAGGCCATAGACAGGTATATCAACTTCTTTTTCTTTTGATAAAAATGGTACTAATTGAAGGTAAATCACCAAGACTATCATTTTAATTGCTTATCAAAGCCAAAACCTATAGTGGGGGTCAAATTTCAGCCTAAATATGGTATTATGTAATATTGTATGAAATTATGGGGTCTGCAGTGGTCCGCGCTTAGTAGAATGTGCTTTAATTTAAATAAACTCCTGTTTTAGGTTTTGGATGTAATGAAAGGGTCAAAATGTATAAAACTAGAATTGGTAGACATTCTAGTATGCAGAAAAATAGTGTATTTAAGATGAATTTATCAATTTTACACCTGCGGCTTAAGTCGGTTACATTGCTGGCATGGGTTAATACTAAAATTATTTATTTTCTAATCTGATGCTTGCTAAGGGTAAATTTGTTAGTAAACTAGTAACCATATGCAATAATTGTACTTGTTACGATAATTAATAATTGGGCCTTGAGATGATGGTACTTCTGTCAAAAATTCCTTAAACATGAGCAGTAATGGGAAATTGGCCAATTTTTGCAATTTCATACCAAAGCAAGATCTAATTTTGTTTCTTTGTATGCCAGTTTGAACTTTAGTGTGTTTTTTTTAGTAAGGAATGTTCATTTAACTATTAAGCTTAATGGAATAGTGAACGCATTTAATGAAATTCATAAAATTTTAGTCTCAGTTTAGAAACTATTAATGTACACCTCCAAAGTATAGTACAACTGAATATCAATAAATTTAAATTTGAACTCAAAAACTTTCTCAGGATGTACTAGGTGCATAATTAGGACAGTTTCATACTATTTTTCTTAATTGAAATGTATTTCAAGAGATAAAAGTCTTATCCCAACAGTTTGAAGGTACTCAGTATCTCACTTTGTAAAAAGGGGGGGGGGATGGGAAATTAACTAAAAAAGATGCAAAATTTATGATAAAATTATGTAATTAGTGCCTTTCTATGTGTGAAATAAGTCCATTTGTGTTGGTTGTATATTGCCAAGCTTGCTATTTACATCTGCAACTAAGAAATTGAAAAATTAAGGAATAATTCATTTCTTGATCACCAAGCAAATTTTTCATGACAACGCGCATGTGAGGTCTTTGTATGTTTTCATGCATTTCTTGAAAACCGCTGAAAGGAATTCAACAAAATTTTAGAATTTGTTTCGACTAACATAAATCTAAGACCAGGAAAAATTTTATTTCATTTGTTGAACAAAAACATCTTCTTTAGGTGTAGGACCACCAAATACCGGGAACCAGTCCAGAGGTTGTACGTAAAAGTAGTACTAGTCAACAGACAGGTTCACTCTTGCATCATATAGAATTTGAACCGCACATGATACCAGAATAAATTTGGTATTTTTGGAAAGCTGAATATTCTAGGAAACTTGAGGATAAAGTTTAATTGGTTTTAAATGAACATAAAAATGTTGAGAGTCAATTAGGGACAAGCACTATTTTTGGACTGAAATAGAAAGTGAAAGTAGATTTTTAGACCACATGGACTTCAGGTTGAGCGTTTTTTCTTATATGCAATGAAACATATTGTGAAATTTTGACAGAATATTTGGCCAGTGCATTTTTATAGGGGACAGAAGTGTCACTTAATTTGAAACAAAGGTAAATTTTCTAGGATAAGTCAAAATTATCAAATTTTAATATAGCCGAAGAGTAAAAAATCTATGGTGGTCCTACACCTACATAAAGCGTAGTAATAATAATACCGGAAACCAGTTCAAGCGAAAGAATATACCAAAATTTCCGGATTGGGTATGAACTCCGGGCCGGAGATTGCAATTGCGATGCGGCTGGTGTTTAATGAGTATTGCAATGATTTATACATAATACAAATTAGTACTTTGGCAGTAACTTTCAAAAAAGTAAATTTAAATCATTAAATACTTTTAATAGTGCATTTTTTGTTAACTACATAATATTATTTGTTTCACAATGGTCTTTTTTTTACTTCTGGTTCTATCCTATCATTTTATTGAACAGTTTTAATTTATGGGAGTGTATTCTTGTTTATTATAAAAGATATGAAAAAATGTGGGCGCCTAACTTTTTCACTGGGCGCCAAAATTTTTTAAGTTAGGAGACCAGGTGGCAACCATTATAAAAAAGTTTGTGTATATCCCTGTCCACTATAGCTCACAGCTATACATAAGCACCATAGACATGATAGATTGTGTGAACAGATAACAGGAAAATGCTTGATGATAACAAAGCATTACAAGTCTTTACATGAGATTGCATATAAAAAGGTACACCAGGATTATAGTTAGGGCAAAACAATCCAAAATACAGTGCAGTGTCATAGGGGAAGACTGTCATAATAGATTAATTAACTATTAAATATGAATTAAACAAAAAAATGTGCCTCAGCAATACTGATGCCCCACTTGGAACATATAAGAAAACACACCCTCTCCCCTTTTCTAAGTTCAATAAGGGCAAGATTGCTACATGTAGCCAAATGTTCCCTGCCACTGCAGTATTAAATTGTCTAAGAGGGGTGAGAAGCTAAAATGGAAAAATTGTGTTTGTGATACATTTAGTCATGGCACAAAATAAGTCCCTAACTCAAAAAAAAAATATTGACCAATCAAAATGGTGGAAGAGTATGCACATCTACACATCACATCCCATTAAACAGTTTCAGAGATGTGCCCACAAGATTTATCATTATACATGTACTAGTATTGTATTGCTGAAATGGTCAATTCCATAACTCCTACATAATTTGATGAATCAAAATGGCAGTAGACTATGCACATATATACACATTATAACTATTAATCTTTCAAAATATTACAGCAATCTATCAAGCTGTTTCAGTGGAGATGCATCCACAAGATCTATCACTTTATTTAATTGCTGAAATGGTCCAACAAACTCGTATAAAATTTGACAAATCAAAATGAGGGTAGTGTATGCACATCTACACATTATGACAATTAATCCTATTAAATATCAAAGTAATCTGTCAAGCGGTTTCAGAGAACAAGATCTACCATTTTATTATATTACTAAAACTGTCCTACAAAATTTGATTAGTCAAAATGACAGTATAGTATCCACATTTACACATCATAAAAGTCAATGCTACCAAATATCAAAGCAATCTGTCAAGCGGTTTCAGAGATAAGTTTACAAGATCTACCATATAGAAATGAACAGACAAACAAAAAGCAATACAATCTCCCTCCAAAAAATTGTGGTGGGGACAAATATTTGGCACAGTCCTACAGAATTCTGCCACTGAAGAGATCTCATCATGTCATTACTAAATATCAATTTCATGAAGATGTGAAGCCCTTTCTTTCTAAGTTCACTCAAGTGCAAAATATTTGGCACAGCACTACAGAATTTTGTTAGTGAAGAAGACTGTTGTAACCAAGAGTGTACAAAACGACAGCTCCAATGATTCAATATATTTCCAAGATTTTAATAAATCTTGATTAAAGCTAGGAATATTAGAATACTGAATATCTCTTTCAAGAAATAACATTTGAAAATCATAATTCAAATTTGAAACAGAAAACAAAAAATATTTATAGAAATAGTAACAAGGGTGAACCATTCATTAACCTCAAAAATCTATACATAAATTGCATTTGAAAATCATGAATGCCAGATAAAATAAGAATGTACCCTCATCCGAGCATACCCAAGGGGTGTGAAGGATGAGGGTCATTGTTAGAATAGAGCCTGAGGCTCGAGAAGTAATTACATAGCTTTAGTTCTCTATGAGCATTGAAGCGTTACAGTATAATCTCCGTTAAAAGAAAAAGACTATAGAATACCTATAGTCTGTCAGCATCCTAAATACTGACCTAACATATAGTGACCTCGTATATAAACCCATTTCTCATGCAACACAATCATTCTTTAAAGAGTTTGTTGTGAACCAACACTTTTATAACAAACATAAAGGGTGGGTCATGGGTGTGGATGTAATAACTTCTCAAGCCTCAGGCTCTATTCAAAGAATGACCCTCATCCTTCACACCCCTTGGGTATGCTTGGATGAGGGTACATTCTTAATCATATTCGCCTTCGTCTCTTCGAAGTAATTACATAGCTTGTTTAAAGAGTTGACACAAACTTCAAATAAACAAAAATTTAATACAATGATAACACAATTAATTCAAAGACAGAACAGCATTAGCAAAATCCAGATTTTGATCAATATGTTTATCATAGAACTTGTGAAAAGTTTTAGCATTAGTCCAGTTTGCATTTCTTTCATTGTACAACCGGATGCAAAAGCTGTCGATGTAGCAGCACTGTGTACTGAATGTGCTTTAAACACAGAAGTACCAATACCAGCCAGAAATAATACTGTTTTAATCCAACGAGCTAAAGTTGATGTAGTAACTTCTCTAAAAGTAACATATGAAATAACTTGGATGTCTTTCTGACATCTCCTGTCTTCTCAATGTAATATAAAAGAGTTTTAATAACACATAATTCAGGCTTCACATAACTGTGTAAAGTCACCTTAGGTAATGGTATACCAGGTCTAGAAGTCTTCATAGGCTTCTGAATCAAAAATATAGCCTTCTTATCTCCATCATAAAACCTAACATGGTTCAAATCCAATGCAGCCAAGATTTGAGACCTTGCTGCAGTAATTAAAGCAACTAAAGTTATTAACTTAAAAGTCAAAAACTTCAAACTAAGTTTTTCCAAAGGATATAAAGTACAAAGATACCGTAAAACAATCTGAACATCCCACATGTGTACATACCGCACTCCTAGCGGATTACAATTGTAACATCCTTTGAGCAATACGCTCCCATATAATGAAAGTTGCTAACATCAACTCAAAAAACTGTAAAGTCTGAGTCAACATTGATTTGGCAGTATTAATTACAGAAAATGAAATTTTTTCTCCAACAAAAAGTTTATATATTCAATTATGTCCTTCTCAATTGGACAAATGGGATTAACATTCCTTTTATCACACCAAAATAAGTATTTCCTCCGAGCATACTCATATTGTCTATTAGTTGTCTGTCTCCAGGAGGCAAATTACTTCAATAGATCTTTCCGAAAATCCTAAGGAGTGCTGTCCTGATACAAATAATAACTTTATTGTCAAATAAATCACATTTAAATGATTTGTGACAGAAAACAAAATAAAGAGTAAACAAACAAATAAACGACAAAATAAAGTCTATCCTCAGTTCTGATGACCGTATTATAAAAGAGGCAAGACTCTGAGTTTGCCAAAAATTTGCAGGAGAGAGTATTTTAATAAAATTGTCTTGATCAGAGGTATTACTAGTTTCATTTACAATATTAAAATCTAACAATAGTTTATTTCTAAATATGAGATTATGATCGCATTTTAAAAAGAAGTGGCATTCGTCGTCAATACTATTTTGATTACAAAAAGTACAAATACATTGTTCACGAGGAATCTTTCTATATCTTCCTCGCTCTATTTCTAAAAAGTGGTATGATATTCTTAATTTTGCAATATATTTACGAGTTTCAAAATCGAAATGAGATAAATAGAATTCCTTCTCTAGTTCTTTCTTTAATGATTTGTAAAGAAATATCTTATTTTGGTCGTTTAAGCTAGATATTCTATTATAAGTTATGTTATCATAGTATTTTGATAATTCAGTTTTTATATAAGAAGCATTTGATTTAACACTTTTACTTGTTTGACAAGACTTTACCTTTTCGACATCAAAAGCTGTGTCAGAAATAATATCTTTTATATATGTTATCAAGAATAAGTATGCTCAGAATCTAACATCTTGCACAAGTCAAAACTTTCTTTTAAAAGGGGATTTATGTCTACAGTGTGTAGTCTAGAGTAATAAAGCATTGACTGGGCTTTAATGAATTTTTCTTAAGGGGGGCGGCCTCATTCCAAACGGGAAGCCAGATTTGAAGCTGTCTGTTTAACACCAAGAATGTATTTGCAATATGCCAAATGTACTTTTTCAAAAGGAGTTTTGTCTATAAATGTAAATGGATTGACTATGTTTCCAGAATTACATCGGAGTTTTGCTCTATAAAAAGGAAGATACTGATCCATCATGCATATTTCAACATTATACAATAAGATAGGTTTAATAAGTGAATCAGGGACGTTACCCATTTATGCAAATTTAGAGTAAAGAGCAAATTGAACCTTCTTGACTTTCTTTGTAAGATCTAAAATACTTAATGTTAAATTTCCATTGCTGCCAATGGTGGAGCCTAGAAATTTATATTCAGCAACATTGTCAATTGAGTTATTTTTGTAATTAAAATATGATCTTTCTAATTTTAGATTTCTTTTTTGAAAGATCATTGATTTGGTCTTTTATTATTAACTGTTAACTGCCATTTATCACAATAGTCAGACAGTTTGTTTTTTGGAGTCCATCGTGAGACTCAGATAACAAAATTATGTCATCAGCAAAGAGAAGACAACTTATATTAGACTTTAGTATTTTAAGTGGTTCACAAACATTGTCAAGAAAAGTTTCACTGAGATCATTTATAAAAATATTAAAGAGGGTAGGACTTATTGTATCTCCTTGTCTTACCCCTCTAAATATTTCAAAAAAATGGAGAACAGAGATTATCAAATTCAAAGAAGAATCTGTTTTGGTAAACTGATTTTGTAACACTTTATAAAGTTTTTTACCTATTCCTAGTTTTGCCATCTTAAAAAGAAGACCTTCTCGCCAAACTGAATCGAATGCACCTTTTAGATCCACAAAACAACAATATATCTTTTTATTATTTTTGTGGACATATTTGTTTATAAGTGATTTTAGAATAAATAAACTATCGCCTGTTCTGTGATTTGGTCTAAAGCTAAATTGTGAATTTGAAAATTTATCTCTCATAAAGTTAAAAAGTCTATTGTTAAGAATGCTGCTGAATACTTTGGATAAACAATTTATCAAAGATATTCCTCTATAATTTGCAGGGATGTTTTTTTTCACCTGACTTATGAATCAATGTAATAAATGACTTATTCCAATGACAAGGATAGTATCCAGAATGAAGAATTAAGTTAAATAGTTTTGCATATGATTTTAATGTAACAGAACTAGTATTTTTTATTACTTCATACAAAATTTTGTCGGGTCCAGAAGCTTTTCCTTTTTAACTTTCTGAGGACTTCTTTTATATCAGTGCAGGTAATTGGTCTATCAGTTGCACAAACAAAGGACAACTCTTTTTCTATTTGAACTAATTGTTCTTTTATATTATTCATAAAGTTAATGTCTTTATCTTCACATGATCCTTGTTCCTGGAAATGTTTTATTGTATTTTTATAGTCTGACATAAGTTCCTCATTATTTCCATCAGTATCTTTAAGATTTAGAGACTGCAACATTTTCCAAACCTGCTGAGGATCATTTTCACATGCATCTAAAATTTTATTGTAAAACTGTTTATTGTATTCATGTTTCTTTTTTTTGTGATTTTTTTAAAAGATTTTAGATGTTCATAATATTTGGTTTTAAGTTTTTTATCAAAAGGATTAGACTTTAATTCTTTACCAATCTTATTTATTATGTGTTTATATTCTCTTATTGAATTATCTGACCATTTTTGTTTCCTCGTTCGGTTCTTCTTAATCTTATTGGTTTTCATTTTTAGTTTGCAACATTTTTCTGTTAGTTTACTCAGAATGGATGAGAGTTGTGAACAAGCATCATCCACATCTCTCTGACATTCTGAAAAATTTTTATATTCAAAATTTAAAATATCTTCCTTAATTTCCTCTGTTTCAAGATTCATTAATAAAATTTCATAAGATTTATCGCTCCATTTAAAGGAGTTTATTTCTATCATCTCTACATGTTTATTTTGACATCTGTACATGATCTGATATATAAGAAAAGTCATCTGTTTTGAAGTACTTGACTGAGGACAGGAGATTCTCACTAACTATACAATAATCTACAGTACTATAACCATTTGGAGAAATACATGTAAAATGTCCTAAAGTGTCTCCAATGAATCTACCATTAAGTACCCGAAGCCCTGCGGACATACATAAATCAAGCAAATTTTTGCCCTGGTCATTAAATATTAGATCTTGATTATTTCTGTTAAGATATTGATCTTCTTTATAATTATCAGGAAGCAAATTGTTCATATCTTGATCTTTGAAATCAGAAGAATCATCAACTATAAAGTCATAATTTTGTGCAATACTAGAATTAAAATCTCTAATAAGGGCAATTTTTCCTTTATTAGCATATTTACTTATTTCCAGTTGGAGAAGTTCATAGTCATTATTATAGTGCATTGAATTTATAGGAGGAATGTAAACTGCACATACAAAAATATCATGTTCAAAACCAAAGAAATTCTTATCAAGTTTAAGCCATGCTCTATTACTAGATGCTGATCCTTTTGTTTCATACAATACCCCTTTCGATATACTTTTCTAAACATAGATAATTAATCCGCCACTATGCCGTTTGGCTTTTTATTCTTTTTTCTTATTTTTTGAGAAAGAAATATAATATAATCAGGAAGATGAGTTTTACTGTCATCTCCTTTCCAAGTTTCAAGTAATATGTTAATGTCGCTTTTCATTTTACAAGTGAAAAAATCATCATTGATTTTGTACGCAAGGCCTCGAATATTCCAGGCAGATATACTTAATGTATTTTTGTAAAACTTATTATTTAGAAATACCATTATTATTTTTTAGATATAATGACTCTAAAACTCATCTTTATTTTTTTTTTAAATATTAAACAAAATTTTGAGAATAAAAACAATTATGTTTTGGATATCAATAAAGTAATGTAGCATAACAATGCATCATTAATCAAAGTTGAACATATGTACTTGTATAAGAAACATCAATGTCATTGAACAATTCAAGGAAGCATTTATATAAAGATTGACCTTCATTGAGACATTTGTATAATATATATAATATAACACAAAAGAGAGATAACTGCAATTATTTAATTGCAGATGAGATCATTTGTGTTCTAATTTTGACTTTCAGTAATTTATATTGTTATTCTATTATTATACAAAACTTGCTTGAATATATAAATTCAATAGAAAAAGAGAGATAACACAAAATGTTTTTTTTAATAAACTATTTTAACATTATGTTTCAACTCAAATGTTATAAATATAAATTTTAGACAATAATTCAAAATAGTATTATAATTTTGAGCAAAACATGAAACTTCCTTACAGTCCAACTATTTTCTAAGACATAACAGTAATTGTAAATAATATCTCTTACTACAAAGAGCATCTTGCTAATATTTTCCCCTTTTTTAAATAACATTTGTGCAATTAGCCACTGAAATTCAACCAATAAAAATGGTAACAAGTGTGGACACAGAAAAACGTCTCGCCTGCATTCCGCATCAGTAACGAAAATAAATTTCGTCATAAGCATTACGTAAATAGCATTAAATATCAGCAGCGGCCTGTATACAAAATATTGTCACCATACCCTGCATAGTTACAGGGGAACAGCCGTAACACAAAAACTTTAACGTAGTCGCTGGACCATGAAATTGAGGTCAAGGTCAGGTGGAACCTACCAGACAGTCATGTACTATTCATCAGCAACCTATACACCAAATATTGTCATCCTACCATGCGTAGTTACAGAGGAACTGTCGTAACCCAAAAACTTTAACGTAGTCGCTGGACCGTGAAATTGAGGTCAAGGTCAGGTGACATCTACCAGACACTCATGTACTAGTCATCAGCAACCTATACACCAAATATTGTCATCCTACCATGCGTAGTTACAGAGGAACTGTCGTAACCCAAAAACTTTAACGTAGTCGCTGGACCATGAAATTGAGGTCAAGGTCAGGTGACACCTACCAGACACTCATGTACTAGTCATCAGCAACCTATACACCAAATATTGTCATCCTACCATGCGTAGTTACAGAGGAACTGTCGTAACCCAAAAACTTTAACGTAGTCGCTGGACCGTGAAATTGAGGTCAAGGTCAGGTGACACCTACCAGACACTCATGTACTAGTCATCAGCAACCTATACACCAAATATTGTCATCCTACCATGCGTAGTTACAGAGGAACTGTCGTAACCCAAAAACTTTAACGTAGTCGCTGGACCGTGAAATTGAGGTCAAGGTCAGGTGACACCTACCAGACACTCATGTACTAGTCATCAGCAACCTATACACCAAATATTGTCATCCTACCATGCGTAGTTACAGAGGAACTGTCGTAACCCAAAAACTTTAACGTAGTCGCTGGACCGTGAAATTGAGGTCAAGGTCAGGTGACACCTACCAGACACTCATGTACTAGTCATCAGCAACCTATACACCAAATATTGTCATCCTACCATGCGTAGTTACAGAGGAACTGTCGTAACCCAAAAACTTTAACGTAGTCGCTGGACCATGAAATTGAGGTCAAGGTCAGGTGACACCTACCAGACACTCATGTACTAGTCATCAGCAACCTATACACCAAATATTTTCATCCTACCATGCGTAGTTACAGAGGAACTGTCGTAACCCAAAAACTTTAACGTAGTCGCTGGACCGTGAAATTGAGGTCAAGGTCAGGTGACACCTACCAGACACTCATGTACTAGTCATCAGCAACCTATACACCAAATATTGTCATCCTACCATGCATAGTTACAGAGGAACTGTCGTAACCCAAAAACTTTAACGTAGTCGCTGGACCGTGAAATTGAGGTCAAGGTCAGGTGACACCTACCAGACAGTCATGTACTAGTCATCAGCAACCTATACACCAAATATTGTCATCCTACCATGCGTAGTTACAGAGGAACTGTCGTAACCCAAAAACTTTAACGTAGTCGCTGGACCGTGAAATTGAGGTCAAGGTCAGGTGACACCTACCAGACAGTCATGTACTAGTCATCAGCAACCTATACACCAAATATTGTCATCCTACCATGTGTAGTTACAGAGGAACTGTCGTAACCCAAAAACTTTAACGTAGTCACTGGACCGTGAAATTGAGGTCAAGGTCAGGTGACAGGTGACTGACTGGCAAGTACTCATCATAAGCTACCTCTGGACCAAATTTGATGGACCTAGGGCTTGGGCTTACAAAGATATGAAGCAAGATGTCAAGTGTTTACGCCGCTGCCGCCGCCGCCGCCGCCGGATTCCCATACATATGTCTCGCCTCCAGCGACTTTCGTCGCAGGCGAGACAAAAACTGAGTTATAATTAGTTTCTCATTCTCTGCATAATCATTTCAATAAGAGAAATATTGTCAATAAAATTCTGATCATATGACGGTCTGCGTTGTCTGTCATAAATATTTGGTTTGTTATATGTGGACTGATGACGGTTTGAAATCTGTTGTTATGCATCCTAGAATTATAGTCTGAATTTGTGCCTATAAGCATATTGATTTTGTTTATCATAATTGATTTGGGCTGGCTGATTTCAGTAGTTATTTTCATGAAATTGCTTTTGATAGTTGATGTTATTGTACTTGTTCCTGTTCCTATTTTGTGTGGGTGATTCAATGCCTAATAATGCATTTGTAACTTTTTTGTAACATCTCACAAGGCTTCTAACACCAGAATACCATATCATCATAGTAATTATTTCTTTTCAAGTTGTCTTGATGAACTATGTGAATATTTTCCTCTTAAAACATCTCCTAGTTGCTTGTTGAACCTTTGTCGTTTTTCTTCATAATAAGATGAATCCTCCCTGTCTTGATAGAAGCGGGGCAAAATTTCACTGATGATGATATTGCATTTTTTGGTCAAGTTCAATATGATTTATTTCAAGCATCTTTTGAGAGGACTTTAATTTTTCTACTTCATCCCTATGGGTGATTACAAGTTGTTCAAATTTTTGTACTATTTCTGGATTTTTCTCAGTCGATTCAGAAATGTTATCATTCTCATGATTTGTCTGTTTTAGATTGGTTTCTGAATTATTTAGTTCATCATCTATCCTTTCACCAAAAAAGTATTTAAAGTCAACATCTTGCAAAATAATTTTATCAGTCAAATTTGTATTATCTCCCTTAGACTTAGCACACAGAATGTCTTCTACCACTTTGTTTACTTTCTCATACTTGTTTTCTAACCATGAATCGGTTTCTTGTCCTTGTATTTGTGCAGTGTGTGTAGTATAAAATAATGTTATGACACAAAATTTCTTTTCCTGAACAGTTTATATCTACTGTGGACTTGAACAATTTATCGCATGGCAAAAGCCATGTCATGGGTTTATTTTCATCTACCGTTGTAATTAATTGTAAACTTTTATCGTAGTCTTTCCAATGAATTGTGGTGTCTTCTTTTTCCTCTAGCTTTACATAATACTGCATTAAAAGGGTTCTTCTCCATGCTAGGATTGAATTTTTATCTAATCGTATAGTGGCCTGATTTTTACCTCTAGTTGGGGTCTTTATTTTGTTATTGGTGTTGTGTTTGGGTGACTTAGACGACATTCTATTGAATAGACAAACGATTAAATTCAGTCTTTTTAAAAAAGGATGACACTGTCCTGAGTGAGGCATGGTCACTAGATCCTGGTGTCTTGGCAACCTAACTGGCAAAGAAATTAACACTGATAACAATAATGGATGCCAACTTTGACAATAAGGCCATAAAGGCACAACTAAAATAAATTGCATTTCTAACATTATCATGCACAATCTTATTTATTATCTTTCCTATCAAACTAAAAGGAGGAAATATATAAGGATTGAAATCAGACCATGAAATAGAAAATGCATCTGTATATGAGGACTGTGGGTCATATGACCACGAGACAATGTTTCTAGCTGAGCATTTAAACGAGATGCAAAGAGATCAATATCAGGCTCAAAGAAATGCCTACATATTCTTGTAACTTCCATTATGTGAAATCAGTAAAATTTCTCGCCATATGGTCTGCATCAAAGTTATGCGAACCAGGAATATGTTGAGCTGAATAAAAATGTCTCTGTCAAAACACCAAGACCAAATTTTAGAAGACAACTCATCCAACAAGGGTGATGCCATTCCACCCATTTCATTGATAAAAGCCACTGCTGTTGTGTTGTCTGAGCAAAAGCCTATATGCAGTGATTTCTTTTTGGAGAAAAAAGCTTTAAGGGAATAAAAAATAGCCATCAATTCCAAAAAATTTATATGATTTTGTGTTTCCTGTTTGTTCCATCTACCACCAACCAATTTATCACCAAATTTTGCACCCCAACCATCTATTGAGGCATCACACTCCATCCAAAAATCAACAGTATTTGGTCTAATTAATATTCCATTGAATTTTTTCAAATTAGAAACCCACCATAAAATATCCTTTCTTGCAATTTCAGATAAATTTGTCTCAGTATCAAAATCACCATTAGAACTAGACAAAGCTGAGATTTTGTCACGTTCCAAAGATCTATAATGCAAAGGACCAACAGTCACTGTATTGAAGGCATGAACTACTAATCCAATAAAACAAGCTAAACAGCGTATTAAAACCCTTTCTTTGTTTAACAACAATTTACCAAGGGAGACAATTTTATCAACTTTTTCTTCAGTCAAAAAGACTTTGAAGACAACTGTATCAATAATTAAACCTTTGGTTGGTACAAGAACAGACTTCTTTAAATTGACTCTATCATGTCTATATAACCCAATTTATCTAATTGATTTGTCATAAATACAGTTTTTTGCTGACAATCATCAAAATTACTATCCACACAGAGAGAATCATCAATGTAATAAATACATCTAATGCCAAGTTTTCTGAAGAAAGCATAAACAGGTTTTAATATTTTGGTAAAAACTCTAGGTGATGCCAGACCAAAACACAAAACTTGAAATTCATATAAATTGTTATTCAAAGAAAAACGCAAGTATTTCTTTAAATCCTTGTGTATACCTAAACTAAAATATGCATCAGTAAGATCTATGGATGTTAGAAAATCATTTCTGTTAATCAGATCTAATGCAAAAGAAATGTTCTCCTGTTTGAAAAGTTGACATTTGACAAACGTATTCAGATTTTTAAAATTCATAACTGGGCACAAAGTTCCATCTTTCTTGGGAACAAGACATATATTTGATATGAATTGCCCTTCAATAGGATCAACCTTTAAAATAGCTCCTTTTGCTAGCAGGTTTTTTAACCTCATCAGTGACAACCTTAGCTTTATCAGTGGAGAAATTAATTTCCCTCATTACTGATGAAATCTTCGGCAAGATTTCAAATTCTATCTGATAGCCATTTTGTACAGTATCTAAAATCCATAGATCTAAAAATACCACTGAGAACTATTTTAAGATTTCTCACCTTTTCAACAGAAGGTTCTAATAACGGTTGTAATTGCCCATGGCAGCTCTTGGGGTTCCTCTGTAAGACCCTCTGCTCCTGCCTCTCTGAGGAGTTGGAAGTCTATTGCCCTGTCCCATGACAGGGCCCTTGTAGTTTAAATTTCCATGGTTACTGTTATAGTAATTGAAACCAGAACCATAAACCATAGATTTACCTAGAGGTTTAGACTTAACTGTCATAGGCATTTTGGTAAAATCTCCTTCATTTTCTTCATACCATCAGTACCAAACAACAAATTATCAACTGGAACATCATTATTACAGATAGGCTAAACCTTTCGTTAAAGTTTGGTCTCATTATAGACCTACGCCTCTGAGAAAAACTATGAAATGCAGTACCCAAAAGACATAACAAGTCTGTCAGCATAGCCCTTGTTTTAACAGGGTCTAGAGGCTCGGTTTTTGTACAAAGATCAGCCAACTAAACAAGTGGGATCATACCTTTTGCCATGTATCTCTAAACCTCCTGTAATTTAGAATCTGCATTTCATGCAGGTTTGGGAAGAGCTGCCCAAATTTCCTTATTAACTCTAGGACAGCACATATTGTCACAGTTTTGTGGTCTGAGATACTTATCTTCTATTATTTTAATACTATCAGCATTGGGTTTTATTGTAATGGCAGCATTAACAGCTTTTGCCAGACCAACATTTATTGAAGGACCAGTTTGTTCTTCTGACCTTAATTGTGGAATTTCCCATAAATCAATTCCATCAGTATTACACAGAACATTACGACTCGTGTCATGAACAGCCAAAGCTACATGTACAGCACTAGATAAAGTACTACATATACCATTACTCTGGGCCTGTACATCACATGTAGAAACAGGCATATTGTCAGGTTGTACCTGCTGAATATATTGATCATGGAAAGCCACAGCAAAACCACTGGCAGGATCAAATGAACTAACATTAACGGTAGCAGGACTAGCACTAGCTAAAGAACTAGATACAGGTGAATTACCTAAATAATTTGTATCAAAATTGTGAACAACATCATCTGAATCTAAATTTGGCTCTAATGAAAGAATAGGCCTGTAAGAATTTTGAGCCATTCTTGGCACTTCAGAATTAATACAAGTGGGCCTTGCAGCAGCACTAGATGCCCTTGTAACAGTACTAGATGACTGCATGAGGATTCATCAATTTTTGTGATACTTTATCAATACTATCCAAAGATTTAGCCATTGGGTCAATACCTATTTTCTGTTTTAGCTCCTGAATTTCATTATGTGAAAAAGAAGATTTAATTACTTTTTCAGACCTATCCCCTGCTGATTTACTGGCTTTTCTTTTTACACCCTTATCAACTAATGCAGGGCCCTTTACAACTCTACCAACAGAAGCTTTGCCTTTTCTAGTTTTAGTTTTGACAACTTGAGGGTCATCTTCTATCAATTTAGACACCTCATGTTCATTCATACTATTAACAGACACATTCAAATCATTACCGTCATCTAATAACAACACATCAGACTGGTCATCAGCCATAATATTTCTATATTTCAACAGCACACCTCAAAAAACGACAATCAGGTGTGTAAACAGAATTATTGATAAAATAAACAATTATAATTTAACCACACGCAGATACACTGAGTGGTGTTCGAAAAACCATCAATAAAATGTAAACAATAAACTCACGTACCACGTAGAGAGTAAAACAAATTTTATTTCAAAATTCTTGTCGTACTACATAGACAAGTTAATATATTCTAACAAGAACAAGAAAATAAAACGTCCAAAGTCCATTGCATTAAACGGGATAAACAAATTTAGAAAATGTCAGTGAAGTAAGTTCAGAACCATGTGCTAAAAACTACTCACTTGAAAAACAGAAATTTAAATTGTGGTGTACAAGCCAAACATACACTCAATGCTCCAGAGAAAGAATGATTGTGCTGCACGAGAAATGTGTTTATATACGAGGTCACTATATGTCAGGTCAGTATTTAGGATGCTGACAGACTATAGGTATTCTATAGTCTTTTCCCTTTAACGGAGATTGTACTGTAACACTTCAATGCTCATAGAGAACTAAAGCTATGTAATTACTTCGAAGAGACGAAGGCGAATGTGATTAAGAATTAATCATTTTCCTTCAGTACATACAAGAAGATACAACATTTCTTTTGAAATCAAATGATTCCCTTCTTTGGAAATCCAAAGTTTACATTGTTGTAGAAAATCTGCAAATTTATTTTGAGTAGCACGAATAATTTTATTAGGCACTGCATGCCAATTAGCATCATATATAAAAAAAAAATATTGTCACTGATATGACCACTGGGAACACAATTTACTTCAATCGATTATGTAATGTATATCTGGTAGAAGGGTACAGAGTCTTAGCAAGAAAGCTCTAGTTAATATTTTATAATCACAGCAGAGAAGAGACAATGGTCTCCAGTTTTTCACCATATCATCCCAGGTAAGTCAAATCAGTTTAAATTTTTGCGTTCATGCGAACCATTCTCATCAAAACTTAAGCTTACTTAGTTAATTTTGATAATTTTCTATAGTTATTCAAGTTTTTTTACTTGTGGCAACGTTTTGTTTTGTTATAATGGATGGGGCTTCCGACACTACACGTGATTCTTGCACAGAATCGCCATTAACTATACCAGTGTCAATTTCTGGGACAACTCGTTCTTCGACGATTGTAAATGAAAAAGACACTTCTCAATGCTCTAGAACTGCTAAATGTGTAAGTAAAAGTAAACTTACGTCAAAAACAGCTACCTTACAGGCTGAAGTTGAACAAAAGATAAAAAACTTGGAGGACAATATGAATGCTCAATTTGAAAGGTTCCTCCAGTTATTCTCAGCACAAAACAATCAGAACAAGGAGAGTTTAGCACTGCCTATATCTGATAGTGTTAAAGTGGGAAACGTCCCTACAGGGGAGCGTAGGCCAATTTTAAGTTTATTTCTAGTCCCCAAGAAAAATGGGAAAATGAGAATGGTCACAAATCTCAAACCTCTAAACAATTATTTGAAGAAAATACACTTCAAGATGGACACAATGAGCAAAGTATTAGGTCTAGTAAAACTAAAAGATTGGGCAATTTCGATAGACCTATCAGATGCGTATCTACATGTTCCAATTTATCAAAATCATAGAAAATACATGAGATTTTGGATACAAAATCAAAGCTACCAGTGGGAAGCAATGTGCTTTGGTCCAACATTTGCTCCAAGATTTTTTATAAAACTAGTGTTTGCAATAGCAGCATATTTAAGAACTCAAAATATCAGGCTGTTAGTTTATCTGGACGATTGGTTGATTGTCAATCAGAACAAAAACCAATTAGTACAGGATCGACAGAAATGCATCAATCTCTTGGTTTCACTAGGGTTGATAATAAACCAAGAAAAATCGAGCTTAGTACCAACTCAGACAATAACATATCTGGGCGGGGTTTTTCATTTAGACAAGGGAATTGTACATCCTACATTAGAAAGAATACATAAACATTAAGAGTTAATTCAGAAAATGTTTTTAGGTCAGACAACAGCCTCATATTTTCTGAAAGTATTGGGTGTAATGGCCTCATGTGTAGACTTAGTTCAGAATGCTCGTCTACAAATGAGACCAATTCAGTTACACTTGTTACATTTTTGGAGTCCGGCAAGCAAAGATATGACAAAACAAATTCCATTTACACAACATCTAAAATCACATCTTTTGTGGTGCAAAAATTCAGTCAACATGCTGAAAGGCCATTCTTGAGTTTTTCCCAAAGTCGACATTACGGTCACGACCGATGCTTCAATGAAAGGTTTTGGGGGTTATATTGGAACCCAAATTTTTCAAGGGGAGTGGAACAGTGTTCAGAAAAATTGGCACATCAATTG
Source organism: Limnoperna fortunei (assembly GCA_944474755.1). Taxonomy (NCBI): domain Eukaryota; kingdom Metazoa; phylum Mollusca; class Bivalvia; order Mytilida; family Modiolidae; genus Limnoperna; species Limnoperna fortunei. Next base: position 49,103,281 of record OX104114.1, on the reverse strand, counting down.
TCTGAAAATGAAAGCTGTTATGTTGACAATAAAACATTTTCAGAATCAACTGAAAAACAAAGTAGTGTGGATCAAAAGCAACAATACAAGTGTAGTTCAGTATATCAATTGCCAAGGGGGTACAAGATCTCCACAGCTTTGTCTGTTGACCTGGGAACTGTGGCAATTAGCCATAGAGAATGGGATGATTTTAAAAGCAGCTCACATAAAAGGCAAGAAAAACATCTTAGCCGATCAATTGAGTCGAATCAAATTCATCCAACAGAGTGGATGTTGAACAAGAAGGTTGTCAATCAAATTTTTCATCATTTTGGGACACCTCAGATAGATCTGTTTGCTTCTCCTCAGAACAAACAAATTCCAAAATTTGTTACTTGGACACCAGATCCAGATGCACTAGCTCTGGATGCCCTTTCATTTTTTTGGGAGAACCTGTATGCTTATGTGTTCCCTCCTATATGTCTGATTCAGAAGATCTTAAAATATATGAGGCAGTACCATTGTCAGATAATTTTGATAGCCCCCCAATGGTCCAGAAGAATCTGGTATCCAGAGATTCTGGAAATGTAATGATTGCTCCTCCATTAAAACTTCCCATATTGAACAATCTGTTGATTCAGCCACACACACAGATTTATCACCCAGATCCACAAATGTTGGATCTGAATGCATGGCTTCTATCAACAGATCATTTGAAGCAGAGGGCTTTTCAGGCCCAGCTAGAGAATTGCTCACAGCTTCTAGGAGAGGGGGGACACAAAAAGATTATTCCTGCAAATTTGAGAAATACAGTAGCTGGTGTGATTCAAAACAAATTAATCCCTATTCAGCAACTTTGCATGAAATAGCTGATTTTTTAGCATATTTATATCAGTCAGGGTTACAATATAGAACTATATCTGGATATAGATCTATGTTTTCAGCAGTTTTACCTCCTGTTCAAAACTGTCTAGTCGGACAGCATCCATATATTTCCAGATTGATCAAAGGTGTATTTCAATCTAGACCACCTAAAGTAAAATTACTTCCAGAATGGGATTTAGAGGTTGTTTTGAAAACTTTAGAAAATTTCCCTTTTGAACCTTTGGAAATGGCTTCTTTGAATTTGTCACATTGAAAACAGTTTTTCTCATGGCGATAACAACTTTCAGGAGATGCAGTGACTTGCAGAGTCTCAGAATAGATAAGGAATTCATGAAAGTACAGGATAAATGAGTTACTTTCATAAGACATGGTTTATCCAAACAAGATAGGCAAAATCACTTTGGTACAAAAATATATGTACCTTGTTTTAAAGACAGAATGCTTTTGGATCCAAAAAGGTGTTTACAAATTTATTTGAATTTGACAAGAGATGCTAGACAAACATTAGGAGCATTAGATAGAGTTAAATTGTTTATGTCTATAAAAGAACCTCATAAACCTGTTACAACAGTTACTATTTCAAGCTGGATAGTTCAGGCTATTAAAGCAGCTTAAGGTTAAAGCTCATTCTACTCGAGCAATTGCTCCAACTTGGGCTTTGTACAAGGTGCATCAATGAAATCAATTTTAGAAGCTGCAGATTGGGCTTCTGAATCAACTTTTGTTAAATATTACTTGAGGGATTTAAATTCCAATACAGTATTACAATGATAATGTTTATGTATTTTGCAGAACAGTGAACAATGAAGTTGTACATAGATGTTTACTGTAAATAGATGTTTATGTTATGTTGATGTTATTAATGATGGTTTTTAAACCTCAATTTGTGAGTATGGCATATATGACAGAAATTTATTTCTATGCCACCTACTACAGTTAATTCTTTGGAATCAGTTAACACTGTAAGTATTCTATATTTAAATTTAAATGAATATTTCACAAATATATTTAACCCAATTATTATAAAATAGAAATTTTTGAATTTCAAGAAGATATTTTATATAATTGAAAGGTTAAATATATTTGTGAAGAACCCAACACCACCCCTTTATAAATTTCATGTCAGAGTGTTTTTTAATGAACGCTCATTTAAACTGATTTGACTTACCCGGGATTTCAGGCATCTCTGAGTGGTGACGTAAACGGACGTGGTGTATTTCGGAATCACTCGGAATTGTTTATTTGCAATGAGAATGATCTGATCGAGAATTTATATTCTATATTTAATTGTAAATTAAATGAATATTACAGAAATATATCTAACCTTTCAATTATATAAAATATCTTCATGAAATTCAAAAATTTAGATTTTCTTCAATAGTAGTAACAAACACCTCATGTAAATACTTTCTAAAAATGTACCAAAACGTCTTATATAATTCATAAGGCAGCCCATCAGTACTAGGGGACTTGATATAGTTCTTTTTTAAAACAGCAGATAACAACTCATCATAACTTATAACACAATCCAATGTTTGCTTTTGACTGGACATTATAATTGTAATTAAAATAAAAAAACAGAACAAAAATGCATAATTAAGTGGACAAAACATATTGACAACGTTTTTGTTAAAATTCCTAACGTTTTTGTGGACTGCGGCCTTGAAATTTGACAGATTTCCCCCAAAATCGATAGGCTTCTTACCAACCTGATATATAACAATATCCCAAAGTTTCATTTAAATTGGATGTTAACTTTTTGAATTATCATACAGAAACCAAGTTTTTGTTAAAATTCCTAACGTTTCGTAGACTGCGACCTTGAAATTTGACGGATTCCCCCCAAAATTAATAGGCTTCTTACCAACCTGAAATATAACAATATCCCAAAGTTTCTTTCAAATCAGATGTTAACTTTTCAAATTATCATCCAGAAACCAAATGTGGACGGACGAATGGATGGATGGAAAGACGGAAGGAAGGAAGACAGGACAGACACAAGGACTACTATATACCCCCGACTCTGTCGAGCTGGGGTATAAAAATGTTTTATAAATCATCATTTTTGGTGGAAATGTTGTACATTTTTTAGTTGTTAAAAAAAAAGATTTATTATGTCAGCAAATCTAATTATTATTTCCCAGGAAATTTGGTTTGCTTTGTCTTTAATTGTATGGTGTATAGTGTGTGAAGTTTACCTGGTGTGTGTAGCCAGATACTCCTGCTTTTGTAAATATTTCTAAGATTTTTTGTGGACTGCGACCTTGAAATTTGATAGGCTTCTTACCAAACTGATATATACAATCCGCCAAAAGTTAAGCATCAACTAAAAATTTTCTTAAATAATTTTATTACAAAACTATTCATTCAGCATCTGATGCATTAATGCAATGCTTTCAAACAATACCTTTATATAACATACAGGTCAGATGTCAATAATTAGAGTTTTAAAGTGTAAAAACCGTTTCAAAAACTCATCCCACTTCTAATTAACAGACTGACTTTGAATTGTCCGATTGCACATGGATATTGTGGTTAGTTATTATCTTTTAAAGACTTTTCAACATTGGAAGACGAAAATTAAGTATCGCCGAACACTGGCAAGCAATTGGAATGAAAAATGCTGGAATGAGTAACCGCCAAATAGCAGCCAATTTTGGGGTGAACAACTCTGTTATTAGCAGACTTGTTGCGAGGCATAGACAGACAGGGTCAATCGAGGACCGCCCAAGATCTGGGAGACCCCGTAAAACAACCCCTAGAGAGGACTGCTTCCTTGCTCGTCAAGCCAGATTGCACCCCTTTTCAACAGCAGGCCAGTTACCAGGAATGTGGCCTATTGGTGGTCAAATCGGTGACCCAACAGTTATTCGGAGGCTTCACAGATCTCGATTACCTGCCCGCAGGCCTTTGAAACGACCAGAACTGACAAGAAGGCACTGCCAAGCATGAATGGAGTGGGCAAGACATCATCATCACTGGAATATAAGAAGCTGGAGACGTATTCATTGGTCAGATGAAAGCCACTTTCTGTTGAAGCCTTTTGACGTCAGATGCATGTTTGGCGACAAAGGATAGAAACCATATTGTAGCAACAACTGCATTCGGTGGTGGCGGCATTAACGTATGGGGATGCTTTTCACATTACTGCAAGCTCCCTTTACAGATTTTCAACGGTACATTGAATGGTCTGAACTACCACGATGACATCTTGGATGGCCACGTTAGGCCACATTTTGACAACCATGCTCTTGCAGACAGACCAATGTTTCAAGAAGACAACACTCGACCCCATCGAGCCCGTGTTGGGAGGGACTTTATTGAAACAGAAGCCATTGACACAATTCCATGGCCAGCCATGTCACTGGACATAAATCCGATTAAGCATGTGTGGGACTTTATCAGGCGAAAAGTCAATCAACGGAACCCAAGATTCCAACATGTTCGAGAATTAGACGTCGCACTTGTGGAAGATTGGCAGAGATTTCCACAGTATGCCAAACGACAGTCCATTTGTTACTCTTTCACCTCAGGACTTGTTGAATGACTGTAATTTTGTAAACAATGAAAAATTTTGTGTCAAACTAAAACTTAAAATCACCTATTGTTTTGTTGTTTTTTGGCCTATTTTTGTGATCATTATTAGACCACTAGAATTTAATTTTACAATTTGAGGATTTAAATAAAGAATTTTACAGGTTCAAATTTCCTAATGATATATACATTTTCATACAAATTAAACAGTTTCTCATTTGTTTATGTTATTGAAAAAACATTAGATCCGGAAAAGTAGGTGATGATTAACTTATGGCGGACTGTATATTTAAAACAATATCCCAAAAGTTCATTCAAATCAGTTGCAAACTTTTCAAGTTATTGTCATGATTGTCTTGAAACAACTTTTTTGTAAAAATTTGTAACTTTTTGTTGAACTTGACAGATTTCCCCCAAAATTGATAGGCTTCCTACCAACTTAATATATAACAATATCCCAAAGTTTCATTCTAATCGGATGCAAACATTTTGAGTTATAGACTGCGACCTTGAAATTTGATGGATTTCCCCAAAATCGATAGGCTTTTACCAACCTGATATATAACAATATCAAAAAATTTCATTCACATTTATGCAAACTTTATGAAGTATCATCCCGAAACCAAATTTGGATAGACGGACATGAGAACAACTACTAGTATACAGCCCCAACTCTATCGAGGAGGGGTGTAACAAGATTATTTTTAATTTTATATTTAATTTATAACTGTAAGACTATATATCTATCATTGACAAAAATGCTTAAATTACTGTTTATAATTAATTGCAAGTTATTTATTTCAAAAATGAATTAGTTGTTGCTGGTCAGTTGACATTAAATAAACAATTCAAATCATAACCAAATTCGAAGCAATTTGTGTGATTCCTACAATCATTTAATACACTATCCAGAAGTCAAATAACTTGTTTAGATTGTCATCAATACAAATATTCTTCAAAATGATAAACATTACATATAATTGTTCGTTCAAAACTCGAGGATAACCTGTATATTGAGGAAAATGCCTGTAAAATACACAACCAGTAGGTAACATTTTGGAGTGCAAATTTGTACACAATATTGTAAGAATAATACATTTGTGTAAGTCTTTTTTCTTTCCTATCGATCAAAACATCAGAATGCTGTTTAAATCTTTAGTATACAATTTTAAAACCAAACAAATGTTTACCTAAAGCATACAAGGATATAATACTTGGTTGAAATCTTGTATTCGTGGGTAGATAGTCCCCACAAAAACCAAGTAAACTGGTATTCAATGAATAAAAATGAAACCACAAACATTAATTTCAAATTCAGTTTTTATAAAAAATGATGTTTAGAGACAAATACACAATTCATCCTCCACCTCCTCTAAAATGTCTATTTTGTTTTTCTTTGATTATATATCCAGGCAATTGTTGATTGATTGATTGGATGTCTGCTTTACGTCCAGCGAGCAGTATGTCAGCTATATTCAGGACAGGAACAAGAATGTAATGTTTCATTTAATTTTCATTTCATTATCCAAGGTCTCAAAGAAAATTACATCTAGTGGACTTTTGGTGGTATCCAGTGATGTGTTTTGTTTAGATGGAAACATTTAATGCTTTAAATTATTTGAATTCTGTGGTAGTAGATAATTTTCAATGGATTGGTTAAGGTAATTAGTCAGAACTACTACTTAGTATTTACCATGTGTCTGTTGAAACTTATGTTGCATATTTGAGTCTTACTGCAGCCAGGGTGTGCTCAACTCCAGTCTTAATTCTAATATGACGTCCTTTTAGTGTCAAACAAAATACATGATACATATATACTTTGCACATGGACAATGCAAAGTAACTTCCCACTAGTTTTTATGTCAGAATGTTAATGACTGAATATCGAAGTTCCAATTGAAGTAAAAGTCCACCAAACATTGCAAATTTAGCAACATTTCTAGACTGAACATTTTTTATCATGCAATGATAGCTAGAAAGTAATGGCATACTAGTATATAACCACTTGAATAAAAATCTCATATGATTTTGTCATATTAGAATTGTACTAATTCATTTTTGGGTAAGATTAATTTACACATGGGCTGGGCCTTTATATTCTTATTTACTATCTAGCTCCACTCGGTAAAAAATAATAAAATATAAAGGCCCAGGCCATGTGTAAATGAGTACAACATCATACTCCCCACCCCCCATGAACTATTTGTTAATTGACCAGTTTTGCCCAACCTCAATGTTTTCACCAGTTACTACAGCTTCCTCTCCAAACACATAAAGACTCACAGAGATTATATTTGCCCACCGGGAAGACAACTGAAATCGGGTAACCTTCACAGGATGAGGTTGTGAAATAAACCTTGACTTGTGAGGATGTCTGTTTATAGGTTCTCTCTATTATTCATGTTTAGCTAATAGACAAAAATATTAAATTCTAAAGAGTGAATAAGTATAATGTTAAAAAAAAATTTTTCCATTTCTTATAAGAAAACTAGAAATCAAAACAATCAGGTAAAAGAACTCACAATATAATTTCCTGTGCCCGAGTTATACTGACTAATAAGGTGAACATTTGACTCCTACATGACGTAGTGGAGCTTCGGTAAAAGCAGCATTTACACCCTCTGAAACAAAACGTTCCCGTACAAATGTTAAACGGACCAACCAAAAATGACATACGAACGGACGAAGAACGAACGAACGCTCTTATCGTTCAGACGAACCATTTAAAAATTAACCAATCAGAGATAAGCTATACGCTTCAATCGTTCGTATGTGGGAAAACGAATGGAGACGCCTATATCGTGCTTTGTAAAAATCAAGAAACGTTCGATCATTTTAAATAAAATCTTAAGAATCAAGCTGGTTTATATTAAACAAATAAAAAATTGAAAAGGCATAAATAATAAAATAATTATACTTCATTTTCATTAAATCAATCATCATTTAAATGAGTTGTGACAGCTCATTAAAACAGGTAATACACACACACAATAAAAAAACGTGACAACATAACAAGCCTACGAGAAAATGTGTGGGGTTGAGTATTTTTATTAAATATTCACGTTCGGGATTTGGTCTAAACATGGAAATGTTTTAATAATGGACCTATAAAATATTTTTTATCACAGTGTAAAAAAGAAGCGAGCTAAATCACGCCGGGTATTCGGACACACAGAACAGGGTGGAACACAAAAGAACGGGTGAGGTGGATAAAAACATCGTGTTCAGGTAGGTGTGTTATTTTCATTCTGAACGTATTGAAATAGGATTAAAGACAGAAATAAGTTTATAACGACTTTTGTATGTCCCTGAACTACTAGTACACCAAGTATTGTCTGTTTTTACTGGAGAAATAATCCACAGGAACGTCATGAACACGGAAATTACTTCGGAAAAAGTATATTTCCAACTTTCGTTGATTGTAACTTCTCGCGAAGAGCAAGTTACAAAGTTTTTATGGTCAATATAGATACCCCAATGCATACTTGATTATCTTTGAAAAGTTGAACTTCTAATTCGACGTATTAAGCACAGTATTCTTCATTAACCAAACATACTTGGCGAAATTTTGACACAACCGACCGTGGGTGAGGACACTGTGGAACGCGGGTGTGTGCTCCTTAGAGAACACAACGAACCGGGTGAAAATGCATACATTTTTTATTTAAACTGTTCGTCCCTTTCTATTATTGTAATGAGCAACCGTATATTTTCTTTTCAGGAATAGTTTATCCTGCAATCCTGCAATCCTTCGATTAGAGCAGCTTAAATTTTGTATGTGTTTCACTGCCACTGGCTATGAAACGAGTTTCAGCCACGCCCACTTTAAGAACTCCGTAATGTACTTGTTTGACCTTTCTTGCCAAATGTAAACAAATCGGAATGTTGCAATTGCGCAAATACGTGTTTTTGTTTTAATCCATAAATAAATATATTATTTTCATCTGTGTTGGTTTTTTCTCTTCTAAAACAGACACTTCAAACAGGCTAAATTAAAAGTATTATGGCGCAACCCTGCAAATCCAGACCATGCATGTCTATTTATTTTGCAACTACCGGTTCAACTATACAAATACGACACTACGAATAAAGCAAAGCTTTATTTAAGAAATAGATTATTGCGAATTAGTTAGAACATGGTCAGACCATATATTTGTCAGCGAGGTATAAAATGAAGAAAAATATAAGGTCTGACCATGTTCTAATTCGCATAGATACCAATTGCAATAATCTATTTCAATTCTAATATGTATAACAAATGAGTTAAAATTTCGCAGCGGCTCTAAGAGGACGCTTTTTGAAACTAATAAGAGATATCCCACAGCAGTATGTTAAAGCAAATAAAATTGACATACACATATATTCTCGTCATTTTATTGAATACACTTACCTTTTAAGCAAATAAATATTGAGAAATCTTAACAAAATTGCATTTAAGCGTATATGACAGAACTTACTTCGTCATAAATGACTCTAAATATAATACTGAAGACCAAATCTGTCATATGTTAGATTTTCTGATGGACAACATATTCGTCATGTTTGGTTGACATGTTTTTCAACAGACTGCTGGTATTCCAATGGGTACTAATTGTGCTCCTCTCCTCGCCGACCCATTTTTGTACTCTTATGAGGCTGAGTTCCCAGAAGACCTACTGAAGAAGAAAGAAAAGACACTGGCCCAGACCTTTAATTTAACATTCTGTTATATTGCTGATGTTTTGTCCCTCAACAATGCTAAATTTGGTGACTATTTAAATTCAATTTACCCTGCGAGCTTGACATTAAAGATACCACCAATACACTGTCAGCCTCTTACTTTTCTAGACCTTTTCTAGAAATAGACTCAGGACAACTACAAACTAGACTCTACCGTACAAACGTGATGACTTCAACTTTCTTATTTTCAACTTCCCGTTTATTGATAGCAACATTCCAGCAGCTCCAGCGTATGGTGTATATATTTCACAACTTATACGTTATTCTAGATCCTGGGATAGGTATTCCGATTTTATTGACCGATCACTGCTGTTGACTGCTAAACTACTCAAACAAGGGTTTGTTGTACCTAGGTTGGTGTTACCTGTTCAGAAGTTCTATGGTCGTCACCATGACTTAATTGATCCTTATGGGAAATCAGTGTCTCAAATACTATCTGACATTTTCGCTGCGTCATGGTGTTTCCTATTCCTGGATTTGACTTTTCCCTAGACATGACAATAAGTAACTCGATGGGTGTCTAATTAGAGACAGACACTGCTTACTGATCCGGAGCACCTGAGTGCACCCATGGTTTTTATTAGGTTCGGGTTACTCTCTTTCTGTTTTTGTGTTTTGGTTTTTGTATTGCGTTTGTCTATATCCGGATTTGTAACTGTCCCTTGACTTTTGGCTCTTGTTGTTCGGCCGGATTTTTTGCTTTTTTCATAAATCGGATCACCTCGGTTATTTCCCGACCATTGACGGAAATGGCCGAGAGATGTTCCGATTACTATTTTCATATGACGTCGGAATTCTAATTGTGACGTAATAGCGGGCCAAAACGTATGAAGGACGTCATATTAGAATTGTAAATAATGACGTCGGCTCCTGGTGCCCTGTCCTTACATTTAACGATATTTAGTATTCTGTTCTGGTTTACGGCATGTTGTCAAATACGATATTTGTTTGTGAAGTCAGGCTATCACATGATTACGCTCCGAAAATTTCAAGTCAAAAATCGGTTAAAGTGCACTTTTAATGCCTTTTATTAGTATAAAATGGATTTTGTGGTTGCAGAAGAAAAACAATATTCGTACATTGTTGGAAAATATAAAGTTTATTTGTACTCGCCGAGAAACAGGTAAGAAATTCTCCATAGAACCTCGCATTCCTACCTGTTTCTAAGGCTAGTACAAATAATCTGTATATTTAATGACAATGAACGAATATTGTATATATGTGCGATTGCCATTAAACATACAGGAAAAGTTTGTACGCCGAATCGGCGAGTTTCGTAATACAGTACAACTTATGTGATATTGAAAATAGTATCTTGTTGTATTTCTGTTCATAATGTTTTACTAAACTTGTTACGTGCATTACTTTTTTATTCATTATTCACCTTGAAAAGCAGAAATCGTTCTTGAAACATCACTCAATTTACGTCAATCATGTTGATTACCAAAATACTGCGCACTATGTGTATAGGCTTAATAAGGATACAATTACAAAATTTTTTAGGAGGAAATATTTTAGGATAGATTGCAGGATAAACACAATATTAGTATATTGACTTAGCATAAACACAATATAAGGACTCGGCACGAAACTAGGAAGATTGGGCAGAGCCTAGCCTTTATACTCCGTTTCCATGGTTTCTAAGCCTTGTCCTTATATTGGGTTTATGTCAAGTCAATCCACTAATATTATATATAAATGCTTTTATTGGCGTAAAAGAAACTTGCTTAGAAACAATTATAGACCATAGTTCATCTGATCATGGCACCAAAACGCTTAAATACAGACAACTTATATTGCACGAACCAATGGGAAATGAGGTTAACTTAGTATACGTAAGTGCACATAAAATGTATTCTATAACAAAGATATAGGACTAACATGACTTAAACTGGTGTTCTACAACATTTGGACACAGAAAACTAAATAAAACAGTGATTAGACACTTCTTTAATACCAGGTCATTGCTAGTTAACGCCATGTTCTGTGTGTCCAACACCCGCGTTCTAAGTGGTCTTCATCTCGAATCACCCGCGGTCCGTTGTGTCAAAATTTCGCTAACTATGTTTGGATAATGAAGAATACTGTGCTTAATACGTCGAGTTAGAAGTTAAATTCTTCACAGATAATCAAGTATGCATTGGGATATCTATATTGACCAAAAAGACTTTGTAATTTGCATTTCGCGAGAATTTACAATCAACGAAAGTTGGAAGTCTACTTTTTCCGAAGTAATTTCCGTGTTCATGAATGAAAATAACACACCTACCAGAACACGATGTTTTCATCCACCTCACCCGTTCTTTTGTGTTCCACCCTGTTCTGTGTGTCCGAATACCCGGCGTGTAAATCGTCCATTTTATTTTGATCACAGTAACTATTACACATTCCCGAGGAAGCTTTTATAATTAATCTTTATTGCATATAATGAAATGTACTAATCCAACTATTTATTTACTATGTTAAACCATATAGTTTCATAAATTTAGGGGTAATTTATTATAAAAATTCTCTATTGGAAAATGTTCATCAAGGTGGTGTTCAAAAAACACATTTAAAATCACATTTGTAATATCACTCCCGAGACTTTTGCAATAATATTAAAAACCATATTTAACATTAAAAAAACTACCGAGACCTTCCAGATACAATTAAAAACTAAATTAAACATATAAAATCACTCCTGATACATAAGAAATGCAATCAAAAACCATAATACAAAATATAAAATCAATCCTGAGACCTTAGCTATGCAGTGAAAAACCATATAACACATACAATTTCTATACTGAGACCTAATAGCAATACAATTAAAAACCATATTTCACATATAAATCACTCCTCAGACCTTTGCGATACAATTAAAAACCATATTTCACATGCAAAATCACTACTGAGACCCTAGCAATACAATTAAAAACCATATTTCACATATAAATCACTCCTCAGACCTTTGTGATACAATTAAAAACCATATTACACATATAAAATCACTCCTGAGACCCAAACAATACAATTAAAAACCATATTTCACATGCAAAATCACTACTGAGACCCTAGCAATACAATTAAAAACCATATTTCACATATAAATCACTCCTGAGACCTTTGTGATACAATTAAAAACCATATTACACATATAAAATCACTCCTCAGACCTTTGGGATACAATTAAAAACCATATTGCATATATAAAATCACTCCTGAGACCCTAGCAATACAATTAAAAACCATATTTCACATGCAAAATCAATCCTGAGACCTTTGCAATACAATTAAAAACCATATCACACCTATAAAATCACTTCTAACACCTTTGTGATACAATTAAAAACCATATTGCATATATAAAATCACTCCTGAGACCCTAGCAATACAATTAAAAACCATATTTCACAAGCAAAATCACTCCTGAGACCTTTGCGATACAATTAAAAAGCATAATACACGTATAAAATCACTCCTAACACCTTTGCGATAAAATTAAAAACCATATTACATATATAAAATCAATCCTGAGACTCTAGCAATACAATTAATCAAAGTGCAGACTGCACCGAAGGAAAGGTTGCTTCGGAAGAATGAAATGAGATTCCTGCCTCATGTTTGACAGGCAATAAAATAAACCAATGTAAAATAAATCAGATAAATTTAGAAACATATTAGATATAAATTTAAAAGACTAGAAAAAAAACTTTGCAATCCTCATAATTGATAGCCCCAGGTCCCCTATGTCTTCAATGGCAATGTCCAGGGCTTTGCTGTTGGAAACTCCAAAAATCGTTTTGCTCAAACTGTAAATATCAGGTGCACAATTCCACCATATGACAAAGAATTCTGCAAAAGTCTCATCAAATCCCACTCGGTGGTGCAAGTAGTTGTGGATAAGGGATATGTATCCCCTACATCAAAGAATGGCAAGTCAATGTTTGCTATGGAAAATCCTAAATATCATTCCAATCAAAATATAAAATATCAGGTGTACAATAGCACTATGTGACAAAGAGTCCATCAAAATCCATTCAGTGCAACAATACAATTGAAGATGCTTCTATCATAACTTTTATAAATATGTTAATAAATAAGACAAAATTACTGCTGCCCATTTCAGACATAAAAATCGCACCTGTTATATGGTTGGAATATAACTTGCATGAAATACATGTACATATACTAAAGTATGTAAATGTCTCCCTATAAATGTAAGTGATGGCATAAGCTTCTAAAATATTCAAAACTAAAATAATTTATTTCTGTAATACTCCAGGTCTTCAGTTGCCGAGTGGTTAAGGTAGTATTTATCTACTATTGATCGAATGCCTGTCAGCACTTGTTTGAATCTTACTGCTGTCATGGTGTGCTCAACTTCAATCTTGATTGACAATTATTTAAAAGACTCCTACACTCTGGCTTTCTCCTTCAATAAAAACAGGACGCCCAAATATATTTGAAAAATTACTGAAAGTGGTATTAAACAATTACAACACAGGGATCTGTGCAAATCAATTTTCATGTGCTTTCGCATGATACAGGGTCGATTTTGTTATATCGAGTCCCACACACTGTAACAAGATCGACCCAGTATTATTCAAAAGCGAATGTAAATCAATTTTTATAAATCCCCGGGATTCAAACAAACAAAAAATTGTAAGATTGATTGATTGATTGGATGTCTGCTTTACGTCCAGCGAGCAAGTATTTCAGCTATATTCAGGACGGGAACAAGTTAACAAACAATAAATCAACGGAAAATGGGGGTGGAATGGGTCACAGGAATACAATTTTGACTGCCACTGGAAGTATGGAGTTTTGGGTAGGGGCGAAAATTTAGCCTTTTGTAGCGGCTACAATGAGCCTACTCTTTTTCGAAATCTACAAAAGGGGTCATTATCGTGCAAGGAGCGTGGCACTCTCTAAACACGTTACCCACTACGGTCCGCGGTCAGGCTTTCCGTATTATGCCCTGACAACCCACCAACGAGAGGGTCTCCCCTATCCGCCACCCGGGAACGCGCTGGGCTGCTCTGTGGGTCGAGCACTGGGAACCCTCCCAGTATGGTCCCAGAAAAAATTGTAAGTCTGTATGAGGCACATATATCAGAATGTATGTCAACTAGTTTGTTTTAAATTTAAACTAAAAGACACAACAGAATGGAGTGCTTTTCTGCTTGCATTTTTTTAAATTAATATTCAACATGCGATATTGTAACTTTTTATTACAAAAATCCAATAAAAAATTTCCACTGTACATATTCCATACTATGCTTATTGTTTACATGTACTTGACTTTTGCTACGCCAGCTTTCATGTCGTTCTATGGCATTCGCGCCTAAACCGCAAACGACATTACCCCAAGGTTTTCAAATAGCCAATAATCGCTTGCTCCAAGTTACACCCATTCTAATTTTGGTCAAAATTAACCTTGGAAAATCGCTCTATCAAATTAAAACACATCATTTCAAAACGCTGAACAAATGTTAAAAAATAATTCCTGATTTCAATTTGCAGCTTTTTGGATATACATAAGGAAAATAAGATCGACCAATACGCGCTAATAGGTTTTATTTGTCACTCAAAAAACTTCTGCTAAAACACACTGACTTGATCACATCTTCCTTTGTTTTAAGGAACACATAAAATGAAGAAAAATATATCGTTTTGACTTTCGTTAAATTAGATACTTAAAGCATAAAAATGCAACATCGTCTGAAACGACGGCAATTTCGTGAGGTAAACATACACGGAAAATTGGTACGTTTTTTGGCTTGTTACGATGGGTGGTGACCAATTTCGACTCGTGTAACGAGAAATATTAATGGTTCAGCATGAATTACCAATTATAAAAATTAATGAAAAGGACCGGAAACAAATTGTGTCAGCTTTTACTGCGGAATAATGTAGCGACATGGCGAGTGCAATTGATCACCGATGTCGAATAATCCATTTACTATTCTTGTTTCACAAACACCAAAATATCTTTTTCAATACATTTTTATTAGTTAGAAATTGTTATATTTTTAATTTAACTACTTGTATTTTATTTACAAAACTACATGACATATTCTCCCAACCTTAAAAATTTTTATAGATGGCGCCGCTCTGCAAAATCTGTACCTCGACTAAGCACACACTTTGTGTTGATTTTCATTTAATTAAACACGTAAAAAATAGAATGCAAAATCGTATGAAACGACGACCACACGATCGCACAAATTAATCATTAAATCACTCCAATCATAATAACGTCGTCAAATATTATTAGACTGTCAGTACTATATTTGTCGGTCCAGTGAACAGCTATCGCGAGGATTGCCAAATATCGCGTTGATTTCCAAAACCAAAAATGTATCTCGCGGATGAACATGGAATATTAGTTTAAATCGTAATATTAGTTATCAGTTATACAGTAAATGAGACATAATACGAAAGGACATGTATAGTAAAGTTGTTCAAGATAAATGTGGTGCACCGATTCATGTAATTGATAGATTCCTCAAATGTGACCTATATTTTACGAGCGTAAGGTTTTATTACACGCCGGTCGCAGTAGTTTCTATGTATCAGAGCGTTAGCAAGGGGAAAGTTTGCTACGCAACCTTCCCAAAAACCATATATTTCACATGCAAAATCACTCCGGAGACCTTTGCGATACAATTAAAAAACATTTTACACCTATAAAATCACTCCTAACACCTTTGGGATACAATTAAAAATCATATTACATATATAAAATCACTCTTGAGACCTTATAAGATGCAATATTAAACAATAGCATACTATAATTCACTTCTTTGACCTAACTAAGATGCTAAATCAGTCGTGAGACATTACACATGCAATTTAAAACCTAGGAAATGAAATGTCTGTATTACCAAACAAACATTGTGACATCAAATTAAGATTTTATGCAAGATTATTCAGTTTTTGTATCCAATGAGGACAATGTAGGGATATTCAAAGACTTTTGGATAAAACATACATTTTTAAAAGGTTTTAGGGACTAAAATAGAAAACTTTCATAGGTGTTTATAAAATTTGTACAGTGTTCAAATAAATCATATTTATTTGTACAACCTAAATAGTGTAGATGACAAAATAGATGAAGAAAGTATTTCATATTGTTCATGTTTATATTTAATATAAAACATGTTCATGATTTTATTGAATTTATAGTTTTAAAATAAAAACACTTTATTTGACATTTTAATGTTCAGGTTATTTTAATTTGAATGCAGTATTTTCTATCAGACTAACAAAGTGTAAACTATTTTCTTTTACGAATGCTGACGAACGAATGAACCTTTATTTTTACCTGTACTGCGCATGGACAGACGAACGAACGGTTTTTTTTACTTGTTTTGCACATGTGGACGAATGAACGAACAGACGAACTGATGGACCAAGGAAAAATGATATACGAATGAACGGAAAACGAAAAACGAACGCATAAATGGGAACGTTTTACGTTTCAGGGGGTGTACATGCAATTCAAGGTAACCTGGGAAAATGAATCTTATAAATTGACCACAAGCATATGGAATATTTGCATAATATCAACAACAAATGAACAAATGTGGAAACAGAAAAATGTCTAATGCCTGCATTCTGCATCTGTAGCGAAAACAAATGACTTAATGAGTAACATGTAAATAACATACAGTCATCATATTAAATATATAATGCATAGCTACTGAGAAACTTACTGTCATACTTTCAACAGCAACTTGTACGCCAAATATTGTCATCCTACCATGCATGGTTAATGAGGAACTGATTTAATCCAATAACTTTAAAGTCACTGGACCATGAAATTGAGGTCAGTCATATGACCCCTACCAGACTGTCAAGATAAGGTGAAGTGAGTTCTCCTTATAATTTTGACCCAGGGAAACAATGGATCATGCTACCATAATAGCACAGATGAAACATACACTTACCTATCTATTAATAAATCCAAAACTCCTTGAGGTGTAGCAAATGTTCTAAAGGTTGCTAAAAAAACATTAACATAGGTGGAGTCCAGTTCTCCTTTTACTGTCACTAAACTTTCAACTAGTTTTTCTAATGTTCCAGCTTTAATAACACGAATTTTCTGTGTCTCCCACATAAGATGTGAAAATTCCTTTCCTTTCTCATTCTCCAACTAAAAATGAAAGTACATGAACATGACAGTAATACTTTTAAATACATGAATTTGATCTAAATAAGAGATCAGTATTTTCTTTTACAGTTTAAATGAAGTTAATTTTAAAAATTTTTTGTCAAATATACATGTTCTTTATGCTACATGTATTTGGTGTTCATGTTACTGAAAGAATATTTTTTACTCCAGTGAAGATTTCAATTGTTTGCATGGAATGCTACAATTTTACAGCTTCGGTGTTTTGTGAAGGTTGGAAGGTGGAGTGCTAGGTTTAAATCTTAACTCTGGGTCGAGCACTGGGAACCCTCCCAGTATTGTCCTAGAACAAAGTTTGAAACTAGTAACCTGTGAGCTACTGCCTAATCAGTATACCCCCACTATTATGATCATTAAATTGACTAAGTCAGAAAACAGGAAGTAGCTACAGACCTGAAATTGGTACTCACAATATAAGATCACATGGTAAGGTCAAATATAAAATTTCAAGAAATTGTGATAAGTAGTTGCTGAGAAAACTGTTACGAAAATTTTCATCCTTTTACCAATATAGTTGAAAATTGACTAAGTTGGCAAACAGAAAGTAGATATGCGACAGACCTGAAATTAGTAGTAGCAATAAGGGCCACATGGTAAGGTCACATATAAAATTTCAAGTGGTTGTGATAATTTGCTAGAAAACTGTTACAAAAGTTATGCTGTGGTCAGAAGTATGGACGAAGGGAAGGACAGAGGTAAACCAGTATACCCCTATTTGAAACAAGGACCTTAATAAATAGTGAATAATTTTTTTGCTTGAAGAAAGTTTTGTGTATGTGTCAAAAAATTTAGAAACCATCACATATAGTGTGCTGAAAATAACAACTGTCTAGAAAAATGGGAAAACTTTCTGTGAAGTTTCAGCAATCTGGGTTGAAAGCTGAAGAAGTTTTTTACACAAAATATGGAAAGTTAGTTTGTGAAGTTTCAGAGATCTGTGTTGAAAACTGTAGAAGGAGTTGATTGGACAAAATAGGTACCGTCTAATGAAAATATTCTGCAAATTACTAGGTTTGTTCCCAGGTCTGTAAAATAAGTAAACAAAGTCCTTGAACAATTCCATAACAACAGGTTTACAACTTTTTGTGTAAAGTTTCAGAGAGCTGGGTTGAAACTATAAAAGAGTTGATTACACAAGTGGAGGTATAATAAGAAAATTAAGAATTAATGATAAAGTAATGAGATATATAGGATCTAACAACGGTGGGAGGGCAAAACTGAAAAATCTCTGACACCCAAGTGACAAGATTTCAAGTCTCCAACGAGGCTCTGCTGAGTTGGAGACCAAAAGAAATCTTTCACGTGGGTGTCTGAGATTTTCCCATCCTGCCCTACCACATGTGTTTTATTCTATTTCTCACTAATTCTTTTAAAAAATCCTGTGCTGTTATGTTTGTTGTCAACAAATAGAGTTATCTACCCTATCAAACTACAATTTTACAGGAAAAAGAGCGTGAAATTCTTATATAGTCACCCACGAGTTGAGATAAGGATATCTCAACCGGCTAAAAATAGGTACCATGCTGTCTCATTAGTGAGAAAATGAATTTCTTCGTAAAGATAACTGTTTAAAGTAATCAGTAAAATTCTGATCAATTAAATCAAATATGGAAACTTACAAGTAATTCCTATAAATTTGCATAGGCCACACCTTTGCCTCCAAATATGGAAAACTGTGGGAAATGTAATCACAGAGATATTCACAGGTAAATAGAAAACGGTAGGTCCTATTCACAGGTGAGGAAATAGAATTTTTATTAAATTTATATAGAAACTAGAGGCTCTTAAGAGCCCCTATCACTTACCAATGACCAATGGCAGTCATGTTGGATTTTGAATCGGCCCCAAAAACTCTACTCTTTATGGTTTTCTCTAAAGCTATTATTTTTGACACATTGATAAAAAATGTATGTTCTATTTTTAGTATCAGTGGCCATCTCTGTTTATTGATTAACACCCTTGGTACAAATAATATAAAAATAGGTAACCTAAAGATAATTGTGGCCAAGTTTTTTTTTTTTAAATTTTCCAAGTGTTTTCAGAGAAGATTTTTTTTTGATTTCTGGACATCAGATGTTGAATGCTTTTATCTAGGTGAGCTAAAAAAGTTTCAGTTTAAAATATTAACAAAGTGTTCCTTGTTTTAAAAAACAGATAAAAAAGTGGAAAAATAAATAATATTTTAAATTACAGCATTAAATGTGCAAGCATTATGTCAGCTATAACTTCATCAATTGTGAGAGTATTTAATCGACCAGATGAAAAAACCCACTTAAAATAAAAAAGGAAGCAATAATGATTGGAATGAAGTACTGGGTATGTCATTGTAGGCTCCTTAAACTGAAACATTGTGGGATTCTTGGAACTTGAGTCCTCATCCAATGGGCATTGGTTATGTTTCTTTGAATGATGTTTAACGTCACTTTTAGCAACTGTTCAGCTATATTATGTTGTCCAGTTTTTATTGTGAGAGGAAGCCGGAGTACCCTGAGAGAACCCCGACCTTCAGTAGGAAAATTGGCAGTCCTTGTCAATTAAGATTGTAGCCAATTACGCCCTGCCTGCAGTGAGACTCCAACCCACAACCTCAGTGTTGACAGACCTATGATCAATAGTTGATGAACTACCTTAACCATTCGGCCACCGAGGCCCCCATTGGTTATGAACTCATTTCTTAAAAGTTCATGATCGCCGGGGGATAGGGGTGGTGGGGACAAAAAATAGTATTAACCTGAGACTGGTGTAACAAGTTGATTTATAGGTTTCTTTATCAACATACAACGCATCTAGAACTATTATACCTCTTCTGTGTGCCTTTTGTACTAAAATAGAGGTCTATTATATAGAGACAGCCCGTCAACATTTCACATTTGAATTTCAAATTGACATAAAATCTTACCTTTCAGTCATGTGAGTTATATATTGTCACTTAAATGTAAAAACAAACTTCTGTGAGCTTAAAAGGACAAGAATATACTGGTAGTTGTGTCAGCGTTAACTATGGAACAATTTTGTAAACAAATGACTGGGTGCTGTGTTTACATAGATAAAAAGATCATTTTCAATCACCAATGTTAATGAATCTTGATTATAATAGGAACATATACATACTAGTATAGTAAGGCCAGGCACCAAAATATCTGTTTAACCAATTTCCTTATTATTTAGAAACATTGTCATATTTATTTATTTAATTTACCACTGCTGAGTCGGTAAATTCATCCACTAAGATACCTGGAGAAATTACCAATTGTCATTATATAACTACTGTAACTTTACCTCTGAAAATGAGTGGTAGGTAACTTTTTTAAGGTAAGCACTATACACTGCTCCTTTCTCTCTTTCTTCACGCCAAAAACGTGTGATGTCATCCTGAAAATAATATTAATGTTTTATTCTATCTCCTCTTGAAAAGGTCTGTCTACAGTTGTGAGAACTGTAAAATTCATTACCTGCTTGTAACTGGTTACATGTATTTATAAAATTGTACATATTGAGCATGCAGTAATGCAGTGGTGACATAATAGAGATACATAATACATGTATTCTAGTATGTACAGATGTAAATTGTACATATTGGTAATTTATTCTGAAAAATAATGATAATCAGCTACCATTAATAATTATTTTAATAATATTTAAGACTGACTCATTGTAAAAGAATAATTACCTGTGCACACAATGATGACAGATATTTTCTTTTTACTTTCAGCTGAAATTAGGTTACATGACTGTCAGAACTCAATGTACATGTGCATTCAATTCTTTAAGGTTTTCTACTACATTATTATGATATTGTGCTAGTTTTTTTATGTGCATATTCCTTCAGTTTTTACACCAGAAGAGGATTTTATATGCCAAGCCTAGGTTCTTTCAAAATGTTATCACAACATACACATATAAACCTTAATTCCAGGGTAAAGCTCACTTATTTAAAATGTGATTTTTATCTTATTAGTGTATATAATAATCACTTTCTTTTTTGCCTTTTATAACAGATGAGGTTTCTGTCACCATTGAACAGTTTCATGCATTTTCAATTCAGATGAGATCTAGACCTGCTGAAAGTAGACATCTTTGCAAAAAACATATTGTTGATTATCAATCTAATTAAAATTAAATCTTTCACTTGCTCCCCCCTTTTTGCTATGGTCGCTGCCTGTAGACCTTACAACGCAGTGACCAATAACTAAAAGGGGGGAGCAAGTGAAAGATTTAATTTTAATTAGATTGGTTGATTGTACAAGTTAAATAGTATGGTAATAAAGAAATTGTAAAAATTTATTCCATAATTACTAAGAAGTGATCTGGAGACATTCAATAACAGGATGTTCCAAGGGGGTTTGTTATACATATAATTTTATTGCCTGGTTTAATAAATTGCTTGGATGTAAATAATTGTTTGGGAGAATTTTAGCAACTATGAAAAAAAGGTAAATGTTGTTAAAAAATTTGTTGAACAAATGCAAACAATTTCTCAACATTTACATACTCATTAACAGGGCACAAAAAGAAGGAAGTTACAGTAGTCCACCTTAGTTTTCCATTGATAAATGAGCATTTTTGCACAAGTTGTTAAAAATAGACAATTTATGTATAACTTGTATTTCTGTGATGAATATAAAATTTTTAATTAAAAATAGGTGAATAAATCAATTATTCAGTAAAAAAAACTACTTCCTCTGTATCTCCCATATGGTACCCCTGCAATTAAGGTCATATTTGTGAAATACCTCTTTATTTTACCACCTGAACATGCTGAATACAGTTGTTAAGGTTAAGATTACAGTCATATCTTCAAGCCAATAATTATACTTTATTGCATAATAAACCCAAGAGGTTAAGCATACATAAACATACAAAAACAATGAACATGTTACTGTACATATACAACCTAAGATAATATTGTACTTACAAATATGTATGAATTTGACCAATGTGGATCTCAATGTCGCAACTCAAATGATTGCTTTACAAAATCAACAACCATGGGTAAAACATCCATATTTGGGTTAAGAACAAAAATTAATTTATCAATGGCATCAAGCTGGTAAAAATTAACATAATTTGTTTGTATAAAATCAATAAATATTCTTCTTATATTATTATTAATTTGACAATGAAAAAAGAAATGAGCTTCATTATCAATTATTTTGCATGATTTATACAGAGTCTTTGTTCTCTTGGTATATTCTTGTATCTACCAAGTTCAATCTCTTAGTTATGGTCACTAATACGTAGTTTGGTAAGTATTCTTCTACTGTTAAAGTTTTGAAGATTTAAATAGTCCGAAACATTAACATCAGACTTTAGTTGCTGTAAAGCTATAATTTCGAAGAAGCATCAAAGCTAGATATTTTATTTATTACAAGTTCGTCATATTTCTTTTTAATAGTCTTTTTGATTTCTCTTTTAATGTGTAACTTAATTTCCTTAAAACTTTTATTATCATTTTCAAAATTTTCATAATCTATTTCAAATTCTGTCATTACAGATCTAGCAAAGCTATACCAAGTATACACACCATCTGTGTGGAGATTTTTATTTAAATAGAGGGTTTATATCTATACAGTTTAGTCTAGAAAAATAGCAAATAACTTGTGTTTTAATAAAAGTATCTAGTGGTAATCTACCAAGTTCAGATTTTGCAGCAATATTACATAATGTTTTTCTTACACCCAAAACACTTTTACAAAATTTATTGTGTACTTTTTCAAAAGCAGGCTTATCAGAAAATGAATAATTAGCCACCACTAAACATAACAATTTCAGCAATATTGCGTTCTAGAAAAGCAGTGCTTAGTTGCCTCCAAACTTAAATTTTGACCTTTGTTACATTCCTTATTCAATCTGCTCTCAACAGACCAATGGACCTTTCTAGAAGAGGCTACAATTACTTTTAACGATAGCACCTTTGCAAATGTCTCTGTGTCAACAATGGAAGTTAACAGGCAGTCTCAATGATGACCTACAGCTTTGAGATTATTCTGATAAAATTCTAAATTAAAGCACACAATTAGGCAACCACTGTCTGTTCAACACAAACTGGTTTCATCTGACAAGTAGGCCAAGAGGCCTATCTTCACAGAAAATGCTATGATAGTCTCCCAAATCTTAAGTCCTTACCCGATTTGTTGTTTAATGTTCACTTACAATTTGGCTTATCCTTTAATGGTGGTGTCCACACATGACAAACACCGGTAATTTGTCAGAGTGACATTCCTCTTATCCAAATAATTTGCTTTTGAACACTGTTTAACAGATGGGGGAGACCCATTTTATCAATGTTAAAATAAACCAGCTTACATAGAGCATGAAGTATAAAAACTTTAATAATAAAGCCAATGATTAATACATGTGCACCTGCAAGCAATGACACAGGATCCAGGTTTATACATGTACACAGCTACATTAACAGCTGGGGGAGACCTATTTTATCAATGTTAGAATAAACCAGCTTACATAGAGCATAAAGTATAAAAACTTTAATAATAAAGCCAATGATTAATACATGTGCACCTGCAAGAAATGACACAGATCCAGGTTTATACATGTACACGATAAGCTAAATTATAATCACTGGGGTTTTAATCACACGTGGAAGAGGCAATGACTCAAAAACATGCCACAAACAATACATGTGTACCACTGCTACTGATTAATAAAAAAATACTTCTAAGACTCAACACAAAAGGGGCTCAGTCCTTTCGATGGTGTCTTCCTATTGTTAAGCCATTGATAATAAGGTAAATGCATTTAACAATAATTGGGTATCATTGGTCTCATCTCAGGTTTAGAGGGGACTGGTTCACATTACTCAGTTTTTAGTTTTTGTGTTGTGTTGTGTGTCTATTTATTTGTTGTTGTTCCCTTTTTTTTATTTAACCATTTTTTTGTGTTCTTAACCTTTCATTTTCTAAATTCTCCTTTGTATCTTTTATTCCTTTTTCTTGTAAAAAATGCTTGAAAAATAACAAATGTACTGTCAATCCCGATGATTTTTTTTTAATTTGAAAAGTATGTTTTTTTTAAATATAAACAGTTAGTTTCCTTCATCTTATGATGGTTTCAGATATTCCCAAAGCTTAAAAATTTATAAGCAATTTTTTAACTGTTAAGTTTTCTTGAAACCAGTAGTTAATGTAAAAAATCTCACAAGTCATAATGGCCAGGTTTCAAAGCAAGAGCATTAATAATTGGGGAATGGTTTACAATTTGTTGGAAGAAAGCTATGGGTCTGTGTCAGAAAAATGGAGTTAATTTCATTAAATATTACCATTATCTTAATATTTTGCTGAACAAATGACTTAAAGTTCCAATGTCGTGATAAAATAGAAATACATTCCATGAAAAAGTCCAACATTGATATATTAATATATGTGCTTCTTTCTTTCTGAATTCAAAGCTGAAAGCAGACTTGATTATACAAAATATCAAAACTTCTACAATATTTTCTAAACAATACACAAAAATAACAAATTCCTTAAACACATTATAGTAAGTGCACAACTAAAAATGTGTATTCCTATTTACTCCAGGTACTCCGGCTCCCCCCCCCCCCCCCCAATAAAAATTGGATGCCAAAATAATTATAGATGGAAAATTACTGAAAGGCTATTATTCAAACAAACAATCATAAAAAAATGTGCAATCTTTCTGTGAAGTTCACTGGGGTCAGGTAAGCTGTAGGAGGTTTCATTGATTTGAATTAAATCTTAAATTTACAAGTATACAGAGCATAAGGATGAGATAAGAAAGAACTGAGCACTGTTTGGAGAAAACTTTTGAAGGCATTCTAAAGTGACTTGTGAACTATGATTGACCAATGGATAGACAGATTGTCATTTGTATACAAACAATGCTGTAATATGAAAATAGCAAAGAAAACCAATTGAACAACAAGAGCCAAAAGCCAAGGGACAGTTACAAATCCAGATATAGACAAACACAACACAAAAACCAAAAACATAAAACACAGAAAGAGAGTAACCCGAACCCAATAAAACCATGGGTGCACTTAGGTGCTCCGGACGAGTAAGCAGTGCCTGCCTCTAATTAGACACCCGTCGAGTTACTCATTGTCTAGGGAAAAGTCAAATCCAGGAATAGGAAACACTACCTATGCCTCAGCGAAAATGTAAGATCGTATTTGAGACACTGATTTCCCATAACAATCAATTAAGTCGTGTTGCCGACCATTGAACTTCTGGAGAGATAACATCAACCTAGGTACAAAAACAAATTTATACTAGTTTAGCAGTCAACAGCAAGTAACGGTCTAGAAAATCGGAATAACAATGGCAGGATCTAGAATAACGTATAAGTTATGAAATGTACACACCATATGCTGGAGCTGCTGGAATGTTGCTGTCGATGAACGGGAAGTTGACAATTGGAAAGTTGAAGTCATCACACTTGTCGTACAGTTTAGTTTGTAGTTTTCCTGAGTCTATTTCTAGAAGTAGGTCTAAGTAAGAGGCTGACCTTAGTGTATTGGTGGTGTCTTTAATTTCAAGCTCGCTAGGGTATGTTGAACGTAAATAGTCACAAAATTTAGTTTTGTTGAGGGACAAAACATCATCAATATAGTGGAATGTGAAATTAAAGGTCTGGGCCAGAGTCTTTTCTTCTTCTTCAGTAGGCCTTCTAGGAACTCATCCTCATAAGAGTACAAAAACAGGTGAGCGAGTAGAGGAGCACAATTAGTACCAACAGTCTGTTGAAAACACATCCTCCAAACATGACGATTATGTTCTCAACCAGAAAATCTAACATGTGACAGATTTGGTCTTCAGTATATTTAGTACTAGATTTAGAGTCATTGATGACAAAGTAAGTTCTGTCATGACTAATTACCAGGTATTTATATACGGCTCATTCAGTTTTTCTTGAAAAAGCAGCGTTTTATAAGATCTTTAAGCCTGGTTTTAAGCTGCGTATGAGGGATGGCTGTATAAGCTGCGTATGAGGGATGGCTATATAAGCTGCGTATGAGGGATGGCTGTATAGAGTGTCGAAGTCCCCTTTTTACTGTTGTTAAAATCATGGTCAGGAGTTGCTACTGTTTTGGTAGTACACTTAGACGATCCTGCTATGAAACGCTGTTTGTATGGAATTTTGTTAAGTTTTGGAATCAAATACAATAAACATGATAAAGGGAGATCACAATCTCTGACTCTGATTTTAAGATCAAAGGATGCCAATACAGATTTGCAAGTTTCAATAATCTCCTGTTTTGAAAGCGCAGTGAATGTGCAAGTAGGATTGCCAAGTGAACTGTCTATGCCTATCTCATTAATTAAACACTCTATGTAATGTTTTTTGCAGATAAAAATGATGTTGTTAGGGGCCTTATCTGATGGCAAAACAACATATTTGTCATGAATGTCAGACAAAGTTTTAAGAGCATCAAGATTTCTGAAAATTGATGATGCTTTAGTACTCATAGACCTTCTTAAATGACTTTTTATTATTTGAATCAATGGCTTCAAGGCCTTTACCCACTTGGATAATGTATCAACCTCCTCAGGTCCTCTTGCTTTGCCCATTATTTCTGGCATAGTCATCTATTGAATCCATCAATAATTTAAAGTTATAATTCCAGTTGATGGATTTAGGTTCACGGTACTTAGGTCCTTTGGACAAAATATTGCGAAGTCTTTCATTTTTAACAATATTAAGTTCTCCAGTTATCACGTGACCTGAAGGACTATATATGAATGGGGAATTGTGGCAAGAGCAGTCGGGGGGTTTGGCTTTAAAGTCATTGATCAAAAGATCCTACAATACACGTTTGTAATTGAAAATTTTCTGTGCAATGGAGGTGGTATACATATAATAGGTATCGATTTGTTTTTGAAGTATGGTAGAATTTTTGAAGTAACAGACTTGTGATGCAAGATATTACCAAGATTGATAGCATCTATGCCTTTGTTAGCAAAAAGTAAAGAAAAAAAGGAATGAGGTTCTTCTACATCTTTGTGTGTGTTAACCGATTTGAACAATCTGTGTTTTCCTATGCCTAAAATAATGGCTACTAATCTATACAGAGTGGACGAAGGGTCTATTACAGCTGACTGAAGACATTCTTTGTAATGAGAATGTAGTGTTTTGAGTGGAACAGAGTACAATTTAGTATGAATATGATAAAGTCCTAGTGGTTT
The DNA here is from genome assembly GCA_944474755.1 of Limnoperna fortunei. Classification (NCBI taxonomy): domain Eukaryota; kingdom Metazoa; phylum Mollusca; class Bivalvia; order Mytilida; family Modiolidae; genus Limnoperna; species Limnoperna fortunei. Next base: position 49,075,822 of record OX104114.1, on the reverse strand, counting down.
TTGAAGAAATGGTAGTAAGCAATTAATAGATACATCATGTAACAAAGGTGATATATAGTGACGATGACCATGACTACTAGTACGTTGTTGCCTGTGATTGTGATTGAAAAGGCCCATCACATTCACATTGCTGCAACAAGGACTGGAAAGGTTACCTATACTATCGATTTTGTCATTGCACCCATAAGGTATTGCAGTGCTTAATATTCTGATCCAGTATTCTTCTTTTTATCTACGTCTACTTAATACAGGATTGTTAGAATGATGGTAGATTTTTTCAAGGATGCGGAACTTCATAGACAGAATAGAGTGGTCTGGCTGGTTGAAATGTTGATATACAGCAGGAAATTTGTTGGTATTGTTTCCTGAACGATGTGAACATATACCTTTGTTGAGCCGCCCTTTTGTTTCTCCAACATAAGTAAGTCCGCATAAGTTGCATTCTAATGTGTAGACAATATTTTCTGATTTACAATTCAGATCATCAAAACTTCTAGTGTGATATGTTTTGTTTGTTAAATTACTTGTAAATTTAGTTTTTGTTGTTAAATATTACAATTCAGATCATCAAAACTTCTAGTGTGATATGTTTTGTTTGTTAAATTACTTGTAAATTTAGTTTTTGTTGTTAAAATATTACAAGTTTTACAATTCTTCTATTTACATTTAGTGATGGTGCAATGTTGTTCATCGTCCTTATAGTTAAAGATATCATGCAACTGGAAAGAACACGGGCAAATATTGTTAATTTGATCCGAATTTTTATACTGGAATCGTCTATCAACCGATTGAACAAAAGTCATATTCGATTTAGTTTGGACACCTGCCTTTAAAGACAACTGTGACCGTGTCCAGGTGCCATCAGTTCTGGACCTTTTTATCCTGGGCAATGGCCGAGCCAGCATATCTGATGTTTTCTTGTAAATCATGCTAAAAGCTACTGGGAGGATGATGTCCTCAGGGACAAATTGTCCACCAGCAGTGACATCGACACAGTGCTAATAAGAAAATAGCAAAGAAAACGGACCGAACAACAAGAGCCCAAAGCCAAGGGACAGTTACAAATACGGATATAGACAAACACAACAAAAACCAAAAACCTAAAACACAGAAGAGAGTAACCCTAACCCAAAATCAAAGTGCAGACTGCACCGAAGGAAAGGTTGCTTCGGAAGAATGAAATGAGATTCCTGCCTCATGTTTGACAGGCAATAAAACAAACCAATGTAAAATAAATCAGATAAATTTAGAAACATATTAGATATAAATTTAAAAGACTAGAAAAAAAAACTTTGCAATCCTCATAATTGATAGCCCCAGGTCCCCTATGTCTTCAATGGCAATGTCCAGGGCTTTGCTGTTGAAAACTCCAAAAATCGTTTTGCTCAAACTGTAAATATCAGGTGCACAATTCCACCATATGACAAAGAATTCTGCAAAAGTCTCATCAAATCCCACTCGGTGGTGCAAGTAGTTGTGGATAAGGGATATGTATCCCCTACATCAAAGAATGGCAAGTAAATGTTTGCTATGGAAAATCCTAAATATCATTCCAATCAAAATATAAAATATCAGGTGTACAATAGCACTATGTGACAAAGAGTCCATCAAAATCCATTCAGTGCAACAATACAATTGAAGATGCTTCTATCATAACTTTTATAAATATGTTAATAAATAAGACAAAATTACTGCTGCCCATTTCAGACATAAAAATCGCACCTGTTATATGGTTGGAATATAACTTGCATGAAATACATGTACATATACTAAAGTATGTAAATGTCTCCCTATAAATGTAAGTGATGGCATAAGCTTCTAAAATATTCAGAACTAAAATAATTTATTTCTGTAATACTCCAGGTCTTCAGTTGCCGAGTGGTTAAGGTAGTATTTATCTACTATTGATCGAATGCCTGTCAGCACTTGTTTGAATCTTACTGCTGTCATGGTGTGCTCAACTTCAATCTTGATTGACAATTATTTAAAAGACTCCTACACTCTGGCTTTCTCCTTCAATAAAAACAGGACGCCCAAATATATTTGAAAAATTACTGAAAGTGGTATTAAACAATTACAACACAGGGATCTGTGCAAATCAATTTTCATGTGCTTTCGCATGATACAGGGTCGATTTTGTTATATCGAGTCCCACACACTGTAACAAGATCGACCCAGTATTATTCAAAAGCGAATGTAAATCAATTTTTATAAATCCCCGGGATTCAAACAAACAAAAAATTGTAAGATTGATTGATTTATTGGATGTCTGCTTTACATCCAGCGAGCAAGTATTTCAGCTATATTCAGGACGGGAACAAGTTAACAAACAATAAATCAACGGAAAATGGGGGTGGAATGGGTCACAGGAATACAATTTTGACTGCCACTGGAAGTATGGAGTTTTGGGTAGGGGCGAAAATTTAGCCTTTTGTTGCGGCTACAATGAGCCTACTCTTTTTCGAAATCTACAAAAGGGGTCTTTATCGTGCAAGGAGCGTGGCACTCTCTAAACACGTTACCCACTACGGTCCGCGGTCAGGCTTTCCGTATTATGCCCTGACAACTCACCAACGAGGGTCTCCCCTATCCGCCACCCGGGAACGCGCTGGGCTGCTCTGTGGGTCGAGCACTGGGAACCCTCCCAGTATGGTCCCAGAAAAAATTGTAAGTCTGTATGAGGCAACATATATCAGAATGTATGTCAACTAGTTTGTTTTAAATTTAAACAGTGTGTTAATAGCTTATACTAAAAGACACAACAGAATGGAGTGCTTTTCTGCTTGCATTTTTTAAAATTAATATACAACATGCGATATTGTAACTTTTTATTACAAAAATCCAATAAAAAATTTCCCTGTACATATTCCATACTATGCTTATTGTTTACATGTACTTGACTTTTGCTACGCCAGCTTTCATGTCGTTCTATGGCATTCGCGCCTAAACCGCAAACGACATTACCCCCAAGGTTTTCAAATAGCCAATAATCGCTTGCTCCAAGTTACACCATTTGGTCAAAATTAACCTTGGAAAATCGCTCTATCAAATTAAAACACAGCATTTCAAAACGCTGAACAAATGTTAAAAAATAATTCCTGATTTCAATTTGCAGCTTTTTGGATATACATAAGGAAAATAAGATCGACCAATACGCGCTAATAGGTTTTATTTGTCACTCAAAAAACTTCTGCTAAAACACACTGACTTGATCACATCTTCCTTTGTTTTAAGGAACACATAAAATGAAGAAATATATCGTTTTGACTTTCGTTAAATTAGATACTTAAAGCATAAAAATGCAACATCGTCTGAAACGACGGCAATTTGGTGAGGTAAACAAACACGGAAAATTGGTACGTTTTTTGGCTTGTTACGATGGGTGGTGACCAATTTCGACTCGTGTAACGAGAAATATTAATGGTTCAGCATGAATTACCAATTATAATCAAAGTGCAGACTGCACCGAAGGGAAGGTTGCTTCGCAATTATGAAATGAGATTCCTGCCTCATGTTTGACAGGCAATAAAACAAACCAATGTAAAATAAATCAGGTAAATTTAGAAACATATTAGAAAAGACTAGAAAAAAAAACTTTACAATCCTCATAATTGATAGCCCCAGCTCTCTTATGTCTTGAATGGCAATTTTCAGGGCTTTGCTGTTGGAAACTCCAAAAATCATTTTGCTCAAACTGTAAATAATCAGGTGCACAATTCCAACATATGACAAATATCTGCAAAAGTTTCATCAAATCCCACTCACTGGTGCAAGTAGTTGTGGATAAGAGATGGTATCCCCTACATCAAAGAATGGCAAATAAATGTTATAAATACATGTATATTAATAAATAAGACAAAATTGCTGCTGCCCATTCCAGACATAAAAATTCGCACCTGTTATATGGTTGGAATATAACTTGTATGTTGGAATATAACTTGCATCAAATACATGTACATATATGTAAATGTCTCCCTATAAATTTAAGTGATGGCATAAGCTTCTAAAATATTCAAAACTAAAATAATTTATTTCTGTAATACTCCAGGGCTTCAGTTGCCGAGTGGTTATAAGGAAGTATTCATCTACTATTAATCGAATGCCTGTCAGCACTTGTTTGAATCTTACTGCTGCCAGGGTGTGCTCAACTTCAATCTTGACAATTATTAAAAGACTCCTACAATCTGGCTTTCTCCTTCAATAAAAACAGGACGCCCAAATATAGTTGAAAAATTGCTGAAAGTGGTATTATACAAATAACAACACAGGGATCTGTGCATGACGATGCTTTCGAAGGATACTAGGTCGATTTTGTTATATCGAGTCCCACACATTATAACAAGATCGACCCAGTATTATTCAAAAGCGCACGTAAATCAATTTTTATAAATCCCCCGGATTCAAACAAACAAAAACGACTGTATGAGGCAACATATATATCTTTATAATCAGAATGCATGTCAACTAGTTTGTTTTAAATTTAAACAGTGTGTTAATAGCTTATACTAAAAGACACAATCAAATGGAGTGTTTTTCTGCTTGCATTTTAAAAAATTAATATTCAATATGCGATATTGTAACTTTTTATTACAAAAATCCAATAAAAAAATTTCCCACTGTACATCTTCCATACTATGCTTATTGTTTACATGTACTTGACTTTTACTACGCAATCTGACACTTTTTGTTTTTAACAAGTGTCTTACGATATTTGCAAAAGATCGCCAGCTTTCATGCCGTTCTATGGCATTCGCGCCTAAACCGCAAACTACATTACCCCAAGGTTTTCAAATGGACAATAATCGCTTGCTCCAAGTTACACCCATTCTAATTTTGGTCAAAATTAACCTTGGAAAATCGCTCTATCAAATTTAAAAACAGCATTTCAAAACGCTGAACAAATGTTAAAAAATAATTGCTGATTTCAATTTGCACCTTTTTGGATCTACATAAGGAACATAAGATCGAACATACGCGCTAAGAGGTTTTATTTGTCACTCAAAAAACTTCTGCTAAAACACACTGACTTGATCACATCTTCCCTTGTTTGAAGGAACACACAAAACGAAGAAAAATATATCGTTTTGCCTTTCGTTTAATTAGATACTTAAAGCATAAAAATGCAACATCGTCTAAAACGATGGCAATTTCATGAGGTAAACATGCACGGAAAATTGGCATGTTACGATGGTTGGTGACCAATTTCGACTCGTGTGACGAGAAATATTAATGGTTCAGCGTGAATTACCAATTATAAAAATTAATCAAAAGGACCGGAAACAAATATTGTGTCAGCTTTTACTACGGAATAATGTAGCGACGTGGTGAGTGCCATTGATCACCGATGTCGAATAACCCATTAAGTATTCTTGTGTCACAAACACCAAAATATCTTTTTCAATACATTTTTATTAGCTAGAAATTGTTATATATTTAAATATACTTGTATTTTATTTACGAAACATCTACATGCCATTCTCCCAACCTTAAAAAATTTTATAGATGGCGCCGCTCTGCAAATCTGTACATCGACAAAGCACACACTTTTGTGTTGATTTTCATTTAATTAAACGCGTGAAAAATAGAATACAAAACCGTATGAAACGACAACCACACGATCGCACAAAATAATTATTAAATCACTTCATCATAATAACGTCGTCAAATATTATTAGACTGGTGCCACTGTCAGTACTACATTTGTCGGTTCAGTGAACAGCTATCGCGAGGATTGCCAAATATCGCGTTGTTTCCGAAACCAAAAAGTGTAACGAGTCTGTCTCTCGCGGATGAACATGGACTATTAGTTTAAATCGTAATATTAGTTATCAATTATACAGTAAATGAGACATAATACGAAAGGAAATGTATAGTAAAGTTGCTCAAGATAAATGTGGTGCACGATTCATGTAATTGATAGATTCCTCAAATGTGACCTATATTTTACGAGCGTAAGGTTTGATTACACGCCGGTCGCAGTAGTTTCTATGTATTAGAGCGTTAGCAAGGGGAAAGGTTGCTACGCAACCTTCCCAAAAATTAATGAAAAGGACCGGAAACAAATTGTGTCAGCTTTTACTGCGGAATAATGTAGCGACATGGCGAGTGCAATTGATCACCGATGTCGAATAATCCATTTACTATTCTTGTTTCACAAACACCAAAATATCTTTTTCAATACATTTTTATTAGTTAGAAATTGTTATATTTTTAATTTAACTACTTGTATTTTATTTACAAAACTACATGACATTCTCCCAACCTTAAAAATTTTTATAGATGGCGCCGCTCTGCAAAATCTGTACCTCGACTAAGCACAAACTTTGTGTTGATTTTCATTTAATTAAACACGTTAAAAATAGAATGCAAAATCGTATGAAACGACGACCACACGATCGCACAAATTAATCATTAAATCACTCCAATCATAATAACGTCGTCAAATATTATTAGACTGTCAGTACTACATTTGTCGGTTCAGTGAACAGCTATCGCGAGGATTGCCAAATATCGCGTTGATTTCCAAAACCAAAAATGTATCTCGCGGATGAACATGGAATATTAGTTTAAATCGTAATATTAGTTATCAGTTATACAGTAAATGAGACATAATACGAAAGGACATGTATAGTAAAGTTGTTCAAGATAAATGTGGTGCACCGATTCATGTAATTGATAGATTCCTCAAGTGTGACCTATATTTTACGAGCGTAAGGTTTTATTACACGCCGGTCGCAGTAGTTTCTATGTATCAGAGCGTTAGCAAGGGGAAAGTTTGAAAAGGACCGGAAACAAATTGTGTCAGCTTTTACTGCGGAATAATGTAGCGACATGGCGAGTGCAATTGATCACCGATGTCGAATAATCCATTTACTATTCTTGTTTCACAAACACCAAAATATCTTTTTCAATACATTTTTATTAGTTAGAAATTGTTATATTTTTAATTTAACTACTTGTATTTTATTTACAAAACTACATGACATTCTCCCAACCTTAAAAATTTTTATAGATGGCGCCGCTCTGCAAAATCTGTACCTCGACTAAGCACAAACTTTGTGTTGATTTTCATTTAATTAAACACGTTAAAAATAGAATGCAAAATCGTATGAAACGACGACCACACGATCGCACAAATTAATCATTAAATCACTCCAATCATAATAACGTCGTCAAATATTATTAGACTGTCAGTACTACATTTGTCAGTTCAGTGAACAGCTATCGCGAGGATTGCCAAATATCGCGTTGATTTCCAAAACCAAAAATGTATCTCGCGGATGAACATGGAATATTAGTTTAAATCGTAATATTAGTTATCAGTTATACAGTAAATGAGACATAATACGAAAGGACATGTATAGTAAAGTTGTTCAAGATAAATGTGGTGCACCGATTCATGTAATTGATAGATTCCTCAAGTGTGACCTATATTTTACGAGCGTAAGGTTTTATTACACGCCGGTCGCAGTAGTTTCTATGTATCAGAGCGTTAGCAAGGGGAAAGTTTGCTACGCAACCTTCCCAAAAAACCATGGGTGCACTCAGGTGCTCCGGACGAGTAAAATGTTGCTCATAGACAGGCAAATACAAACTGAAAATGATGTCAAACTGAAGCTTGCTTATTAGTGTTACTGTGAAGATAAGGAGATGAGTTATATGTAGGGCATCCTAAAACATTCATTGTAATAACTTACCAGAGTCATAATCTTCCAAGTAAAGTGTTCAAGTACATGTAGCACAGTGAACTTTTTAATAAATAAATTCTTCACACTGTCTGTCAATAAATCTCTCTCTAGATTACTGATTTTGTATCAACACCACTTCAACTGTACCTAAAAGAATCTCCACATTTTATATCCACATAATTCCAAGATCAACATTTACAAGTTCTTCCCTGTGTTCCACATGCAACTACTTCAAATCATAAAGTTTACATGAACTGTGAGATGTTAATTTTACATCATATTTCTAATTTTTTTTTTAATTATCATTCAAAGCAATTCACTGTCACTTGTTCACAGTTATTAAATCGCAGTACATTTATTTCTTTTTTATAAATGTCATCCCCATACAAGTACTAGTACATGTCTGAAGCCCTAATGCCACACATTTTTTTATCAAAAGTGTTTACAAAAAGTGGAAATGAACACAATACATTCATTACAGCAGCTAAAACAATTATTTAACAATAAAACATCTTCATGTTCTTTTGTGGTAAACCTACTATACAGATATATAGAATCTTGGTAAGATTGAGTTATTAGATTTCTCCAATCAAGATAGTTAAATTATGAAATTTTAAATCCCAGCATTGGCGAGAATTTAAATATTAAGATTTGAGAAATCCAATAATCCAAGAGAACTAATGTAAGATTCTGTTTCTCTAATTTTAAAAAATAGTAAATTTGCTAAATGAAGTACAAATTCTCCCAACCCCATTTTTATGATCATGACTTGAATAAGGGGTAAATGAAGTTGTTTTGTTTATGACTTCATTAGTTTTTATTATGACCTTATTATTTTAATCCAATCAACAGCTGAGAACTGCATTTTCACTAGTGATGATGAACTATTTTTCCACATTGATCAAGGCAATTAAGCAGTTTGAAAATTAACTAAAAATTCGAGAAAAATAATTGTCAAATTCTTTTCTGACAATATAAACTGCACAAAACATACCACTTAATATACTAATGCAGGCTTTAAAAATTTCATATCCAAAAAAGTTCCTTGTTGGTTATGCATGTTTAAAAGATGCTGAAATATTTAACTATTAAAATCCTTTGACAAGTAAATATTAACTTAAAACAATCCAAAACTGTTTAAAGAAATTTGGACCATCACAGTCAATATTATAATATAATGAAAATGGGTAGAAGGTCAAATAATACTAGATCTGATTATACACACAACTGACGTACTGATTATATTTGTATGATAGCAGATCCACTGTGTACAAAGTATTGTAATGTTTACACTGTAAATAAACGAATATACCATAAAAAGAAGCACATTAATGAACTAACCTCTAATTAACTACTACCTTCCTATTATTCATTATGGAATGATGGAGTTAGTGTGACAATGCCATTTCTTATCTGGTCTGACTAAAAAAGAGCTAGAATAAATAAAGTTTCTTATATATTTTTTACCCCTCGAATGGAATGAATATATAACATACTGGGGCCTTCTAGTATTATTTTTGTCATTGAGGTTTTATGATGTTACCACAGCACTATCTACTTACCACAATAAACATATCCCCACTAATTTTAAGCTCTTTAGAGAACTATAAGCTCACATATTAACATATTTTATTAATCATTATTAAATCAACTAGATATTTTAATACTTATAATTAGCTTGTGCCTGACAAAAATCTACCAAGAATTTATAATTTTGAATCACTGGTCACAAGTAGTAAAGTTACTTGCATCTTTCAAAAAGCCTGTCAGCTTCTTAGACATCATAGCTGAGATATGTGTCTATGGGAGATGTGTTGAAAAGTTTATTTTAAGAGTGACAGATCTTGAAATCTTGATGAAAACAGAATCAAACAAGTGTGGACTGTGAGCACGCTCACAAAGGGATACCCCCTGCTTCGCTTCAAGTCCAATTGTCTCCCCTGAATAATATCCGACAGCGACAAAAATTCTTCATGCACATCTACATATGATGTACTTCCTTCATGTAAAGTTTCATCAAAATCTCTCAAACGGTTTAGGAGGAGTTGCGCTTACGAGGTCACGCACTGAATACTATATTTTAAAAGTCTAAGTCCAATTATCTCCCCTGAATAATATCCGACAGCGACAAAAATTCTTGACAAACTTAGCTATGAAATTCCTGGGCTAGAAGTCACTATTTTGATTTGCTACATCATACCTGCATGCAGCCAATCAAAAGCTCGCTTTCAATCACGACTTGGTTAGAGGATATCCCGATGTCTATTGTAAATAAACCAAACAGATGTGTTGCATAGACCATATGAAAACCAGTGTATTTTGTACAGTAGTGTTAATTGTTTGTAATTACTGCGTTATTTATAAGTTGCATTACGTTTTCTTCCCACTCAAGAATGAGTAAGAATAACTACTACCAAACACTTGCTTCTATCAATCAATTTCATTGGTTCATATTTTGAAGATTTGACGTCTAAAAAAATCTTCTATCCCGGAAATTTCCTTGCTTAGTTTGTCACGGTTTTGTAGACACATGTGGACACAAAAACCCTGACTTGTGAGGATGCATTCCAATCAAAATATAAAATATCAGGTGTACAATGGCACTATGTGACAAATGATTCCATTAAAATGGCCATTTAGTGCTAATGGTGGAGAGGGGAATAAGAGTCTAGATGCAACGATACAATTGATTGATTGATAGGATGTTTCTATCATAAATTAATAAATATTTTCATAAATAAGACAAAATTGCTCAGTTTTCAATATCAGGCATAAAAATAGCACAATGAACCAATTTGACTTAAACTTATATGGCATGTTCGCAACAAACAATCCTCATAGGCTCATTTTAAATGGATCCAATAAAAAACATGGCTACTGTTACTAAAAATAAAAAATATGATAAAATAGCTTAAAATGGCTTATAACTCGAAATCTGAAAAAGATATCTGATGGATCTGATGAAGCATTTTTATTTAGAGGACCAGACTAAGAAAGAATAACTAGTTGCTCCCAGGAGCCTGTATCGGTCACCTGAACCTGAAACCAAACAACGCTTTTTATCCAGCGTTTCTTTCCTATAAGGAATTGGCCAACACTTCTGCAAAAGTCATTAGTTTTGACCTTTTAAGGGAAATAACTCCTATACGGAGGAGCTTTTGATGCTTAGAGGGATAAGGGAGGTTCACTTCAAATTTGCTTGACCCCCGCCCACCCCTTTTCTATTTTAAGTCATTGTAGCTATGTAGGTAGTAAGCTGTCATGTTTTGCACAATTTTGGTAGAAGACATCCTAAAGATGATGTGTGCAATGTTACAAAGCAGTCCTTTCATTGGTTAAAATAATTAAAATTGATTAAAAAATATTTAAGGAGAATATATATTCCTAAATGGTTCATCAGACAATATTGACCCAAAAGTCATTTTTGTAGCTCTCATAGAGCAGAACAATTAAGCAATGCTATTTTTTTCTCTAGTTCTAATAATTTTCAACGCTCACTTTCGAGACCCTCTTTATTTAATATTACACAATCTGAGAATCACTTTCATCATTCAAAACCAGACAAAGATTTTCCTTAACACTATTAGCTTTTCGCTGATTATTTCTCAATTGTGATATGTAAATATCCATCGAAATCCTCATCATTTGCAACATTTTTGTTTGCCGGTAGTGCCAATAGAGACACAAAACACTACTAGTATGCCAAATACATTTTTCTGGAGCCAAATTAGAGTAAACTAACCAAGTAAAAGCATGTAGACTATTTAACTTTGATCTGCATAGTTAATTATGGTCTGATTTAATCAAAAATCATGCCTTAATTGGCGTCTTGCAAACAACATTTTTTTAGGCACCATTTTGATCACCACATGACCGGATTTTCACATTTCCAGTTCTAAAATTAGTGAACAGTGATTTCCTAAACATATTTACAGAGGTAAATTTTATAATATCAACAGAAATAAATTATTGTTACTACGATTAACACAGCCGTAACAATTTTAAAATGTTTAAAGCAATCTGTGTGCTTTATTTTGGCTTCAAAACAGACATAATCAAACCACGAGTTTCATGTATCCTTAAGGATACATTAGCCCTGCGCACCGTGAATCTTTAAAGATACATTCGCCTGCGCACCGTGAATCTTTAAAGATACATTCGCCCTGCGCACCGTGAATCTTTAAAGATACATTCGCCCTGTGCACCGTGAATCTTTAAAGATACATTCGCCCTGCGCACCGTGAATCTTTAAAGATACATTTGCCCTGTGCATTGATACATTCGGTGCGAAAGGGTTAAATATATTTGTATATACTAGTATACTATACTGTATATACTATACATACACTATATACTAGTATATAGAGACAGAAAGAAATGAGTTATCTTTCTTAGACCAGAAAATTCCATTATTGTCAAATTTGAAAAATTATAAAGTGGCAAAACTTCAATAATATTTTCGGATCATCCTGAAAATTGAACTTGACCTGTATTTTATTGTACTAAACAGCTGTGCAAAATATCATTCAAATCCCTTGAGGCATTTTCAAGTTATCATCTGGAAACCTTCGGGGGACAGATGGACCGACGGACGGACAGTCGGAAGGACAGACACAGAATGAAACTTTGGGCATAACATAATACCTCGCCACTTCGTGTGTGTGTGTGTGGGGGGGGTATTAAAATCAATTAAAACTGATAAAAGAAAACAATTCAAGAAGAATAACTCTTAAACGGTTAATCAGACAATCTTGACTCTAAGCTATTATTGCAGAACAATCAAGCAATGCTAACTTTTTCTCTTAGTTCTTATAATTTTCAAGATTTTGAGGCAAAAATGGCAATAATCTTCAATTTCGACAAAAAAAGGGCAATAACTCCTACAAGGCATTGTCATACAACTTTGACCCAACGAAGTGTTTTGTAGAGCTTTTGATGCTGAAGGAGGAAAGTTTCTTCTGTTATCCGGTATCTGTTATACTTTTTGAACTATAAGCCAAAAACTGTATTTTGACCCCTGTTCTATTTTTAGCCATGGTGGCCATGTTGATTGTCTGAGGCCATGATTTCTGCAAACTTGGTAGAGGACATTTTACTGATGATGTGTGCAAAGTTTCAAAGCAATCCCTTCAGTGGATTCGGAGGAGAAAAGTTAAGGACAATGACCATGACGACGGACGCCAAGTGATGGCAATAGCTCACAGGTGAGCTAAAAAACTATCATTCCACACTGCATTTCAACTGATACGGTATGAAACTTATAAGCAACAATTTCTTAAAATAAAACATTCTGCACACTGTCGGCATATCAGACATAATTAATTATGTTAAGAAATAACTCCAACTTTCAATATTTTTAATTTAATTAAACAAGTTAAGAATTTGAATGAAAAACCGTCTGAAACAACGATCACACACAAAAATCATGACTTCTCCACTTCATAATAATGTCTATTAAAATTATACACTCAGACAGTTGCCACTGTCAGAGTGCACAATTTCAGTGAAACGGCTATCACAAGAATTGACAAAACTAAAAAGTGTAACTAGTTTTTTCTTTTGGATTAAATTATAATAATAGTTATCAGTTATACAGTAAATGAGATAATATGATAAGGGCATGTTCAAGATAAATAAGGTGCACTGATTCATGTAATTGATAGGTTCCCCCAATGTTACCTATACTTTCCGAGAATAAGGCATGTAATTGATAGATTCCCCCAATGTGACCTATATTTAACGAGCGTTAGGCATATAATTGATAAATGTAGGTTATGACAAAGAAACATTAATTTCAATGTTCAGTTTAAATAAAAAGAACGTTCATTTTTGCATTAAGTTTTGCAAGTTTCTAAGATTTACACAATGTGTTGAATGCTTGTACTAGTAGTTACAGAAGTTAATTTTTTAAGCCCAGTTCATGACATTGTATACAACTTTGATTTCGTCATTCCAGCAGAGTTGTGTTGGGTGTTAAAATCTCACCTAATGAAAATGGAACGATTGGCACTACCTAGTGCTCTTATTGGCGGACCTTCAGATTTTGTTACCAGAAGGGTTGGACCTTCCGTTCAGAAATGCTAATTTGAACCCCAACTCATATCACAATTCCAATGACTGTCCCATGCAAAATATCAAGTGACACGACAAAATATAAGCTGTCCAGACTTAGTGGAAGAATGTAAAATAATAATAAGAAAAATAATAAGAAACAAAAGAAATCAAATAAGAGCTTTCAATCTGGAAATGGGAAAGTGGACCACCTTAATAACACCTCAACCTACAATAACACTTGATTAATATGTGATTGGCTTAGAGGGGTTCCTTATATTTTCCTTTCTGAAAAATTCATTCTAATGTTCTTATATAATATTAGTGAGAACCAAATAAGGGGAAAATTCTGCAGTAATATGCATGCTTAAATATTCTGAGTTTTGTTCTTTTTGACAATACATGTATTTCACAAATAAATTAACTATATATCAGGGCTCACACTGGGTCAAAATTATAGGGCGAAGTAACTTCTCTTTTTTTCGGGGGCTAACAAGGGAAAAGTGAGGATAGAACAGGGAGAAGTGGGTGGACAACACAACAGGTAGAAGTTGCATTATATGTCAGGAATGCATCCTGCTTTGTTTGTTTTTTTAAATAAGTGTTAACGTTGGCATTTGCATTTTTCTTGTTATATGTTTTTTAGCAGTTTAATTTATTGAGGATAAAGTATCAAAGATTTGATTAACTATTCAGTATACTTATATCACACATTTTCATATATACATGTATTAAACATAACAATAAAAAAAGAAGCAACTGTCACAAAACTATTCATCAAAACTAGAGTAAAAAAACCTGTGAGCAATGCTCACCATTGATACCCCCCGCTTCACAATTACTTTGAAAATTCAGGTGTTCTTAATTATGAAATTGAAACTTTATCTAGTTAAACATGAAGGCAAAGTTGCAGATAAAACCTATAACCCTCCCCAATTCCCCAAAGAATGGCATCCCCTATGTCAATGACAAAGTCCATGTTTTTCTAAGGGAAACCTCCAATAATATTCTGATCAAAATGTTTAATATCCAGCCCACAATGGCAATTTGTGACCAGGATTCTGTGTAAGTTTCAACAAATTCCATTCAGTGGTGCAGGAGGAGTTGCAAATAAAAGATGGGTATCCCTTTATGTCCATGACAAAGTCCATGCTTTTCTATGGGAAACCCCAAAAAATCATTCCAATCAAAATGTTTAATATCTCCTGCACAATGGCACCATGTGGCATGGATTCTGTGTAAGTTTCAACAAATTCCATTCAGTGGTGTAGGAATGAGTTGCACATAAGAGATGGGTATCCCTTATGTCCATGACAAAGTTCATGCTTTTCTATGGGAAACCCCAAATATCATTCCAATCGAAATGTTTAATATCTAGTGCACAATGGCAATATGTGACAACATTCTGTGAAAGTTTCATCAAATTCCATTTAGTGGTGTTGGAGGAGTGGCACATAAGAAATGGGTATCACCTTATGTCAATGACAGCCCGTGT
Source organism: Limnoperna fortunei (assembly GCA_944474755.1). Taxonomy (NCBI): domain Eukaryota; kingdom Metazoa; phylum Mollusca; class Bivalvia; order Mytilida; family Modiolidae; genus Limnoperna; species Limnoperna fortunei. The sequence continues at coordinate 49,060,588 of OX104114.1, read as the reverse complement.
TTTTCTATGGGAAACACCAAATATCATTGCGATCAAAATAATAAATATCTCCTGCACAATGGCACTATGTGACAAGGATTCTGTGTAAGTTTCAACAAATTCCATTCAGTGGTGTAGGAGGAGTTGCGCATAAGAGATGAGGACCGTGTTAGGTCAATGACAATGTCCATGTTTTTCTATGGGAAACCCCAAATATCATTACGATCAAAATGTTTAATATCTCCTGCACAATGGCACTATGTGACAAGGATTCTGTGTAAGTTCAATTCCATTCAGAGGTGTAGGAGGAGTTGCACATAAGAGATAGGGACCCCCTTAGGTCAATGACAAAGTCCATGTTTTTCTATGGGAAACCCCAAATATCATTCCAATCAAAATGTTAAATATCTCCTGCACAATGGCACTATGTGACAAAGATTCTGTGTAAGTTTCATCAAATTCCATTCAATGGTGTAGGAGGGGGGGGGTATAAATATAAATTAAACAAAAATAGCAGTTTGATAGCAGAAAATACTATACTATATATAAATCAGGGCTCATGCTGGATCAAAATTATAGGGAGAAGTCACTTCTCTTTTGGGTGGCTGACAGGGAGAAGTGAGGATAGAATAAGGAGAAGTGGGTGGACAACAGGGAGAAGTTACATTATATGTCATGAAAGCGTCCTGATTTCTTTGTTTTTTTATTAAATTAGTGTTTGGCATTTGCATTTTATTGTTATATGCTTTTTTAGCAGTTTATTTTATTGAGGATAAGGTAACTATTCAGTATACTTATTTCACACATTTTAATAAATACATGTATAACTATTTAACATAACAATAAAAAAAAATCAACTAGGCCATAATTAAAAATATGTTTGTATGCACTAACACGAGCGACCGGGAAAAACCCGCCGACCCGGAAGTTTTTATTAGCCCAAATAACGAAAGTTTTTTTCCGGAATTTTCCCGTTGTCGTTTCCGTCATTGTTCCATCTTTACAATTATCGACATATTTCCGGTTTGTAAATTCTGCAAAATCATGGAAAACATCGACACATTTTCATATACCGGTATGATGCAAAAAAAAAAAAGTTTACCTACCTACCTACCCAACCTGAAAACAATGGGTAGGGTAAGTCCAAACTGAAATATTTTTTAAGTGTGGCCCTATCACAAAACTGTTCATTAAAATAAATGTTTCTTTGTCATCGATACACAATTTGATGGATTTATAATGAAGGACTACTACTACTAGAACTAAAAGTAGAAAATTTCATCATTGTGAAACATAGTTAATTATGTAAATTTGTTAAATTCACTATTAAAAGTATTTAAACATATTTTTTAAACTTAAATTTGTTTGAAGAAATTTTCACAAGTTCTTGTGCTCTGAACTGGTTTCTGGTCGTATTTTAAACCTATGCTTTATATACCAAATAAAAGTCAAAAGGGTACCAGTTCAACTTTGGCGCGTAAACGTAATGAACTTGACATGGTATAAAAAATATGAAGATTTCCAAATGGGAATTAAATTTGAAAGGCGACATAAGGCAATTCTACACAATGAAAGGGCGACCTTACTTCGCTTTTGAAGATGATTGACGGCGAAGTGGGACCATGATAAGGCGTCTTCTTCGCACGAGTCACCCTCCAATGCGAGCCCTGATAAATCCCAAGAGAGTTTTTGCACCATGATGAGTAATGGGACCTCTTTGTAGCTTTTACCTTTTGAAAAAAAAGGAGCTACATCTGTCTATAAAAAAAAACAGAGGCTCTTAAGAGCCTGTATCGCTTATCTGATTTTATAGGCAATGAAAATGGCATTTCCCTGATGTTAAACTAAGTCCTGTAATTTTCAATAAATTTTAAAGAGGACCATCCAAACCATATTGCTAGAAACTTTGTTTACAATGGTTAACCGGTTTTATAGAGAAGATTTTTTTTTAATTTGCATTTAGGGTCCTATATTAAACTGTGGTGGTGGCCATTTTGAATTTCCAATTGGCAATAAAAAACATAAACTTTAAAGAAGACCATCCAAACAATATTGTCGGTAAGTTTTGTTTCCATTGGTTAATCAGTTTCAGAGAAGAAACCTTTTAAAACTTTTTCCCATATAGTCCACTGTTAATCTATGTAATGCTGTGGTGGCCATTTTGATTTTCCTAATGGCATAAAAAACATAAACTTCAAAGAGGACCATCCAAACAAAATTGCTAGTAAGTTTTGTTTCCATTGGTTAAAAGGTTTTAGAAAAGAAGCTTTTATTAACATTTTTCCCAAAGGTTCCTATGTTAAACTACAATGTAAGTCCTGCGGTGGTGGCCATTTTGATTTTCCAATTGGCATAAAAAACACAACATTTTTAAAGGCCCATCCAAAATAATATTGGTAGTAAGTTTTATTTCCATTGGTTAATCGGTTTCAGAGAAGAAGCCTTTTATAACTTTTTTCCCATAGGGTCCAATATTTAAACTTAGTCCTGCGGTGGCGGCCATTTTGAATTTCCGATTGGGATAAAAAACATATACTTTATAAGGACCATCCAAACAATATTGCTAGTAAGTTTTGTTTCGATTGGTTAATCGGTTTTAGAGAAGAAGCCTTTTTAACTTTTCCTCATAGGGTCCTATGTTAAACTAAGTCCGGCGGTGTCATCCATTTTGTTTTCCAATTGGCATAAAAAACATAAACTTTATAAAGGACCATCAAAACAATATTGGTAGTAAGTTTTGATTCTATTGGTTAACCGGTTTCAGAATAGAAGGCATTTTTAACTTTTTTCCTATAGGGTCTAATGTTAAACAAAGACCTGCAATGGTGGCCATTTTTAATTTTACCATTGGGATAAAAAAGACAAACTTTATAGATGACCATCCAAACAATATTGGTAGTAAATTTTGTTTCCATTGGTTAACCAGTTTCAGAGAAGAAGCCCTTTAAACTTTTTCCCATAGGGTACTATATTAAACTAAGTCCTGTGTTGGTGGCCATTTTGAATCTCAAATTGTCTTAAAAAACCCTAACTTTATAGAGGACCATCCAAACAATATTACTATAAAGTTTTTGTTTCCATTTGTTAACCGGTTTCAGAAAAGAAGCCTTTTAAAACCTTTTCCCATACTTAGTAGGGTCCTATGTTAAACTAAGTCCTGCAGTGGTGGCCATTTTGAATTTCCAGTTGGCATAGACAACGTAAACTTTATAAAGGACTATCTAAACAATATCGCTAGTAAGTTTTGTTTTGATTGGTTAAACGGTTTCAGAGAAGAAGCCCATTTAACCTTTTTTCTATAGGGTCATATGTTAAACTAAGTCTTGAGGTGGTGGCCATATTGGTTTTCCAATCCAAATAAAAAACACAAACTTTGTAAAGGTCCATTCAATAAACATTATGGCCAAGTTTGGTTTCAATTGGCCAAGTGGTTTCAGAGAAAAAGATTAAAATGTAACTAGAGGCTCCCAGGAGCGTGTAATCGCTCACCTGGAATCTAAATGACTTCACTATATCTAAATTTTTTTAATTAACAGTTTCAGTCTAGTTGTTATAGCTTTTAAGTTACTGTGCAAAAACTAAACTTTTCTTCAAAAATTTTAGTTAAACACAATAACTCCTATAAGGTGCCATCAGACAATTTCTGAAAATTAAATGGTTTATAGGCATTGTCCTTTATGGTACTTTAGAAATTTACAGTTTTACTCTACTAGTAGGTGTGTTGTAGACTAATTTATAATTCAAAAACTGTTCATTTGTCCAAATTCATAATGAATCTTGAAATTTTGGACCAAGCAATCATTTGTAGGGCTTCTATTGCTGATCATTTGTGCAATTTATAATTTCACTCTAGCTGTTATGGTTTTTAAGTTACAGGACAAAAAAGGAAAATTTCATAAAAAATTTCAATTTAAGGGCAAAAACTCCTATAAGGAGTCATCTGACAATTTCAGACTTACATAGTAATTTGTAAGGCTTGTATTGCTGACCATTTTTGCTATCAACAGTTCCGCTCTAGCTGTTACAGCTTTTAAGTTACAGGACAAAAACGGAAATTTCATGAAAAAATTGTCATTTATGGGCAATAACTAATTTAAGGAGATGTCTGACAATTTCAGACCAATGAAGTGAATTGTAGGGCCTTTATTGCTGATCATTTGTGCAATTTATAGTTTCAATCTAGCTGCTATAGTTTTCAGGTTATATTGTAAATACCAAAAATTTTGTCAAAAATCGTCAATAAAGGGAAATAACTCCTACAAGAAGCCAGTACACAATTTCACCCTGATAGCAAATATTGTAGACAGCGGCCATATTTGTCTGTTGATCAGCACCCTTGGTACAAACTTAAAACTAGGAACCCTAAGAATGATTGTGGCCAGGTTTGAAAAAAATTGGCCCAGTGGTTTCAGAGGAGAAGATTTTTTTTAAAGTTTACAACGGACGCTGGATGACAGACGACGGACGCCAAGTGATAGCAAAAGCTCACGTGGACCATCGGTCCAGGTGAGCTAAAAAGTAGGGAGAAGTGACTTCTCCCTGGCAGCCAAACAGGGAGAAGTTAGGCCCTGATAGGGAGACTTCAGTGAGACATTAGGGAGAAGTCAGAATAGCACATTACCTTTATCATTATAAAATCAATGAAAAAATGCACCAGATATAGCAACTAATTTTCTATCTACTTCAGTACTTGTAGCCATACAAGGTATTCACAAATAAAAATAGATCAACTAAAAATATTTGTATAGGTGTAGACATAAACATCATTTATGAAGTTCTTGTATAAGTATTAATCATAATATTCGTAACACTGTGTTATGAACATGTCATGTTTATCTGAGCAAAATTTTTAAAGAAGATAGATAAAATAACATAACATTAAACCCAGAAATAATTCTTTTGTTCAGCACACTTCCACTCGGACAAAGTTGTTCTGATCAAATTTGTTTCATGGTACACCCATCTACAGAACTTATCATGATGTCAATAATTACTATACATCTTTATTCTTTTAAGTGCTGCTCATATATTTATCAAAGAAAATTGTTAAAATACAATACACTTTGAAAGAACTGAAGTTTGAAACCAATTGAAAGTGTTTGTTTATAAAAAAAATTACGATTTTTCATTATGGGCCGTTGTCCTTTACTTTTCGACTTCGTTGTTCACTTCAGGTAATTAGTCACATCAAGTAAGCCCCGTGCGGGATCAGGGTGGCTAAAAGAATAGACCACAGTCGCCTTAGCTTGTTGTAAAAGGCGACTAAATAGCACCCAGTGTGTCAGGTCGGTTTGCCTTAAGACCGACTTGGATGTGTGCCCCAGGTGGTTGAATGGGGTACCCCTGGCAAGCTGGGGTTGTCAGGCCATAATACGGAAAACCTGACCGCAAACCATATTAGTGCACCGTGTTGGGAAAATGCCATGTTCCTCGCACGTTAAAGAACGCTGCTGTAGTATTCGCTATGAGTAGGGATTTCGATCCCGCTACAGGAGGCAAAATTGCCCGACCCTATCCATCCTCTCATTTGCCAGTGGCAATCTAAAATCTGTTACCCCTATTTTTCCTTGTGTCCCATCCCATTTTCATTCATCATCATTTCATATTCATTTTATCATACATTTCATGTTCATCGCCTGAATATAGCTGAAATATTTCTGCTCGGGCGTTAAACACCATTAATCAATCAATCAATCAATCACATCAAGTAAATAAACAAATGGCGCGTAATCAAGTTGAAAGACATTAATCCTTTGAAAAATGTTAAATACGCATATATTGTTTGCTGTTTTTATTGGAATTACACATTTGATAAATTGGTAGTATGGGTGAATTATTTGGACCAGATCATATACAGGTATCTTCTGTGAACCATCGAAATAACCGGGCGACTTAGAATTCGCTTTTGAGGGTGACTTCAGGACCCAGAAGGGAGACTTTGAATAATAATGTACTGGACTTTTAAACAAAATACCATCCATTAAGCTTTACATAGTTCAAGAAATTCAAGTATACTACAATAATTATAACTTAATTATGAAGTTAAAATAAAAGTAAAATAGAGTTAGCTGGAAAAGCAACTTGACAAAAAAACAAGACACTTCAAACACAATCTAATTAAAATTAAATCTTTCACAAGATCCCCCTTTTCTACCAGATTGAAATAAGAGCGACAACAACCCTGGAAGGAAGTGGACTTTATCGTTACTAAGGAAGTGAGTACCGAAAGTCCTCAACAACACCAAACAATAAAGTCCACCACTTCCGTCAAGGGTTGTTGCCCTGTTCCTTTCAAACTGGTAGAAGTTATTAAAATTGAAGAGTTTGATGACATTGTAAACATTAAGGTGGGGTTTTTCATGAAGATAATTCAATTAGGAACAGAAATAACTACAAACCTGTGGAGATAGGGGTGAAGTAAATAAGTAATTTTTTTTTTCAAGTTTGTTGGTAAAGACTGTTTCTCTATTCCTCCCACACTATAACAAAAGCTAAGTATCATTCGAAAGCACAAGTATGCTAATACTCTCAAATTTCGGCGATGAAGTGTGTCGGTTTAATGGACATTAATTTCCTTGAAACGCACTGTATATTATTATTTACGAGTCAGTTGGTAAATAGTAAACTTTACTTTGTCTTTCCGATGGGTGTTTGCCTGACAAAATGGAAAACTGCTACCGAGATTGGTCGAGTTTATGATCCTTTTGTAGATCTCAGATTACACTTTATGAAATGAACAATTATTTTCCACAGGTAACCTGCATTCTGAAATGCGACTGAAATTTTTTTTCATTTTGATACAGTATGCCCAGAGTACATGGTGACTCTAACACTCTACACAGTGTCGAGTGTTTCACAGTGGTGGCCATGTTGGTTGGTCTGAGGCCATGATTTGTGCAAACTTGGTAGAGGACATTTTACTGATGATGTGTGCAAAGTTTCAAAGCAATCCCTTCAGTGGTTTTGGAGGAGAAGATTTTTTAAGAAAAGTTAACGACGACGACAACGACGACGACGGACAACGACGGATGCCAAGTGATGGCAATAGCTTACATGACCCTTCGGTTTGAAAAAAATTCTTATTCATGTTAAATAGTTTTGAAAACACAATGCTGACTGAAATAGAAATAAATAAAAACAGGTTTCCAAGCAAGCGCACTATTGCATAAATTTGCTGTGAAAGAAGCTGAACTGTTAATTGTACTAGCACAGCTCACTCTCAGACTTCCAGGATTGCAATAAATCAAATTGTTCACATTGTTGAAACCACTAAAGACGCTAATTATTTACAATTAATTTTTAAATATAGATAAAGACTGACAAGTTATTTCTGCTTGCACAAAACAAAAGAAAAATCGTGAAGTTCGAAGATTGAACACATTTTAATTTTGTAGTAATGAGAAAAGCAAGACTTTAGTTGGCTCTTTGCTTGCAATAAACAATCGATACAATATATTTTCTACACCCTGAAAATCCGAAAAAACACAGTGTCACACTGTGTTAAACCTGAAAGTCGGAACATCAAGTAGATTAATTTTAAGGTGGTGATACACAACAACACTCTGAAACACTGTTATTCTCCGAGAAAATAATACACAGTGTAACACAGAGAAATTTCTCTTGTTTGAGTGTTTGAGTGACCACACACTCTGGGCATACTGTACAGCGATTTTCTATACTAAATTTTGACCTTGTTTTGAACGGAAGTGTACATTAGGAAAATTCAATTGTTGTCATTTTGAAATCCTTTTGGTAATATTGTCTGCAGTTGAGGTGGGAAAAGTCTCGTGGCTTTTCCGAATACCATTGTATTAGTACGTTACAAAAGCAGACGAACATTTGTAAACAACATTAGACCCCTCTAGAAAAAACAATGATGGCTGACTTCCTATGGAAATTTGATCTATCAAAATGAAAATTCAGTCGCATTTCAAAACGCCGTTTAACTGTGGAAAATAATTGTTGATTTCAAAAAGTGTAATATGAGATTTACAAAAAGATCATAAACTTGACAAAACGCAGTAGCAGTTTTCAATTTTGCCAGGCAAAAACCTGTTGGACAGACACTGTAACATTTACTATAGAGCAATTAAATGTACAATATTTTAAAAGTAATTAAGTTGGACAGACACTGTAACATTTACTATAGAGCAATTAAATGTACAATATTTTAAAAGTAATCAAGCGTTCGGTTCATTGTTTTCATTGCCGAAAGAAGGAATATCGCCGAGATTCGACTGTGTGGCCATAAATCTATTTTTAAATGTCTTTTCCGATACCAAAATATTTATATAAATGTTACGAAACTGACACGGTACGAAATGAAAGGGGTGAAACTGAAATGGTACGAAATGACTATAAACTTTAGGCTTAGCTTAAGTTAACGTCTATAGTCTTAGGGACAAGTTGGTATAGTACGTATTATATAATATTATATACATATAAGTCGAAAGGATGTCAGTTCAAATATAACATGTTATTACCGTTACCAGTCATTTCGTACCATAACCAAATCGTACCATCCAAATTGTACCATAACCATTTCGTACCACAGCCATTTCGTACCATATGGGGAATTGTATTAAGACAATTTCGTACCATATGGGATAGTGTAATATGATGATTTCGTATCATATGGGGAAGTGTATTAATGAAACCTGTATGCAATTTCAGCATAATATTGCTCTTTCGATCAAAGTGGTAAATAGAAATATAAGCTATTTTTATTTTTTTTTATAATTTATTAACAAAATCATTCTGTCATAACATAAAATATCAGATAACAACGTAATGACACAGATAAAAAAAATTTAAAAAAATATCCTTTAAAGCTTAGCAACTATTTTAACATGAGCTACTATTTTCAATATTGTCACAATCATTTGTCTTTCATAACAGCACTGGAAGACAAAGTTTTTGCGGAAAGTCATGATTGCTTTCATCTCTTATTAATGAATAATAAAGCCATATTTGTTTACACAACAATTATTTCAAATAACCTTTTTTTAATTAATAATTTTGAAAATATCATCTTTAGATTAATTTAATTAAAAGATTTTTTTACGAATATTTTGTGGAGGTAAAGGCCTACAACTAGATGGAGTTACCTGCCTTAGTGGTTGTTAATTATTATTATGGACATTATTTCAATAATTATTAACACGTATGTGTGATAAGAACTTTAAAATGTACTGTACAATTGTATTTTGCTGTTAACCAATAATTTGTTAGATTGATTATGAAAAATTGTTAATATTTTTGCAATTTAATGCATGGCATGATACCTTTTTCAGGTGTTCAAACTGATTTTAATTTATGTTTAAAATCATCTGTCTTGTTATGCCGGATAACATGATAAACATCGTGTTCGATCTAATAAACCAAGTGTGGGACTCGGGACAATTACCATCTTCTTGGAAAAGTGCAAACGTAATCCTAATCCTTAAACCCAATAAGAATAAATCAGACCCTAAATCATATCGCCCAATCTCCCTGACCTCAAACTTTTGTAAACTAATGGAAAGCATGCTAAATGAAAGACTAAAATACATCATAGAAAAAAATAATATTATCAAGGACAACCAGAGTGGTTTCCGTAAAGGTCGGTCAACTATTGACCATTTAATCAGACTGGAAACAGAAATTCAAAAAGCTAAAGCAAGAAACCAGTATCTTTTGGCGGTATTTTTAGACATTGAAAAAGCCTTCGATCTCGTATGGAGAAAAGGTCTTCTATACAAAATTAAACAATTTGGAATAAGCGGTAATATGTTTAACTTGATATCAGACTTTTTACAGGATCGCAAAATTCAAGTTAAAGTAAATAACGAAACTTAGGAGGAATGCGAACTCCAAAACGGCACCCCCAAGGCAGCGTTATCAGTCCGACACTGTTTAATATTTTAATAGATGATTTAGTATATCAAGCTGAAAAATCTGCTAAAACCTCGCAGTTTGCCGATGACAGTGGCACAGAGGCCATAACCTTAAAATACTTAGAAATAAAATGCAACAAACCTTGGACAATGTACAATGTAAGTAAATGGGCCATAAAATGGGGCTTCAAGATTTCAAAAACTAAAACAATAGGTGTTATTTTTGGAAATAGGAAAGTAACATCAACCAACCTCACATTAGGCAACCAACCCATATAATTTGAAAATCATGTTAAATTTTTAGGATTGATATTCGACCGTAAATTAACATGGAAAAAAACATTTCGACTACCTAGAGGAGAGATCTAAACCTATACTCAACCTTATGAGATATCGATACGTTCAGGCTAATAATTTTGGAATGGGCACTGAAACTCTGATAATGTTGTATAAATCTCTACTCAGGTCCATACTAGACTACGGATGCCAGGTTTTTAACTCCGCCTCTAATAGTCTTAAACTTAAACTAGATAAAATACAGTATAAGGGTCTCCGATAAGCTTTAGGCGCTTTAACGTGCACGCCAGTCCAAAATCTATTAGTTGAAGCAGGGGAAAAACCGCTGCAACTTAGACGCGCTGAATTTTCGTTAAAATATTACGCTAGGTGCTCGCAAAATCCCAAAAATCCAGCAAAAGAAACCCTCGAGGATTGTGTCGAATATAGAGCAAAATCACAAAAATGGAAAAATGACACAATCCCTTTTGGCTACAGAGTAAGGAAAGAATTAAAACTAAATAAATTAGATAAAATTCAAATAGTAAAACACAATCCTCCGACTTTTCCACCATGGATTATAAAAACGGCAAATACATCGTGTGAATTAAAAAATAAAATAGATAAAAGAGATGACCCTAATATAATAAAAACAATAACCCTCGAACATACAGATAGCAAATATAAAAACTTTGAGATAATTTATACTGATGGTTCCAAGGACCCACTCACCGGTAAAACCGCTTGCACGTTTACCGTACCAAAAGCAAAATATGTATTCGATGAACGGTGCAACGATAATATCTCGGTATACACCACCGAAATGATAGCAATTTTTAAAGCATTAGAATGGATAGTGGACTCTGACTATCCATATCAAAAGGTAGTTATACTTACAGATTCACTGAGTGCCATCCAATCAATTGATAATAACCAATCGAGTAGACCGGATATCTTAGAGGCTATTCAAATGCTAGCATTTAAAATAAGAAATAAATAAATCGAATTAATAATAGAGTGGATACCAGCCCACGTAGGTATCCTAGGTAACGAACTATCTGATAAACTTGCAAAAGCAGCTTTAAAGCAAGAAAACATAAATATAAACATAGCCTATAGTACATCTGAATTCTACGTGATCATCAAAAATATATTTAAAAAAGACATGGCAAGATATTTGGGACACACATCTAAATTCATGGTACTACCCGCTTAATCCATCAGTTAATTCAAAGCCTTTTTTCTATATAGGAAATCGAAACCATGCAAAAACTTTAACCAGGCTCAGACTTGCCACAACCCTTCTACCGGGTCAAATGGGGCAACACATCAAAAATATATCGCCACTTTGCAGTGTATGCAACACTAAAGAAGACATCGAACATGTCATTCTGCACTGCATAGCCCATAACAACGCCAGAATAAAACTTAACACAGCGCTCACAAAATTTAACATCAATACCATCGATATCAAGATCTTGTTAGACCCTCCTAAAGAATTTAAAAACCAAGTTTATAAAGAACTAGTCGATTTTATTACGGAAATTGACTATCACAAATGTATTTAACTGTCGCTTTCGTTTCTTGTGACACCACTTAACTAGGTGTCTTCTGGGACGGTCGCGCCCTAAATCCATCTAATAAATTAAAGCAAAATCCTCTGTACAGTAAGCCAAGAGCTTCGTCTCGGGCCGCCCCGACTGACAAAGGAAATTCCAAAATAACCAACCCCTATAAGCTATTAACAAACCTGCTCCTCAGTAAGGTAAGCCAAGAGCTTCGTCTCGGGCACCCTACGAGGAACACGTGTAACAACGACAATAATAATCATCAAAAAGTTAAAATTGCACCTAAGCAGGATATGCCAAGAGCATCGTCTCGGGCAGGTGCCTACTTTGGAATTACAAATTAAAGTCAAATCCTCGGTAGAGTAAGCCAAGAGCTTCGTCTCGGGCTGTATTACTGAGGGACATAGGAAATTCATAAAAACCCAATCCCTAAAACATGTAACAACCCTGCTCCTCAGTAAGGTAAGCCAAGAGCCTCGTCTCGGGCACCCTACGAGGAACACGAGTAACAACGGCAATAATAATCATGAAACAGTTAAAATTGCACCTAAGCAGATATGCCAAGAGCATCGTCTCGGGCAGGTGCCTACTTCCGATTAACAATTAAAGTCAAATCCTTGGTAGAGTAAGCCAAGAGCTTGGTCTCGGGCTGTTACCGAGGGGCATGGGAAACTCATAAAAACCCAATCCCTAAAACATGTAACAACCCTACTCCTCAGTAAGGTAAGTCAAGAGCTCGTCTCGTGCCCCTTACGAGGAACATGCGCAATAACGGCAAAAATTAAATATTTTTAAAAAAATTATTAAACCGAAGGAGGGTACGCCAAGAGCATCGTCTCGAGCGGTTCCCTAATTCGGAATACAAATAAAAGTCATCGGTAGAGTAAGCCAAGAGCCTCGTCTCGGGCACCTATTGATGATTACATGTATAATAACGACAATAATCATAATCATAATAATAATAATACAAAGTAGGGCATGCCAAGAGCTACGTCTCGGGCGGGTCCCTACTTCTGAGCAATAATCCCTATAAATAAGGTTTATAGCAATATTCATGATATTGTATATATTTAAATAAAAAAAAAATGTATATCATGTATATCATTCTTATTTTATAATTTACAAAAATATTGTACATAAAAATACATAGTTAGTGAAAACTAACAACAAATGTAATACAATTCCACATGAAATGTATATAACCGAGTTACTTTTTTATTTTCAAATTCAAATAAATTATGTTAGGCCATAGTGATGTATATTTTTTTTCCTTTCGTCTGTCAGATGAGACGTAAAACTGGTGCCTCGTGTACAGTATTCCAGAGTAGGAAATAATAGCCCGCCCGACCGCCCGAGACGGCCTATTTTACGCCCGGGCGGTCAAAAATTAAATATCGACGGCCCGGTGGTCGGTCTCTTTTTATAGACGAGTGGAATTACCCTTTTCTATTTTTAAAACGTGTTCCCGGTATTTCCTTATTCATAACGGTACGTAAGAAGTTAGTCGGTTACATTAACATTACAACAACCACATGTTTCGATACAATTTCCGTAGGGAATATGGTAAGATGTTTTATTGTCAAATTAACCCCCATTGGCTAGTTGATATCAAATCATCCAATGGCAATCTCGTTTCTTAAAAAAAATAAATGGACTAAAATTGTTGTTGTCAATGTAACGATGCTACGGCAATATCTTGGTCTTCCATCGCCTCAAAAACGACCTGCCCTTGATTCCAAGGAGAAAAATAAGTTGTATGATCAATCTAAGAGGAAGCGGTCAATTGTTCCGCGCTGGAAAACTGAGTTCGAGTGGTTGATCTGCGATGACTCGCATGGTCAGCGTATGGGCCCTTGGCAGTCAGAAAGGTACCAGAAAGATTTAGACGGTATGCTAAAGGTCCGTTTGTAGTCGGTTGTGAAATAGACAGTGACTGAGATTCCTTATTATAATAAATGTCATATAAATCATAAACAATAAATGAAACAAAATTATTTATTTATTTAAAAACAAATTGAGATGAGATGTACATTCACAACCAAGGGCATCAAATATTAAATTGAAAACAAAATAACACTTTAGTCTCAATCCCAGGGGTTGAAAATTTTTTAAGGCTGGCCTAAGCCCTGGGGTTTTTAAACTCAACAACCTTAAGCCCAAACATCAGTTTACCAAGCCCCCTCCCCCCTGAGCTAGTAATATAGAAGAAAATTATTTGAACAACAATAATTAAATGTTAATAGATCAAAATTGATTCCTTTTAAAAATAGTTTTATGAGAATTCTTAAGAAAAATTTAAATGGTATACATTTCAAGAAAATTCTTATTATTTTTCCTGGAAAAAGTCTAAGCCTGATGGGCTTTTTTTCCAAAAAAATTGCCAAGCCCAAGGTTTCCATTTTTTAAGCCCCGGGCATCGGGTTTGAGGAATTTTCAACCCCTGAATCCCTTAAAATATAAAAGCTAATTTTAGTTAAAACAAATTGGCAATAGTTCTGCAAAAATGAATGTTCACTTGCTGCACTCTGCACTATGGCACCTGCTGTATTTGATAGTCTGACATCTTTAAACTCAAAATCATCAAATGAACATGCAGATCATTTAACAAATCTTTGTCCCATTTAAACATTTAGAACACAAAAAATCAATTAGGAATCTATAAAGGAAAATGGGTGGAATTACGTTGATTTTCAGGACTGGCCAATTTTGGTCAGGACAGGTAATTTTTTTATGCAGCCAGCCCTGTGGTCTGGCAGATATTTTAGCGAGTTTCCTACCCTGCAGTATTCCATCAACTGGCACGTAACATGCGTTAAAGACCCCATTGGCAGTATTCAATAAGAGTAGGCGCATGCGCCGCTGCCATGGCAAGCCCCGTACTTGCTGCTAGCGTCTTGGTTTCTAGCTGGATGCAGCTTTATAGATTAATCGACTTCTACAAAGTCTTTTTTGGTTGCAGCTTTTCTGACTACTTTTATCATTTCAGTTATAGCATTTATGGCCTATAAATCCCCAAAAATACAAATAAATAGGAAAAGAAAAATTTTTCAATAAAAGCCATTAGGCAATAAGTCTGTGCGAGACCGTTTTACGGTAGTCAAGAGGACGTTAAAAACGCCCATAAGTAAGTCTTCTAATGCTTTTAAAAGAAAGCCAGAGTCTATTCAGACTATTATTTTCAAGGCACTAGTCTTCTCAGACTATAGTCTTATTTAGACATTGCCTTTTGTAAATTATGTTTTAATTGCACTGCTATTTTGATAGCCATATTTTAGATTTTAATAAATGTTGCAACTTGTACTTTGTCTCCAACGATGAGAGTTCAAAGATTAAGGTCCCCGTGTTCGAATCCAGAACAATTTTTGTTAACATGGGGTTGTAAGTAAATGTGTTCCTGGAGTTGTAAGTTGGTAACACATAAATAGCAGCCACTGGATAAAAATACTGCAGAGATTGCAGAAGCATGGTACAAATACTCCAGACAATTCAAAACCCCTCCTGTTACAATTTGTTTATGTTATACATTACAGTATTTCAATTTTTCGCATTCTACGACATTGTTTACATATGGTACGAAATGGTAATAAGTTATGGTACGATGTGGCATTTTGATGGTACGATTTGGTAATTTTGCCTTTGGGTACGAAATGGCAATGGTACGATTTGGTTATGGTACGAAATGACTGTAATTCGTTATTACCTGGCCTCCTGAGTGTGCTAAGGCCATGTCTTTGACTCCATTCTAGTGAATCATTTTGGTAGAATCTTAGTTGGCCAACGCATAATTACGTGATATTTTCTATCAAAATTCTTATATGCACTTCATCTACTTCCGGTTCATGGTAATAATTAATTTCCGCAGCAACTCGTATCTCACTCTCCGGCACAAAGAACAATATACTGGTACCCAGATCCAACCTCTGCGTACCTACCGAAACTCAGTGATATGGCTGATAAACTTACGTCAACTCCCTAGAAAAATCTTAAAGTATAATCAAACTGGGATGAAAATAATCTCTGTAACACACATTAGACAAATTAACAGACACGAGCAAAGATGACAAGAAAAGATATGGGTGAAACCTATATCCAGAGATATTCGATTTATAGGTTATAGGTGTATCTCATTTGGTTTTTCACTTTTTACCCTTTGACCTGATGACACTTCACCTCTCGAAAAGCAAGTAACGTGATCCTAATTGTGTTTCTTGATTAGTCAAAAACCAATTTGGACGGGGGTTCGAAACGAATATATAACGACTCGCCCCACTCTCGAGTCGCCTCATCACGAGTCGCCCCATATTAATAACGAGTCGCCCCACATTTAATAACGAGTCGCCCCACTCAATAACGACTCGCCCCACATATGTAAAACATAAAATTTATAATATAAAATAATTAATATAATAAAATAAATAATATAATTGTTCTTTACCGTCACTTTATTGTTACGTAATGTTAATTCGTTAAGTTAGATACATGTAGGTATGGTGACATTAATCCTTTTATTTCTATTGTTAATCTTTAATCCTTAATTGTATGTTTTTCTCAGTTGTATTGTTATGTCATGTTACACGTTTTGTTTATAATGTAACGACTGAAGTTTAGACTTCAGTCGGAGTAAGGCTTCTAAACTGACAATATCCGATAAGTAAGAAGTCGAAAGAAATAAATTCCATTCTGAAAATCTGTATTGTGTTGATCATCGCTCTAACAGTCTGCGAGTTAGTTCCGCCAGTAGTATCAGTTTCAAGGCAGGTGACTAGCGTCAGTCACTGTCGTCGTTTCGGCATCTTCGCCAGTTCAGCAACAGTTCCAGTTGCAGTCGTATATCATATCGTAAATATAAAATATTCGCAGTAAATTGTAACAACAACGTTGTTACACTGTTACAAATGTAATAAAAAAAGTTTTGGAAGAGAAATATATGTTTACAAATAAAAATACATTGACCATAGTCAAGTGGTTCTGTTGGGGAAAATGTGAATGTAAGATCGGCAGTTATCGCGTCCTCGGAAACTCAAAGAAAATATACCGACAAGTTACAATTTTTATTTGATTTAATTTTACTGTAATTAAAATTGTTTGAAAAGATTTGCAATTAAAAGTATTTCAAACGTCAAACTAGCATTCATGTGCATAAACGTTGCTAAGAACTTTATAAAATTTTCAGAATGTAAAATAAAAAAAAACAATTAGAAGAAGAGTCTTATTTTGCAAAACAATTGATGAGATTATTAACTTCTACAATTATTTTCCTTCAACAATATAAACTGTTGATGACCTTTATTCGAACGTAACTGAATTTTTTTCTGTTGTATTATTATATATATAACTTGCTTCGTTAAAGTATCTTAACATCAAAATGTTTAAATCTTGAATTAAATAAAAATTTATATCTTTTGTACTTTGTTTATTATTGAGAAATTTCTTTTCCCTACTAATTTATACCACATTTTTCACTGATTCACTGAAAATCTAATTTTGAATATACAGTTTCTTCTCACACAGCCAAAAATACGGGTTGGTCTAAAAACAGGACGGAGAAAAACAGGACGGGAAATTTTCTATATATAAATGGTCATAACTTTTGAAGTCATAAAGATATTAACAAACTTAAAACTGATTATTAAAGAAGAAATAATAAGTATTACATTGATATATAGTTTTTTTTTTAAATAATGAGTTTAAAGGCAAAAATTCTTGACAGGACGGGATTTGGTGACATGAAATATCGACCGAAAATTCATAGGGTAACCATCTTTGACGATAAATAATTTACATAAAAACTATTGTCTGTCAAGAAATGTTTATATATTATTCAAGCTTAGAGCATACAGATTATAAATATATAAAGCTTTATGCATTTTGATAAAGGTAAAGTAGAAAAATCTTGACAGGACGGGATTTCGATCTGATTGACATACTGACATTTTTTTCTAAATTTCAAAGTTTGAGGCCTTGTATCTTTTTAAAAATACATGTCTGTCAAAACATTTTTAGTTTCTGCTAAAGCTGAGATCATGTAGTTTACAAAAACATAAAGTGTGAATAAATCAAATTTCCGTAAAGTGAAAAAATCTTGACAGGACGGGATTTCATTAAGTAAAATTTGACGCCATTTTTTGACAAGTTTATTTAATAATATAACAAGAATCAACAACTCAACAAGCACAGTTAATCAGTTATGTAAGAACTAATTACAATGTTTATATAATATTTAACATTGTTGTAAAGACATGAAAAGTAATTACACTGTTTATATAATATCAATCTAATTAAAATTAAATCTTTCACTTGCTCCCCCCTTTTGTTATAGGTCGCTGCGTTACGCAGCGACCATAGCAAAAAGGGGGGAGCAAGTGAAAGATTTAATTTTAATTACATTGATATAATATATAACAATTTTTGTAAAGACATTTTAAGTTAAATTGATGAATGTTAATTAATTATGTTTTGAGCAGAACCAATTTAAGTTATTGATGACACCAGCACAAGATTTATGTTTCCAAACATTACAAGATTTTATTCCCTTTTTCCAATCACAACCAACCATATCTTCAACTGCATCAGCCAAACCACATTCACAATTCATTTCGACAACCGAATTCTTTGATTTCACTCGACCTTTTTTGTCACAAACTGATTTCGGAAACAACCTGAATTCGCCCTTCTCTAAACAAGATATTAAATGTTCCCTCAAGTATTTTTCTTCAAATGTAATATGTAAACCACCCACAAAACCTGTAAGACAAAACTCAACAGCATTTGCAATAGCATATAAACCACAATCAAACGAATTTGTCTGTTTTTGAACATGAGGAAGTTTAATAAGCAGACGTTTTTTATCATGTGCATACATTTGTGATAATTGTATTTCTAATGAAGTTGTCAGTTTTTCAAACTTGCTGTCCAGTGGCGGATCCAGGGGGGGGGGCGTAAGGGGCGTACGCCCCCCCCCTTTAAAAAAAAGAAAAAAAAGGAAAGGACAAAAAAAGACAACAGGAAGGGTAACAACCAGCGCCAAAGGCAAAAATGTAATCCCCGCTCGCCCTCGACATAAATTAATGCATTAACGGTACTACCCCTGCCGTAAAAGCGCCTCTACGAGGCGCGGGAGGACCACTTCGTGGCCCTCCTTTTCCGATATCCATTTTACGCCCCCCTTTCGAAAATCCTGTATCCGCCCTGCTGTCCAACACATATACCTCATTTGTTTCGTTTGGTCTTGCTGATTTCGTTCAGGATCCTATTGACCTGTCGTGCCTTTTGGTTGACATCTATAAGAAAGGGATGCACATATAGACGATTGTGAAAGGCAAGAAATAATCATCTTGATTAGAATATTTCAACTTTGAGAAGAGTACTGTAATAAAACAATGTTTTGGAAGGAAAAATGTTTACCAATACAAATACATTGACCATAGTCAAGTAGTTCTGTAGGGGAAAATATGAATGTAAGATCGGCAGTTATAGCGCCCTCGGAAAATCAAAGAAAACATACCGACAAGTTACAATTTATATTGATTTAATTTTACTGTAATTAAAATTGTTTCAAAATATTTGCAATTAAATGTATTTCAAACGTCAAACTTGCATTCATGTGCATAAACATTGCTAAGAACTTTATAAAATTTTCAGAATTTAAAATATAAAAAAAAACAATTAGAAGAGTCTTATTTTGCAAAACAATTGATGGGATTATTAACTTCTACAATTATTTTTAACAATATAAACTGTTTTTGACCTTTATTCGAACAAAACTGAATTGTTTTCTGTTGTATTATTATATATATAATTTGCTTCGTTAAAATGTCTTAACATCAAAATTTTTAAATCTTGAATTAAATAAAAATCTATATCTTTTGTGCTTTTTTTATTATTGAGAAATTTCTTTTCCCTACTAATTTCTACCACATTTTTCACTGATTCACTGATTCAGACATCAATTTTTATAAATAACATGCCTGTTTGAAAATCTAATTTTGTATAGATAGTTTATTCTCACACAGCCAATAATACAATTGGTACAAATTTTACATTAAAATGAAAAAGACACAAAAAAATCGAAAAATACCAAAATACGTAATCCTTTGTATTTTTAAAAACCGTATGCTATAACATAAACATTGGCGAAACAATTACTTGGCAGAAGTAAATAATAAGATGTAAATATTTCATCGAAAGTATAAAACTACAGTTATGTATTGGTTTGTTACGATTGTCATCACTAATAGTATCTTGCCACATATAAGAAAAGTTCCTTTTAAGTTTATTTTTAACTTGAGTTTCAATAAAGTTAGACTTGCAGTTTTTGTGTGAATATGTTCCAACTCTTAACATCTAATCATTCTTTTACACATCTCACCCACGATTCTATTTTTTTTTTCATCTAAGTTTGTTTGATAGTTGAAAGGCATCACTTAGTAGGGAATTTGATTCATTATTTTCTTTCTGGTATTTAGTAAGATTTACTAGAACAATTTTAAATATTGTAAGGCTGCCTATTTCCCCTGGATGCACTATTAGAAGATTTAGTTTAAACACCTACAGAAAACTTACAGAATTTTGTGCGAACATTTTCCAGTGTTAATGAATATGTTTCTTTCATTAAATATTTATCTTCATTTTTTCTAAATTTACTAGTGGGAAACATCCAAGATTTCTGATCCATACAGAAGTATGGGTTTTATTGTATGATTAAATATTTGCATATTAGCACCGAGGAATAGGGTTTAATTGAAGCAAAAGGTTCAAATATAAGACATATTAAACGTAGGTATCAATACATACGTTACCGTAACCTTAAGTGAATGACGCTGGTTTAATCAATTGTATTGGGTTATATGAAGTTTAAATAGTATACATTAAGTGATATTCTTGAATTGAAAACAAAAAAACATACACATTTATATTAATAACAGTTCCTGAGAAATGTCAAACTCCGCCATTTCAGTTTGGAGTAAATGAGGTCGTAGCAAACTCTATTGACTCAGCTATATGCACGATGTTTTATTATTGTTAAGTTCTATAAACATTTAAAAACACACTATTCAAAATTTCTGTGTGCAAAAATATGCATTTCGATAATCTAAATTATAGCATCGATACATACGTGATCCAACGTAACGTAGGTATCAGCAGTTTGTAACAGTCGTGTACTGTACTAACATGAAAACAACGTCATGTCGGTATAAAAATAAATCCGTATGAATATTAAGGTATCACTTTTTCTAAAAAAAAACGTTGCACATTTAATCTGCTTTCTGTGGTTTATCATATTAAACTTACTCACCTGATGCGTCACAAACCGTAGGAATATAGAAGAAAATATACAATTCATACACCCCAACATGCAACTGTTTACATTCCAAACGCTAAAATAACGTCATTTCCTTAATAATTTAGCTAATTACCGATGTTTAAGTTTAAAATTTACGATGGGCGGTAACGTATGTATTTGTAACGTAAGTATTTTCTTTACGCAAAATCTATGATTGGTTTAAATACAATATATGCTTATTACTAAATAAGATTCTAGTAAAAACTGTTCAACATGAAGAAGAAAATAAGACGAAAAAACAGGTTTTTAACAAAGTATTTAAAAATATACATATGGTGTAACGTATGTATCAAAAGAAATACAACTGGAAAACTTCGTAAGGCTTAACAAGAACTAGAGATTTTTCGTTCTTAAAAGATAAATGGTACAACCTTTTATGAATCGAGTTTTACTGTGGCAATATTTTATTTCAAAATAAAATCAGCATAATTATGATTAGTTATAAAGATTAAGGGTCTGATTTTCTGCAGTTACGTATGTATCAAGTATATGGCGACTAGGCTTCCTCGGATGATAAAAAAGTGATTTTCCATACTGGAACTTATAAGACATTATAAAATGTACTACGCCAGTGAGTACTATCCAGCAAAACGTAATAAGAATGCAGTAGTTTGGTAATATAGAATACAAATGCATTATTATGTAAAAACCTCGTGTTGGCGACAGTAACGTATGTATTTCCAGTTGGTGTTTTATGTACTGAACAAAATTTCTATTGGACGACAGCGATGTATGCACTACGCGCATAAGTAGTTGGACAAATATACTTGTTAAAAAATACTTGAGACCAAACAATCTATGATGTAAAACCAAAAAAAAAAAAAAAATAACGGCGACACCAGTTTGATCCCCATTACTGAATTTCAGTGTATAAGAACTAATAACAATGTTTATATAATATTTAACAATGTTGTAAAGACATTTTAAGTAAAATTGATGAATGTTAATTAATTATGTTTTGAGCAGAACCAATTTAAGTTATTGATGACACCAGCACAAGATTTATGTTTCCAAACATTACAAGATATTATTCCCTTTTTCCAATCACAACCAACCATATCTTCAACTGCATCAGCCAAACCACATTCACAATTCATTTCGACAACCGAATTCTTTGATTTCACTCGACATTTTTTGTCACAAACTGATTTCGGAAACAACCTGAATTCGCCCTTCTCTAAACAAGATATTAAATGTTCCCTCAAGTATTTTTCTTCAAATGTAATATGTAAACCACCCACAAAACCTGTAAGACAAAACTCAACAGCATTTGCAATAGCATATAAACCACAATCAAACGAATTTGTCTGTTTTTGAACATGAGGAAGTTTAATAAGCAGACGTTTTTTATCATGTGCATACATTTGTGATAATTGTATTTCTAATGAAGTTGTCAGTTTTTCAAACTTGCTGTCCAGTGGCGGATCCAGGGGGGGGGGGGCGTAAGGGGCGTACGCTCCCCCCTTTAAAAAAAAGAAAAAAAAGGAAAGGACAAAAAAAGACAACAGGAAGGGTAACAACCAGCGCCAAAGGCAAAAATGTAATCCCCGCTCGCCCTCGCCATAAATTAATGCATTAACGGTACTACCCCTGCCGTAAAAGCGCCTCTACGAGGCGCGGGAGGACCACTTCGTGGCCCTCCTTTTCCGATATCCATTTTACGCCCCCCTTTCGAAAATCCTGTATCCGCCCTGCTGTCCAACACATATACCTCATTTGTTTCGTTTGGTCTTGCTGATTTCGTTCAGGATCCTATTGACCTGTCGTGCCTTTTGGTTGACATCTATAAGAAAGGGATGCACATATAGACGATTGTGAAAGGCAAGAAATAATCATCTTGATTAGAATATTTCAACTTTGAGAAGAGTACTGTAATAAAACAATGTTTTGGAAGGAAAAATGTTTACCAATACAAATACATTGACCATAGTCAAGTAGTTCTGTAGGGGAAAATATGAATGTAAGATCGGCAGTTATAGCGCCCTCGGAAAATCAAAGAAAACATACCGACAAGTTACAATTTATATTGATTTAATTTTACTGTAATTAAAATTGTTTCAAAATATTTGCAATTAAATGTATTTCAAACGTCAAACTTGCATTCATGTGCATAAACATTGCTAAGAACTTTATAAAATTTTCAGAATTTAAAATATAAAAAAAAACAATTAGAAGAGTCTTATTTTGCAAAACAATTGATGGGATTATTAACTTCTACAATTATTTTTAACAATATAAACTGTTTTTGACCTTTATTCGAACAAAACTGAATTGTTTTCTGTTGTATTATTATATATATAATTTGCTTCGTTAAAATGTCTTAACATCAAAATTTTTAAATCTTGAATTAAATAAAAATCTATATCTTTTGTGCTTTTTTTATTATTGAGAAATTTCTTTTCCCTACTAATTTCTACCACATTTTTCACTGATTCACTGATTCAGACATCAATTTTTATAAATAACATGCCTGTTTGAAAATCTAATTTTGTATAGATAGTTTATTCTCACACAGCCAATAATACAATTGGTACAAATTTTACATTAAAATGAAAAAGACACAAAAAAATCGAAAAATACCAAAATACGTAATCCTTTGTATTTTTAAAAACCGTATGCTATAACATAAACATTGGCGAAACAATTACTTGGCAGAAGTAAATAATAAGATGTAAATATTTCATCGAAAGTATAAAACTACAGTTATGTATTGGTTTGTTACGATTGTCATCACTAATAGTATCTTGCCACATATAAGAAAAGTTCCTTTTAAGTTTATTTTTAACTTGAGTTTCAATAAAGTTAGACTTGCAGTTTTTGTGTGAATATGTTCCAACTCTTAACATCTAATCATTCTTTTACACATCTCACCCACGATTCTATTTTTTTTTTCATCTAAGTTTGTTTGATAGTTGAAAGGCATCACTTAGTAGGGAATTTGATTCATTATTTTCTTTCTGGTATTTATTAAGATTTACTAAAACAATTTTAAATATTGTACGGCTGCCTATTTCCCCTGGATGCACTATTAGAAGATTTAGTTTAAACACCTACAGAAAACTTACAGAATTTTGTGTGAACATTTTCCAGTGTTAATGAATATGTTTCTTTCATTAAATATTTATCTTCATTTTTTCTAAATTTAGCTGTTGGATAATTGTTTCTTCGGTTTGTTCCTCAGGGGAACATTACAAGAAAAGTCAAGTTAAACATTGATAGAATTCCTCTGGGGAACATTACAAGAAAACTCAAGTTAAACATTGATAAAGTTCCTCTGGGGAACATTACAAGAAAACTCAAACATTGATAGAATTCCTCAAGGGGGAACATTACAAGAAAATTCAAGTTTAACATTAATAAGGTTCCTCTGGTGAGACATAAATAAACAACTTATGTTGGGCATCTTGTCTTTACAATTAAACGAACGGATATTATTCACTCACCATTATTTCTATCTGTTCTGTCTTGGTCCTTTCTCTTAAGTGTGGGTTTCTTTACAGGAATTACAAGAAAAGTCAAGTTAAACATTGATACAATTCCCCTGGGGAACATTACAAGAAAAGTCAAGTTGAACATTTATAAAGTTCCTCAGGGGAACATTACAAGAAAAGTCAAGTTAAACATTGATAGAATTCCTCTGGGGAACATTACAAGAAAACTTGAATTTTCTTGTAATGTTCCCCCTGAGGAACTTTATAAATGTTCAACTTGACTTTTCTTGTAATGTTCCCCAGGGGAATTGTATCAATGTTTAACTTGACTTTTCTTGTTTATTAAATGTCTTTTTAATAAATCAAAAATTCTTTCTCTCAAAATAAGAATAATTAGAAGTTTTGCTATTGAGACTTTTCAAATAACTAATTTACAATCCCAGTCTATTTACCAAGGATCAGAACAACAAGTTATGAATTAAACTCTTTTAAATATTTTGCTGCAAAAACATGGAATGACTGACCAGTGCATTTCTGAAATGAAACATCGTTTTCTCAATTCAAAAATGTGATAAATTCTTGAAATGGCAAGTCATTATACTTTATGCTGTAAATAATTGCTTATCTACACTTATTCAAAGACTTCTGCTCTTGCCTTTTTGTGTTTTTACCTGCTTTTAATTAAAACCACTCTAGTTTAAATCTGCTCAGAAAAGTGCCTTTATGTCTTATTTTATTTTTATGAATGTCTGTATGAATGTTTGGCTTATGTATGTAGAACATGTTCTGTTTGTGCTTGAGACCATGCTATGTTAATGCATAAAATGTAATGCCATGCCACTACTGACCATGCTTTTTAAAATTGCTTTTATTATTTCATTTTTTTTAATTTAAACTCTACTCTCTACCATTCATTAATTTGTGTTTTGTAACCTTCATCTATCTGTTTTAGCCTTTAAGTAAAATTAGTTTTTATGTTAGTCTGTAAGATTATGTGGATTATACGTGTATTTTGTCTGTATATTATTGTCCATAGTGCTTATTTATGTATTGTATGTCAGTTAAAAAAGCTCATAGGAGCTTATGTTCTTTGTATAATACTGTGCTGTCTTTAAAAAAAAATTTTGACTTTCTTCCCTTGTTTGCCCTGTGAAACGATCGGAGTTAAGATACTAATGTCCCTAGACATAGACATAGAAAGCTTGGATTCGGAATGATACTAAAAAGTAAACATAAGCTCTAATGAGCTTTTCGCCCAGTATACATAGTACAAACAAAACAATACATAATATATACAGTACACATAAACGATGGCATGCATAGCAATAAATAGGAAGCATACAAGGCAGTTTCACAAAAAGCACTCCCATGGAAAGCATTCAAAGCAAAGAAAAAATAAAGAGACACACGTGCAGCAAAAAGTAAAAAAAAACATCAAAAGCAGTACTTCAGCACATTATGTAATTGATAAAAAGTAAACACCAGTAGTTAATTAAATATTAGCTGCTAAGTTAAAACATCTATGCAGTTAGCAATACATAAAATCAACTTGTCAAGTATATATATGTACCAGAGTAAAAAATATAAATAATAGTAAAAAAAATAAAACAACAGGAATTTGATATCTACTGGCACGCACTACATTTGCATTCTGTACCATTCCAGGACTGAATCAAGCTTTTAAATTGTAAAAAGCTGATATCTGTCCTGATATGTTCAGGTAAGCTATTCCATAAAGCTGTAGCTGCAGTTATGACAATCACTTATGCCAGAAGAGATGTTATGTGTGCTAAAGCATAATGACCCCTTACTTGTGAGAATAAAATCTACTAGTGATTGTTAACGATTTTTCATGAAGCAAGTTGGATTTTTTACAAGCTGTGACATATAAAAAATCTCAAATATATCATTTATAGTTTTACATTTGGTTTCATGCAGCACATAAAATTTTAAGCTCCAAAAATAAGATAATGTTCATATTTTATTTAGAATTGAATATAGATTATTCGAGAAATTATTCATAAAAAATGTCTTCGAATCCGAACATTGTTGTTAACGAAAGGGTTGCAATATTAAGATTTTCTAGAAGTTGTGCGTTTTTAATGCATAAATAGTACCCGCTGGATAAAAACTGCAGAAATTGCAGAAACATGGTACTAATTCGTAAGTTGACAGCTTACTCAGATCATTCAAAACCACTCCTGTTGAATTGGTATCCAAATATATGATTTTTAAAGTCACGATATTTCATTGAAGATAAGGTATAAAGTCACAAACAAATATATATTTAAACTCGTAGTTTTCTTGCTTAGACTTTGGTATAAAGGGAAAAGTGTATTAAAAGGAAGATGAAATAAATTTCCTGGCACTCCGACTAGGCCATTTTTTGGCGATCTATTCTTTTCTATGCTCGAATTTATATAGTAAATAAAATTATTTTTTATTTTTATATCTCTCAGATTATAGCTAAAACATTGAATTTTATCCTGATATAATTTGGATTATGTCAAACTCGTATTACTTACGACCGTGATTTCTTGAGATTCAACCAAATACATTCAAGCGTAGCTGTCGCTAATATGTGGAAATGGCCTCGTCAACATCTGAACTCCGAACTTCTTTCTTGATCGCTAAGTTAATCGTCACAATTCCTACTTCTTACAATAATGACTGTAAATTATGTCATAAAAGCTTTTCAGACGTAATGGTGCATTAGTCCTGTCACTGCCTGTGCGTACCCTTTCACAGCTAACCAAAGAGACACTTTCTTCGAACTTTTTATTGATAACTTTCACTTAGATTTGTTGAGTTAAACTGTTACGACTCAATGTCTCTATATTGTGTACTACTTGGGAAAGCGCCCTCTACTGATTTTGAAGACTTTGGTTTATCCGAATTTCGTGCCCTGTGCTTCACACATGTCATCCGAGCTGCAGCCGAATACAACCGTATGCTAAAAAGCATTTTATAGATACCTAATAACGACGTTGTTAGCAAGACATGGTGCTCAAGGCATATTCATAACTTCAGTGTTAATTACGGATATATGTACTAAAGATTGATATTTATATCATGTACGT
Source organism: Limnoperna fortunei (assembly GCA_944474755.1). Taxonomy (NCBI): domain Eukaryota; kingdom Metazoa; phylum Mollusca; class Bivalvia; order Mytilida; family Modiolidae; genus Limnoperna; species Limnoperna fortunei. Next base: position 49,033,036 of record OX104114.1, on the reverse strand, counting down.
TATAGCTATGCTTAACTATGTCATTCTATAACTTTTAATTATTCATACTACACATGTATATTATTAATTCACTTATTTGTTTATCTGTAATCTCTGTTTAGAGGAAATAAAGGATTGATTGATTGATTGATTGATTGATTGATTGATTGATTGATTGATTGATTGATTGATTGATTGATTGAATATGTATTTGTTATATTTTGTATAAATTGACTAAATACGACCTTATTTCAATACATTGTAAAAATATGGTCTTATTTGTGTTCATTTCTACAAAATATATATATATGTCTAAAGAATTATGCAACGATACAAATATAGAAGTGTTTCTACCATAAAATAATTATAGATTGATATTGAAGCTGATGACACTGAAGAAGGCCATCAGTTGATCGAAAATTTTGTCATATTTATTAACATAATTATTTTATAGTAGAAACATCTCTATATTTGTATCGTTGCATGATTCTCTAGACTTATATATTATTTTTTGCTTTATGTTGTATCGTCATGTTGGCGACCCGATACATAGTAAGTGTACTGGTTGGTAGATTACTGTCAGATTATAAATAAGTGTTATTAAACCCAACACTGTTATAATAAGATTTTTACACTGTCAAATGTTTGCTTACCCTCAGCGGGATTCGAACTGACACCGTTGTGACACTGTGGCACCAAATCGCCTGCACTATGTCCAGCGGTCTAGACCCCTCGGCCAGATCCGAGCAATTTTGTAGATATTATATAGGATGATTACAAAGTTACTTGTCATAGTCATAGTAAGTAAATTATATACAAACGTCTAAGTATTGTGACAACCATATAATATCTATCCAGCGGATTTCTGAATCATCAGAAATACAGGGTTAATATCAAATATTTATATACGTCTAAAAATTAAACCCAACACTGTTAGAATTAGATTTGTACACTGTCAAAATTGTGCTTACCCTCAGCGGGATTCGAACTGACACCGTTGTGACACTGTGGCACCAAATCGCCTGCACTATGTCCAGCGGTCTAGACCCCTCGGCCAAATCCGCTATATAAAAAATATAGCTTCATTAACCGGGATGAATCGTGGACATAGACATAGTACATGTGTACTAGCGTGTGACGATGGAATTTTCGTAACCAATACTAGTCTCGATCACCCAGACGCATATAAAATAGCGTCTGGTATCACCTTATTTTAATTCCGTTACCAATAGGTGGAGACAAACAATGATTCTATTTTTAGGGCCCTATTTTTAAACCAGGAAAACCATGCATTCTTATAATATGACGTCACATTCAGATTCACTCTTGATTGTGCACAACAATAATATTTGTTTAATTAATTGATAAAGTTATATTTTATAAAAATATTCAAATGTAAACTTTGGCACAATTTTTTATACACGTCTTGATATGAACGGAAGTAATTTTTTAGATAATAAAAATATCATCCAATCAAAAATTACGCCCAGTTTTGGGCGTAATGGTAACGAGTTCAATATAGAAATGAATCCAGACGCACAAATGTAATTAAGCGTCTGGATGATCGAGACTAAACCAATACATATTAATTTGACAGTAATCTAATTCAGAAATTTTGTATATATTATATAGGATGACAAAGTTACTTGTCATACAGTCACAGTAAGTAAATTATATACAAACGTCTAAGTATTGTGACAACCATATAATATATCTATTCAGCGGATGATTCAGAAATATATATTAAAAATTAAGCCCAACACTGTTAGAATTAGATTTTTAACACTGTCAAATTTTTGTTTACCCTCAGCGGGATTCGAACTCACACAGTTGTGACACTGTGGCACCAATATATATTATTATGTTTTATTTTGTAGATATATATGTTTTATTTTGTAGAAATGAACACAAATCCTTTATTTAATCAAATAAACCATTTTGTAATTACTTCTCTTCACTTCTCTGTGCTTCTCTGCACTTCTCTGCGTTTAGTATAATACCAACTGTACCAACAGAAGTAGTATCCAAATGAGAAGACAAAAGTAATACAATAAAACCATACGAGAAATTCGAACATAACACAATTGTGAATATAGGGAAATGAAAGTTGGAACTTAAATGTACAGAACATCAAACGTATTTCAGTCTACATCAACGGGATAACGAAGGAAATAGACATTCTGCTAATTCAGGAGCACTGGATGTTCAAGTTTGAAGAAAAACATTGGAAACATATTGCCTGACCATGACTTCTACGCTAGGTATGTAGATGAAGATGCACCCATTATAATCACAAAGAACGCATCAGAGGATATGGAGGTGTAGCTATGATTTGGCAAAAGAACATCTCGAGCCACATTAAATCTCTCCCTGAAGACAACAACCATATTGCTATTGTTGAGTTGGAAGCAAAGCCAAAACCATTTGAATAATCAATGCATATACGCCATGCAGAGGTGGAAAACACACAAGCGCAGAATACAGAGACTCCCTAGATGTAATTAGATAAATCATAACGAAATACAGTAGAACCCATACCATCCTAATTGGGCGGAGACCTAAACGCTTCCTTACATAGACCAAACCCTACTTATCTGGACAATCTACTGAGGGAATTTTGCAGTGAACTCGGCATCAGTACTCCAGAGGATTACCATGAAGAATCAACTTTCTTCCACCATGATAACAAAAGCACATCACATATTGACTACCTCCTCAAACTAAAAGACCAAAGTGATGATTGTATACAGCTGGTCAGCATACGAGGTCAGCAAAGTACCAACACATCTGATCATGTCCTTACTACTGAGAAAATGTACCTAGAACCACATAAGAAGGTCAAGAACAGACTATCTACAACAACTGAATACCATAAACCAAAATGGACCAAAGGTGATGATACCAGATATTTATCCTCTATTGATGAATACCTAAGTACCCAAATGTCAGAACGACAACACCAATACACAGCTAATACTTGATATTGTACACCTCAGCAACACCCTACACCCAGCTGCTGAAACTGCAATACAAAAACATAAAGCTAATGGTAAGAGAATTCAAAGGCAGAAAGGACAAACACCCTGGAATGTGGAAATTGGACAGGCTTTTAGAGTAGCAAAGGAAGCACATCATAACTGGGTTATGGCATGATCTCCAAAAGGACAAAAATGAATGCTACACAACACCATGATTGCAAATAAGAAAACATTGAAACAGAAACAACGACAAGCTCAAGCTCACATACGTGAAAAGAAGTACAGCGACATAATGGAACCGACGGATCTCAACCAAGAACTCTGTTTCAAGCTGGTACGAGAACAAAGAACAACACACTGCACAGAAACTGACACCTTATACCTAGACGGACGTGAATTATACAAATTTTAGAATGCTGGAACAGTCACTTCAGTAGACTTGGAACTCCTTATGATAGCCCGTAAAATGAAATAGAATGTACACTCATATAAGCAATCCTCAAAGACACCCAGATGGGAGGTGAGATCCCTGACATCACACAAATACAAGTGGAAAATGCCATCAGTAAGCTAGCCAACAACAAAGCGCCTAACCATTTAGGGCTAACAGCTATACACTTCAAAAAGGGTGGAGCTGGTATAGTAAAATACACAACTGCAATCAAAACACCATCAATAGAGAATGTTACATTCCAGAAATACTCAAGACTGGGTTGGTAACTCTTGCGCTCAAGAAGAACAAAGACTCCAAAAACCCAGGTAACTATAGAGGGATAGCTGTTACTCCTGCACTTTGAAAAATACTTGAGTCCATCCTTAAAACCATATCGAGCCAACTATTAGAAAAATACAAAACCCCATACAACGAGGATTTAATGAGAAAACTTCACATGTAATTACAGCAATACTCATAACAGAAGGCATTAATGAGGCTAAAGACAAAGGACAAATTGTTGCGATTACCACCTTAGACGCTGAGAAGGCATTTCATAAGCTAGACCATGAGATTCTATTCCAAAATCTTTACCACTATAGCATTACAGACGACTCATGTGTACTAATGAAAATGCTACAGACCGAAGCCGCTATAAGAGTAAAGTGGAAGGGAGGATTGAATTATGGTTTTGTTGTCCAGCAAGGTACCGAAAAGGAGCCAAACTTTCACCAACTCTTTACAAAGCTTACAACAACCAGCTTATTGATATTCTAAGAGTGGACAAAATTGGAGCTTCTATTGGTACCAACTTTATTGGATGTCCTACAGTTGCTGATGACATAGCCCTCATATCGCACAACCCATTTGACTTACAACATGCACTACATATCGTCCACAATGAAATAAAGTCACCATCGATTCTTCTAAAAGTGACATGATCATAATCAACTCGCACAAGAACAGACCAACCCAAACCTGGACTTTGGGTGACAAGGAGATAGAAGAAGTGGAATCGACCAAACAAGTTGGACAGATTAGATCATCGAATGGCAAAAACGACATCCAAAGCAGAATCCAACTGGGCAGAAGAACGATGTATGCACCACTTGGGGCAGGACTGCATGGAAAAAAATGGTATTAATCCTAAAGTCTCATATAAGATCTACACAACATTCTGCAGACAAAGAATAACATATGGTTTGGAGGATGTCATCCTAACTAAAATCGACGGACAAGAACTGCTCCTTTACGAGAGAAAGCTACTGAAACAGATCCAAGGACTGTCGGAAAGAACAGTAGTAGTTGGTTCACACATGTAGGGAAACTTCTACAGAAATACAACTACCTACTGCCTACGAACTGATGGAAACACCACCCTCCGCAAGAATATGGAAAACCATGACAATGCAATAGAGAAACACCAAATAACCCAATGGCAATGTGAAGTAACAGACAAACCATCTATGAAACACCTAGCACTGCAACCAAAAGCAACGAAGCAAGCACACCAACTATGGGACTCTGTACCAAACAATACTAGGACAGAAGCAAATGTTTCCATTAAGGCAACACTTGTATTGTTTGTTTGTTTGTTTGATTTTTAACGCCACTTTTCAGCAATTTTTCAGCTATATCATGGCGTCCAGTTTTTATTGTGGGAAGAAGCCGGAGTACCCGGAGAAAACCCCCGACCTGTGGTAGAAAAACTGGCAATCCTTGTCAATTAAGATAGGAGTCGAGTACATCCTGCCTGCAGTAAGAATCGATCCCGAAATCTCAGTGTTGACAGACTACGTGATCAATAGTAGACGAACTACCTTGACCACTCGGACACCGTAACTGGAACATACATCCTACAGTCAGGAACATATAAATCTACTAGCACCAGCTACAGTCAAACAGAGCCAAATTCAACCAGCATACAGTCTCTCCAATCTGTCTTCTATGCAACGCTGCCAGTGAGGATAGAGAACACCTCATTCTCCACTACTCCGCACATCAAGCCATCAAACTACTAGTCCAGCACTATAACCCTCAGACTGTCCATAAGATTATGTGCAACTCGACCAACCTATTATGGTCACACACTCGAATTTCGTCCATACTCGAATTTCGGCTATTTGCCTTCATTCAGCAATGTAAACAATTAACCCAAGGCTAAATTACTTTCAAAATAACGTGCATTTATTGCTCTAGCCAAATGACTTCTAAATAATAAAATATAGTGCGTTTAAACGAAATTATTGTCCGTTAAACCGACACACTTTCATCGCCGAAATTCGGGTGTTCTAGTATACAGTGCCTGCTAGACAGTACAAAGACTGAGATTATGGACATTCTGGGAAAAAACAGTATGATAACAACAAAATCATACATCGACAGAACCTCCGGAAAAGACACCATGAATGCTATCCATTAATATGGACTATGTCACAGTTCATTCTTGACTCCTCTGCAAATTCCATCCGCTGCCATGTGAAAATTAAAGACCACATATATAGAGACATTGAGAGCATCACAAGATCTCTTTGCTATAGCCTACACACTAAACGTTCCCAACTACTGAATTCTTGACCCCTAATGAACTTTATCCAGTCAATATTTGTCGTTAAATTTGAACAGTCCATCTGTATATATCGATCCCCGCTGTGATGCGCGAATTTAGATTGGTGGTGGGCAACGCTACTGTACATATTTCATGAAATTAAAATTGCTAAATTACTATACTACAGGAGTGGCCCTCAGATAGGGTGAAATTACCAGACAGTAAACAGTAAAAAGTGATATCAAAGACATAAGTAGGAACTTACTATTTGATATTCACGAGAGTAGGGCAGTGAACATATCACGATTATAGACAGTACACCTATTAAGACATTATGAACATTCTTGTGAAACTTTTATTGCGATATCTACCTGTTCTTACGGAGTGCTCCGAAGTCAACGGAGGAAATTACAAGACAACAACAACTATGTCAGATCTAGTCTCGATCATCCAGACGCTTAATTACATTTGTGCGTCTGGATTCAGCTCTATATTAAAATCGTTATCATTACGCCCAAAACTGGGCGTAATTTTTGATTGGATGATATTTTTATTGTCCAAAAAATTACTTCCGTTCATATCAAAAAGTGTACAACAAATTGTACCAAAGTTTACATTTGAATATTTTTATAAAATATTACTTTATCAATTAATTAAACAAATATTATTGTTATGCATAATCAAGAGTGAATCTTACTGTGACGTCATATTATAAGTATCTATATGTTTGCATGGTTTTCCTGGTTTAAAAAAAGGGCTCTAAAAATAGAATCATTGTTTGTCTCCACCTATTGGTAGCGAAATTCAAATAAGGTGATCCCAGACGCTATTATATATGCGTCTGGGTGATCGAGACTATGTCAGATCCAGTCATATATCATTTCCTGGTAATACAACGTACAATTCCACTCCCCTTACCTTATTCACTCCTTTGATCGAATGCCAGTAATCGTGTCTTACATATTTTAATTTATATTTCATTATCGGAAAATGTACCATGCCTAAAAGCAAGACCCTCCCAGAGAGACCAAAACCACCGTCAGTGGACGAAATTATCCTGGACGTTTCTCGTGCCACAAATGATGACGTTGTATTTTCCTCCAATTTTTCGTTAAAAGGTAAGCTACCTTTTCACATATTGTATCATGTGCTTTGTACGGACAACTGGACTCTGCGATTTAGTCCCTGTTTCGATTCTCAGCTTTCCGATTTCCTGATTTCCGACCAATATTAAGAACAATCTACAAGGTGTATAAATGTATTATTTATTTTGTCTCTAATTTGTTTTGGTGTAATCTAATTACTGTAATCGACAACACATAGATATCTTTCATTTATATTAATAATCTGCTGTTTATATTTAACATCATCAAGACAGTGTGGTGAATTTTTATTTGTCAATGGCATGCCAAACTTGCATACATATCATAAGACAATAATAATACAAGTCTTAATCACTGGGTCCCTACTCATATATTCCACCACATGTACATTTGCGTAGGAGCTGAGAAGCTGTCATTTGGTCTTCTGAGTAACTTGACCAAATATGGTGTAGCCAACCTTCATGGTCAATGCTACATTGTATTAGAGCACTGAATACGAAGGGATTGTTGTTTAGACACCATTCTGAGTGTCAGTTCTACTAGCTTGGCTTCATGGTGAATTGCAGGCACCAGAATTTTCTCAGTCTGCTGCCATTTACTGCACGAGTCGTAGCTGCAGAGCCTCTTGTCTGGATGTGACTTTCTGTTTTGCAATCTGCAATCTCATGATTATAGTTTGTCATTGAACCTCATTTGGCTAGCTAAATTTTTTACTATTTTTTACTATTTTATATTTTTGGTAGCCCAATTTTAGTTATGAGATGAAATGTCCTGTGACGGTTCAAAACGTTCACAAGATAAGGTTCTATATATTTTTGAATTCTGGTCTTAAAATAAAAATAAAAATAAATGGCTAAGTCAGTCAAGTGTTTAGCACATAAATCAGATTCTGTGAAAAAATAAGTACTGCAATAGTATCTTATCGATTTTTCGTGTTAAGCAGACATTTTATTTCCTCATACTGTATTTTTGAGTTGTCTTTCTTTGTATGCTGGTAAAGAAAATGTATTGGTAATTTGGAAATAAGTAGAAATGTATTCTAGACTAAAAGTAAAATGATAAAATAAATACAATGTTGATAATTCAAAGATAATGTTCGATAACACTTTATAGAAATATTTCTGGCTAAATATGTTTTTTAATCAGATGTCATTTTCAGACTATAAACTATAGCTAGTATTTAAATCTGGAACTGAAAGAACTGATCACTCTCAATTTGCAGTTAAATAAAATCTTAAGTGTAAGTTCTCCTGCATTTTTCTACTCAGATGTTTTGACAAATGGGGGATGCTATTATAAGTAAGTGAGGATTGCTCACAGTTTTTTCTAGTTTGTTTTAAAATTGATTTTGTTTGTTTTATCAGATTGCTACGAGGATGCTGAAAAGTCTATGGCAATGGAAGAATCCTACTTAGAAACATCAGGCTTCAATGTGGATAACCAACAGGACGGGGCATATCATCAAGCATTACAATTTATAAGAATTCAAGCAAAGTTAGAAACTGTGCCAACACAGTTAGATAAACAGTTTAAGCATCTGCAGGACCTTGAAAATGACATTTCCAAATCAATTGATCAACTAAAGGAATCTTCTAAGACCTTGAAAGACAAGTAACAAACTTTTGATTGAGCAATTTCTATTGCATTCTGTAGGAAAAGAAGAAATTTGAGAAATTAACATATTAATATATCTGGCGATGTTATGTTGTCCAAGAGAGGGTAAACCTCAAAATATATAATTTTACAAGAAGATTATCTTTATTTTTTTTAAATATGATGAACAAGAAATCAGAAGAATGATATATTTAAAACACAAATTAAAAGGTTACTTTGACAAAATAACTAAATTTTAAACAAATAAACATACCCTAACAATTTTTAGGAGGGCGAGTTAATCTGAAAAATCACAAAACTAACATCAGATTATAACAGCAGTAAATTCGGCCTAAACTAAATTATGCTAACCACAATATAATAGTTTCTTTTTCTGTTTCATTGGTGAAGTTTTTCTTCATTACTCTGCACATTTATACTAGTGAGTATTTGCAATGCATTTTTGTTTGTCATATGATATATAGGATCATAAGAATTTTTCAGAAAAGTCAAATTTGTGTTGATTCTGAAACTTAATTCAATAAATGTGATTAATATGTAAAAAAAATATCTCAACATTTTCTGTTGACCTATAAAAAGGATAAGTCTGTTGTGAGAAAAATAACATTTATACTCATTTGTATTTCAGTTAGAAATGAAAAAAACTGAACCAACCAAAGTTTGACATTTTGGTGCTGATCCAATATTAAACAATTGCGAGTGCCATTATGCTTTTTGGTTGAATTTCAAAAGTCTTTTTACAAAAGATTAATTGAAATATTACAGAAATATACCTTAGATGATCCCTTACAAAGTTTATGTTTTTAGTGTGTATCCAAAATCAAAGATGGTAATTATAGTGGGGCATATCTTAACATATGACCTTATGGGAAAAACATACAAGCAGCTTCTTCTCTGAAACTGTTCCACACAATTTAACCAAATTATGCAAAAATGAATCTTTGATAGTTATCTTAATGCTTTGAGATTTTGAATTAAAGTCATTTCGTACCTTATCCAAATCGTGTGATTGCCATTTCGTACCATTGAAATGCCATATGTAAACAATTTCGTACCATTCGTAAAATTGAAATACTTTAATGTATAAAACTAAATAAGTTTTTCAACTACACTGAGTAAAAATTCATTAAAAATCTTTAAATTAATCTAACGAAGATATATTCAATATCATTAATTTTAAAACAAGTTATTTGTGTATAATTTAAATATTTTTTTTTAAATTTGGCAAGAAATTATTTTTCGACATGTAACAAAGTTCGTTTAAAGTAACCATTATTACAAATTTTCAGCATTCTGAATAGAAATAATACAATCTAATTAAAATTAAATCTTTCTCTTGCTCCCCCCTTTTTGCTATGGTCACAGCGACCATAGCAAAAAGGGGGGAGCAAGTGAAAGATTTAATTTTAATTAGATTGGAAATGATATAGTTGTTGTGTAAACAAAAAGGGTTTTATTATTTATTAATCAGATATGAAAGGAATAATGACTTTCACTGTTTTCTTTAGAAGCCATCCTTTTACTCATCATCTGCTGTGGTAAAAGGGGAACCCAAGCTACAATTGGTATGTAATGGGACCATTTGGAGTGTGTTTTTAATGAAACAATGCATCTAATTAACCAATAGAATGTATTAAAAAAACTTAACAAATAGTTAAATGTTTAAAACAGCTAATGAGATCTAATTAAAAAAGATCAAGTGGTATAAATAATATAGCTAACGGTGTCTTCAACCTATGCCAACATTTTAATAGTAATTGAGGATTCTCATTAACTCATACACTAATTTTCTGTGAGATTTACCTATAATTAATAGTTTAATTATTATCAAAACATCTATTGTATTCTGCATGTTGGCATTCCTTGAATGGAAATTTTTTAAATGTTGGCATAGGTTGAAGACACCGTTTATTGACCTCTTTAAAAAGCTATAATCCGAGAAAGTTCAAGATCAATAAAATCAGAACCGAATACGTCACCACTGGATGCTGATGTACCAATAACCAAATTTTATCATTTATTAATAGATTGATAATGACACCGAAGAAGGCCATCAGTTGGTCGAAAAATTTTGTAATATTTAATATATTTATTTTATAGTAGAAACATCTCTATATTTGTATCCTCTAGACTTATATGTTATTTTTTGGGAAGGTTGCGTAGCAAACTTTCCCCTTAAGCTTGCTAACGCTCAAATACATAGACACTACTACGACCGGCGTGTACAATAAACTTACGCTCGTAAAATATAGGTCATATTGGAGGAATCTATCTAGTACATGAATCAGTGCACCGCATTTATCTTGAATAACTTTACTATACATGATGTCTTTTCGTATTATGTCTCAATTACTGTATAACTGATAACTAATATAACGATTTAAACTAATATTCCATGTTCATCCGAGAGAGACAGACTCGTTACACTTTTTGGTTTAGGAAAGCAAAGCGACTCTCGATAGCTGTTCACTGAACCGACAAATGTAGTACTGACAGTAGCACCAGTGTATACTATTTGACGACGTTATTATGAAGTCATTTAATGATTATTTTGTGCGATCGTGTGGTCGTCGTTTTCAGACGGTTTTGCATGATAATTTTTTACGTGTTTAATTAAAATGAAAATCAACACAAAAATGGGTGCTTTGTCTATACAGATTTTGCACTGCTGCGCTATCTATAAAAATTTTTAAGTTTGGGAGAATGGCATGTAGAAGTTTCGTAAATAAAATACAAGTAGTTAAATTAAATATAACAATTTCTAACTAATAAAAACATATTGAAAAAGATTTTTTGGTGTTTGTGACATAAGAATAATAAATGGATTTTTTGACATCGGTGATCGAAATTGCTATTGTTATCTATGTAAACATGGCACTCACCATATCTCTACATTATTCCATATTAAAAGCTGACGCAATTTGTTTCCGGTCCTTTTGATTTCTGCTATAATTGGTAATTCATGCTGAACTGTTATTTGTTCTCGGTACACGAGTCAAAACGGGTCACCATCCATCGTAACAAGCCACGAGGTTGTTTGTTGACATCGCCAAAAAAACGTACAAATTTTACGTGTATGGTTGCCTCACGAAATTGCCGTCGTTTCAGACGATGTTGCATTTTTATGCTTTAAGTATCTAATTAAACGAAAGTCAAAACGATATATGTACTTTTCTTCGTTTTATGTGTTCCTTAAAACAAGGGAATATGTGATCAAAACAGTGTTTTTTGCAGAGCGACAAATAAAACTACTTAGCGCGTATCGTCGAGGTAGATCCAGAAAGGTGCAAATTGAAATCAGCAATTATTTGTTAACATTTCTTCAGCGTTTTGAAATGCTGTTTTTGTCTCGCCTGCGACGAAAGTCGCTGGAGGCGAGACATATGTATGGGAATCCGGCGGCGGCGATGGCGTCGTAAACACTTGACATCTTACTTCATATCTTTGTAAGCCCAAGCCCTAGGTCCATCAAATTTGGTCCAGAGGTAGCTTATGATGAGTACTTGCCAGTCAGTCACCTGTCACCTGACCTTGACCTCAATTTTTTTTTTGGGTTACGACAGTTCCTCTGTAACTACGCATGGTAGGATGACAATATTTGGTGTATAGGTTGCTGATGACTAGTACATGACTGTCTGGTAGGTGTTACCTGACCTTGACCTCAATTTCACGGTCCAGCGACTACGTTAAAGTTTTTGGGTTACGACAGTTCCTCTGTAACTATGCATTGTAGGATGACAATATTTGGTGTATAGGTTGCAGATGACTAGTACATGACTGTCTGGTAGGTGTCACCTGACCTTGACCTCAATTTCACGGTCCAGCGACTACGTTAAAGTTTTTGGGTTACGACAGTTCCTCTGTAACCACGCATGGTAGGATGACAATATTTGGTGTATAGGTTGCTGATGACTAGTACATGACTGTCTGGTAGGTGTCACCTGACCTTGACCTCAATTTCACGGTCCAGCGACTACGTTAAAGTTTTTGGGTTACGACAGTTCCTCTGTAACTATGCATGGTAGGATGACAATATTTGGTGTATAGGTTGCAGATGACTAGTACATGACTGTCTGGTAGGTGTCACCTGACCTTGACCTCAATTTCACGGTCCAGCGACTACGTTAAAGTTTTTGGGTTACGACAGTTCCTCTGTAACCACGCATGGTAGGATGACAATATTTGGTGTATAGGTTGCTGATGACTAGTACATGACTGTCTGGTAGGTGTCACCTGACCTTGACCTCAATTTCACGGTCCAGCGACTACGTTAAAGTTTTTGGGTTACGACAGTTCCTCTGTAACCACGCATGGTAGGATGACAATATTTGGTATATAGGTTGCTTATGACTAGTACATGACTGTCTGGTAGGTGTCACCTGACCTTGACCTCAATTTCACGGTCCAGTGACTACGTTAAAGTTTTTGGGTTACGGCAGTTACTCTGTTACCACGCTTGGTAGGATGACAATCTTTGGTATATAGGTTGCTGATGACTAGTACATGACTGTCTGGTAGGTTCCACCTGACCTGACCTCAATTTCACGGTCCAGCGTCTACATTAAAGTTTTTGGGTTACGACAGTTCCTCTGTAACTATGCATTGTAGGATGACAATATTTGGTGTATAGGTTGCAGATGACTAGTACATGACTGTCTGGTAGGTGTCACCTGACCTTGACCTCAATTTCACGGTCCAGCGACTACGTTAAAGTTTTTGGGTTACGACAGTTCCTCTGTAACCACGCATGGTAGGATGACAATATTTGGTGTATAGGTTGCTGATGACTAGTACATGACTGTCTGGTAGGTGTCACCTGACCTTGACCTCAATTTCACGGTCCAGCGACTACGTTAAAGTTTTTGGGTTACGACAGTTCCTCTGTAACTATGCATGGTAGGATGACAATATTTGGTGTATAGGTTGCAGATGACTAGTACATGACTGTCTGGTAGGTGTCACCTGACCTTGACCTCAATTTCACGGTCCAGCGACTACGTTAAAGTTTTTGGGTTACGACAGTTCCTCTGTAACCACGCATGGTAGGATGACAATATTTGGTGTATAGGTTGCTGATGACTAGTACATGACTGTCTGGTAGGTGTCACCTGACCTTGACCTCAATTTCACGGTCCAGCGACTACGTTAAAGTTTTTGGGTTACGACAGTTCCTCTGTAACCACGCATGGTAGGATGACAATATTTGGTATATAGGTTGCTTATGACTAGTACATGACTGTCTGGTAGGTGTCACCTGACCTTGACCTCAATTTCACGGTCCAGTGACTACGTTAAAGTTTTTGGGTTACGGCAGTTACTCTGTTACCACGCTTGGTAGGATGACAATCTTTGGTATATAGGTTGCTGATGACTAGTACATGACTGTCTGGTAGGTTCCACCTGACCTGACCTCAATTTCACGGTCCAGCGTCTACGTTAAAGTTTTTGGGTTACGACAGTTCCTCTATACCCGCACATGGTAGGATGACAATATTTGGTATATAGGTTTCTAATGACTAGTACATGACTGTCTGGTAGGTGTCACTTGACCTTGACCTCAATTTCACGGTCCAGCGACTACATTAAAGTTTTTGGGTTGTAAACGGCAGTTTCTCTGTAACTATGCATGGTAGGATGACAATATTTGGTATATAGGTTGCTGATGAATAGTACATGACTATCTATTAGTTTCTACCTGTCCTTGACCTCAATTTCACGGTCTAGCGACTACGTTAAAGTTTTTGGGTTACGGCTGTTCCCCTGTAACTATGCATGGTATTGTGACAATATTTCGTATACAGGCCGCTGCTGATATTTTATGCTATTTACATAATGCTTATGACGAAATTTATTTTCGTTACTGATGCGGAATGCAGGCGAGACGTTTTTCTGTGTCCACACTTGTTTTAATTTGATAGGGCTATTTTCCAAGTTAAATTTTGATTAGAGCGGGTGTAACTTGGAGCAAGCGATAATTGTCCATTTGAAACCCTTCGGGTCATGTCGTTTGGGGTTTAGGCTCGAATACCATAGATCGTCCCGAAAGCTGGATATCTTTTGTAAACTTCGCAAGACCCTTGTTGAAAACAAAAAGTGTCAGATTGCGTAGCAAAAGTCAAGAACATGTAAACAACAAGCATAGTATGGCATATGTACAGTGGAAATTTTTTTATTGGATTTTCGTAATAAAAAGTTACAATATCGCAATATTGAATATTATTTTTTTTAAATGCAAGCAGAAAAGCACTCCATGTGATTGTGTCTTTTAGGATAACCTATTAACACTAGTTAACTAGTTGACATGTATTCTGATTATAAAGATATATATGTTGCCTCATACAGTCCTAAAATTTTTCTTTGTTTGAATCGGGGAGGATTTATAAAAAATCGATTTACATGCGCTTTTGAATGTTACTGGGTCGATTTTGTTAGTGTGTGCGACTCGCTATAACAAAATCGACCTAGTATCATTCGAAAGCGCATGTAAATCGATGTGTACAGATCTCTGTGATTTAATGGTGTTTAATGCCACTCTCAGCAATTTTTCAACTATATTTGGGCGTCCTGTTTTTATTGGAGGAGGAAGCCAGATTGTAGGAGGCTTTTAATAATTGTCAATCAAAATTGAGGTTGAGCACACCCTGGCAGCAGTAAGATTATAACAAGTGCAGACAGGTATTTGATCAATAGTAGGTGAATACTACCTTATCCACTCGGCAACTGAAGTCCTTGACTATTACAGAAATAAATTATTTTATATTTGAATCTTTTAGAAGCTTATGCCATCACTTAAATTTATAGGGAGACATTTACGTATATGTACATGTATTTGATTCAAGTTATATGCCAACCATATAACATGTGCGATTTTTATTTCTGAAATGGGCAAACAGCAATTTTGTCTTATTTATTAATATATTTATAAAAGTTATGATAGAAACATCTTCAATTGTATCGTTACACTGAATGGATTTGATGCAATTTTGATGGACTCTGTCACATAGTGCCATTGTACACCTGATATTTTATATTGTGATTGGAATAATACATAGCAAACATGGACTTGCTATTCTTTAATGTACGGGATATATATCCCTTATCCACTTTATATCTCTTATCCACAACTACTTGCACCACTGAGTGGGATTTGATGAAACTTTTACAGAATCCTTTGTCATATGGTGGAATTGTGCACCTGATGTTTTACATTTTTAGCAAAGCGATTTTTGGAGTTTCCAACAGCAAAGCCCTGGACATTGCCATTCAAGACATTCAAGAGGAGCTGAGGTTTTCAATTATAAGGATTGCAAAGTTTGTTCTAGTCTTTTTTATATCTAATATGTTTCTGAATTTAACTGATTTATTTTACATGGGTTTGTTTTATTGCCTGTCAAACATGAGGCAAGAATCTCATTTCATACTTGCAAAGCAACCTTTCCTTCGGTGCAGTCTGCACTTTGATTTCTTTAGGCTGTATCGTCATGTTAGCGATCCGGTATATAGTATTTGTACTGGTTGGTAGCTTCCTTTAAACTTATATAATATATATAGATCCGCGGATATATTTTATTAATTAATTAATTATTTATTTATTTATTTGTAGAAACATCTCTCTATTTGTATCGTTGCATAATCCTCTAGACTTATATATTTCTTTTTGTTTTTGCTGCATTGTCATGTATCATCATGTTGGCGATCCGATACTTAGTAAGTGTACTGGTTGGTAGCTTCCTTTGTGACAACCATATAATATATCTATCCAGCGGATTTCTGAAACATCAGAAATACAGGGTAAATATCAAATTTTTATATATACGTCTACAAATTAAGCCCAAGCCCAACACTGTTAGAATTAGATTTTTAACACTGTCAAATTTGGTTTCCCTTCGGGGGGATTCGAACTGACACCGTTGTGACACTGTGGCACCAATTCGCGTGCACTATGTCCAGCGGTCTAGATCCCTCGGCCAAATCCGCTATATAAAAATATAGCTTCATTCGTAACCAATACGTATATTGTACAACCACCTTTTTCATCAAGATCAAACGTAGGCTGACACGTCTTTCTTCTAGTGTTTCTAGCTCAAGGTCTGTTCACACCCTTGTGATTGAACATGATTCTCGGCTTCTGTAATTCTTTTTGATGAAGCGGACCCCTCTATTTTGAATTGTCGCCAGTTTTTCTATATCCCCTTTTAGTTATGGGTTCTAGATGGTGGCTCCATATTCTATCACTGATCTTATGAGTGAGATGTATGCGGTCTTGCGGCATGATTCTGGAACATTTCTGAGGTTTCTCCGTAGAAATCCCAAGGTTGCATTAGATTTCTTGCATGTATTGTTGTCGTTCCATTTTATATCATTTGATATCTGGAAGCCTAGGTATCGATTATCCTGTACTTCTTGTAATATGTGGTCTTTGAGTGTTTAAAATCTTGGTGTTTTGTTGTTTATTGACAGGATGTAGCATTTTTTGCGTTAAATCTCATACCCCATGTGTCTGCCCATCTTTCTGGTTGTGGTCTTCTTCCTTTTTGATTGTCTTAGGGACAGACCATTTAACTTGAAGGGGGGTCTTGGTTTTTTGTTTTGGTCAGAAAAATTTTTTTCCACGCAGAGCCCGGACAAAATATTTATTTTTTGAAGGCGTCGCGACAGAATATTTTTTTTAGCAATCCTTCTTCAATTTTTTTCTTACCCTCTGCTTTCAAAACATTTTTTCATCAAAAATCATTTTCAGAATATTTTTTTTAGGAAAAAACCAACCCCCCCTGCAAGTTAAATGGTCGGTCTCTTACTGCCGATTTGACGCTGTCAGGCAGATCATTTATATGACACAAAAACATGATGGGTTCTAGTGCCTTGGGGGACGAGTCGACTGATGTTCTTGAGAGTTTTGGCCTTCTACTATTGTTCTCATGGTTCTAGTTGTTAGAGAGTTAGTAAGCCATGCGTGAATATTTCCTTTTATGCCATAATTGTCTAGTTTGTGGAGTCATTTTCTTATGTGGTACGGTATCGAAAGCTTTGGAAAAGTCTAGAATTGCTACATCAAGTTGGTGTCCATTATCATATTCTTTAAGGAAGTCATTTAGTGTTGTTAAGAGTTGAGTTTCGCAGGAGTATCCTGTTCTGAAGCCATGGTTGAGATTTGCGAGTATCTTATTTCTTTCTAGGTGTTTCATAATATGTCTGCATATGATGTGTTCAAGCAGTTTACAGGTCACTGATGTTAAAGAGACGGGTCGGTAGTTTTCTGGCAGGTGTTTGTCGCCATTTTTAAAGGAACTTGATATGTTTGCACTTCTCCAGTCTTCTGGTAGTTGGCCTGTATCCAGGAAGCTTTTCATGATGATTGTCAATATGGGTGCTAGTTGTTTTGCACAATCTTTCAGTATGCAATTTGGTATGTTGTCAGGTTCTGCCGCTTTTGATGGGTGTACTTTTGACAGGAGTTTTTCAAGTCGTTTTACATCTACTTTGATTGGTGTTATTTCAGTTCTTGCTTGCTTTTTGACTGATGGCATATCTGTGTTGGTTTCTTTAGTGAATACTGTTTTGAATTATTTGAGTATCAGTTCTGCTTTTTCCTTGCTTTCACATACTAGGTTTGTTCCTTTTTTTGGGTGGTGCTATGCCGCCAGAGTCTTGTTTAGATTTATATACTTCCAGAATGGTTTTGTGTCGTTATTGTTTAATCCTTCCATTATGTTGTTGTTTATGTATTCCCATTCTGATCTTCATAGCTTTCGCTTGCATTCTTTTTGGAAGCTCTTTTAGTTTGCCCATTTGTTGGTTTTGTGTGCTTGTCTATATAGTCTTTTTTTCTTCTTCAACATCTTCCTCTCTTTTCTCTTATTCCAAGGCATGGTGTTTCTTGATTTTATTTCTTTGTTGGGTATGTATTTGTCCATTGATACAAATAGGTGTTTTTTGTATGTGTCCCAACGTTCTTGTACTCCTGCTCCTTGTTGCTTATTTTCGAGTATGTCCTAAAGTTCAGTAAGGTTCTTTCCTATATAATTCCAGGCTTTGCTGTAGATGTATCGTTTTCTCGGTGCTGTTGTATGGTATTGTACTTTTGTTTCCATGTCTGTTATTACTTTGTCATGGTCTGATATTCCTGGTACATTAATTGATGATTTTATAGCAGTTGGGTTAGTGACAAAGACTAAATCTAGTAAGTTCCCTTCTCTGTTTGGTAGTTTGTGTACTAGGTTGTTGGCTTCCATGATGTCCAGTAGTTCTTGTTGTATTTCTCTGTCTGGTCCGTTTGCTGTATGAAGTTCCCAGTTGATGTTCGGACAGTTGAAATCGCCAGTGAGGATGATGTTCTTTTTACCATTTGGTCCAATGATTTTTTTATTTCTTCTAAGTGTTTTTTCTCTCTGCGTGGCATGTTGTATGTACCAATTAGTAGATCTCTCCATCTGCGATGTATTAGAGTTGTTCGACAGATGTTATTGATTTATGGACTAGGATGAAGACTCCACCTCCAATTGCTCCTCTATCATTTCTATATACGTTGTATTGAGGTGGGAATATTTCACTTGATAATATGGCATCTTTGCCAGGGGTTTTCCCGAGTTTTATTCCTTTTAGCCATGATTCTGTGGCGCATATTACATCTGGTTTGAGATAGTGCAATGCTGTTTCAAATTCTTGGTGTTTATCTCTGATGCCGCGGCAGTTGACTGTAATTATACGTAGGTTTGTCTTTGTTGGAATATCATATGGTTTTTTGCTTATGTTTGAGCTTGTGTGGGATGTTGCCTTGGTTGTGTTGGCATAGTTCTTTGGACTGCTGGCTTTCAGTGGGCTAAAGCTTGATATCTTTGACAAAAAATCAGCTGTAAAATTTTCAGCACCTGAGCTGTAAGTAAAATATCCCTAGACTTCCTAATTTCTTTTGCAAGTTTATCCATAGACAGTGAAGCCATGCCACCCATATTGGATGAGGGAACATTTACCAGCTACCTTAAAACAAGTTTCTTGTCAATTATACGCCGAAATTCAGCTGCAGACCTACAGGATCTTGATACAAAGAAGCTACGTTCACAAGAAAATCCATGACCGACAAAGTTATGGAAGTATTTAGTAGCCATTATTAGCCCCAAAAAATTGGGGAAACTGTCAAACTTAATAGAAACACAGGTCAAGCAATCCATTGATAGCCATATCAAACCACTTTAAGATACTGTTAAGGGGCATGAAAAGTCAATTGAAAGTTAAGAAAAACCAATCAAGCTAAAATGATGCAGAAGCAGGAGTCAGAAATTGACCAATATCACAGACGTGTGTGTTTGAACTAGAAATAAGATTGGAGAATCAAGAACAGTTTTCAAGACGCACTAGTCTTAGGTTCCACAATATTAAAGTTCAACTAAAACAACCAGGGTAAAATTGCTCATCCCGTTAATACGGACCAGCTTGTTTTGGACATATGCAACACAAAACTAGGTCTTAATCTTAAAATGGATGAAATAAGCCGATCACGTTATTTTGCTTCCGTTTGTCTTGATGGAAGCTGCAAAAAGTGATTGACAGGTGTTGGTCCAACAATTACTTTGTTTTAAAATTCATGTTTGTGGTATAAAGACCCCAATTGTCTTTTAGATTATATTTGTTCATATTTATGTACATTGAATTTGGTATACATTGAACAAAACGGTTTATTCCACTTCTGCCCACTTTTTAAATTTTATATTCTTGTTCTGCCCACTAGTCTTGTGTAAACTTAATTGGTGTGATTGTTGTTTTAATGTGTATAGTTTGTTTCATAAATAGCATAAGTAGTAAATAAATAATTAATTAGTAAATAAATCAGGTAAATATGATAACTGCTCAGGATAAAAGGAAAACTTACTAACTTCTGAACAGTGTCAAAGCTGTAAAGCAGTCTTAAAAGCAGGAAAACTCTGAGGTCAAATCAGTTATACCCATACCCAGTTTATACAAGGAAGAGACTCCAACTGGACCGACCAAACCAGACGCACCATCCAGTCACTACCCAACTTCTACAAATGCAAAACCCAACTCTTCAACGCCAGACGTACTGGTGACGTGTTCCTACTGTTTAACGACAATGAGAACCCAAACTCACGGATCATCACCTTTGCAACTTCACAGAACTTCAAGCAGATCTACACTATACACGCCATGATATTAGGTAACATGTTTCCTTTTGTATATGCTCTACGTCCAGGTAAAGGCCAAGACGTATACACAAGACTACTGATCAAACTCAAAGACACCATGCAACAGCTTCAACTCAACTTCTGACCAAACATCATCTTCATGGACTTCGAGACAGCGGCATACAACGCGACACGCACAGTATTCCCCTGGGTCACCATTAAGGGCTGCTTCTTCCACTACACACAGGCCGTATGGAGGAAAACCCAACACTCTGGGCTTCAACTCTCTTACCAGAACAACGAAAACATAAGACAACTGGTTTGGCGTGCAGCAGTCCTCCCACTTGTACCAACAGACAGTTGATGATGTATGGTTTAATGACCTCACTGACTTGGAAGACATCGACACACCACCCGGTACCATACAGTTTACCGACTACGTAACAACGCAGTGGATAGGAGGAAGAGGTAAAGAATAAAGTACAGAATGCCCACCCAAACATCTTTACCATCATCAGAGTTTTCAAGGAGATACAGGCAGCAAACGAGATTACCCTCACACAGATCGACGCCGGACAAACTACACGACCAAAAGCAAAGAAATACAGAACCATCGATAGCAGACTAACCCAGCTTAAACAACGACTTGCAGATGGCAGCATAGATGTGATACAATACTCGGATGCAGCTTTACATCTACTTCACCTGGAATAACTTTTAAAATTAATTTTTTGTAAATTTGTTATATAATGAGGTTCACTGTAATAAATGCTTTTTACAAGATATATAAAAATATAAATATGTTTTATATTAAAGAACCTTAAGAATGTATAATTATTTATTGTTATTTAAAAACCTATTAAAACTCAAAACTCAAAAGTTGCATACTATTATCTAATGATGTTCTCTGTAATAAATGCTTTTTACAAGATATATAAAAGATAAATAATGACACATATATATGTTTAATATTTATTTATAATAAATTTCTGACTAATAAAACAAAACAAAAACATTACATTGGAAATTTGAAAAAGACTATAATTTTAAATCCTTTGTTCTCTAATTAGATCTAATTAATACAATTTCTGTTCTGCCCCACTTACTTTTTTGCCTGTATTTTCAAAAAGTGGGCAGAACAAGAACACACCGAACAAAACTGCCTTGATGTATAATCATACCATTGTTGTATTAATAGGATTTTTTAACATTACCTGGACAGGTAAAACTTGTCAGTCAAAATTTACCAATGAGAAGATATCAATACTCTTTAAATGTCAAGACATGATTCCTGTCAATGTTTTCTGAGGAAATCCTCCTTTTTATATACCTTTTTCTGTTGTAAAGTCAGGCCATAAATGCAAATGTAATATAACCTTTAAGTTATCTTAATATAACACCTGGTATGTTACAATCAGATTCGCCCCTTTGTGTCTGTAATATGTACATAGAACACAGTTATTAATATTATTGTATTGCTATAGATTGAGCCATACTACTTTGATGGAAATGGTGAGAATTACTTTAAATGCTCCCCCTTTTTAAGTATCACTTGAAAGCCACCAGTTAGTACATTAGTATTAGTATTTTTTGGTGACAGGTTAAAGTGAACATGTAAAAACATTTTTGCAAAATATTTCTGAACCTGCAACATGATTCGCTATATGTATGTATATGTGTTTTATTTATGTAACTTGTGTATATAATAATAATTAGTAGTAGTATAACTATCATTCCTTTTATTGTTATTATCATTATTGTTTTATTTGTTTTTCGTTTTTTTTTAGTTTTATTATTATTATTCCTGTTGGTGTAAATCACTTAGTATATAGCTTTTGGTTATCATCCGTTCATATTTTTGCTCTTCATCCTCCGAACACTGTAACTAATATATACAAAAATGTACATACTTATATGTGTATATTTATTAATAATACTTAATTCACATTTTCTTCCAAAACCTTAAAATGTCACACTTTGCATTCGGGTTATTTTACCTCTCGTTTCTCGCTTCTGTTCTGTTTTCCTGTAAGCAATGATATTACCTTTATATTCAAGATTTTAAGCTATTTCAAAATTAACTTTATTTTTGTTTGTGTATGTAGATACTTTGAAACTGTCTTCAATTCAGCTGTCTCTATCCACTATTTTTTACCGATTCCATACCCTGTCTCATCAAACCATTTTTGTGTAGATTTTATTTCTCCTCCCTTTTTTCTCCTCAAATGATGATTTGTGTAATTCTACTTTGTTTCGTGTTAGGCTGCCCATTGAATACCATTATTTTAAAGAAACCCAATGCACTAAAAAATACAGGGCAGCCATCGGTCTATTTCATTTACGTATACACTGCACCCACAGGCTCGTCAAAGTCAATTATCATGTAAGTTCATACAAAGATAAACAAGAAAACCTTTGATTTATTCTGCATTCTGCACGCGCTTGTGAAAAAGATTTAATAATAATTTTACGGGACGAAGTTAAAGGATGTTTATATCAATGTTACAGCGGCTATTTTCATACTCTTTGCAGTTATAATATATCATGTTGTAATGCGTCAAAGCTTTAAGTCAATATTTTGTTCAAGTCATACATGAACAGTCATTAAATAAGCCCGTAGAGAATTCGAATGCAAAACCGCCTGAAACGACGACCACACGATCGCACAAAAAAGTCATTAAATCACTTCATAATAACGTCGTCAAATATTATACACCGGTGCCACTGTCAGTTCTACATGCGTCGGAGTGCGCGATTTCAGTGAACAGCTATCGCGCCAAATATCGCGTTGCTTTCCAAAAACCAAAAAGTGGAATAAGTTGGACCCTTGACAGTTTTCTTGTGTGTAAGACTATAAATATCAGAAACAATAGCTGTGTTTTTAAATCTAAATAACACAATGTTTGAACCTCTAACAGCTTACGTTCATTAAAACTACAAATCTATTTTCTTTGAATAATATCAAGAGCAAAATTCAAGTTTTCTTGTTTGAAATGTTGATATTTCACATAATTATTCAACTTCCTCAAATTTATAACTGGTCTCAGAGAGCCGTCTCTTTTTGGAACTACAAAGATTGTAGAGATAAATTGACAAGATATAGGTTTAACACCCTTTTTAAGCAAGTTATCAACTTCTAGATCAACTAATTTTGCCTTATCTTCCGAAAACATAATCTCATGATAAGATGAGTATTCTGGAGGGTCTTGATCAGACTCTATTTTATAACCATTTTTTACCAAATCTAAAATCCATTGATCTGAGGTAATCTTTTCCAATTCAAGGAAAACTAATTTTCTCACCTAAGTGACATCATTTACCTTCGTCTGTTTGACTGATATGAATGGCCTCTTTGAGACTGTTGTTGAGGCGATTTTGATAACCTCGTCTTTTGTAGTTGGACTGGGGTTGATAAGAGCTGTTGTAGTTTGTAGTTTAAAGTTTTGTTGTATGAATACTTAGAAAATTTTGGATTACCCAATGGACATTTCAATTGGTCACCTAATTCCTTCACCCGTTTCATACAATCATCTCCAAAGAGTAGCTTAGTAACAGGAAATTCGGATGTACAAATAGGTGTATATCTATTGTGAAGATATTGCTTAAGATTGTATCTCCTTCTGTGTGACAACTTAAGGAAACTATTGCCAATAAAGCTTGTACTGTCCGCTTATATTCTTATTCGCCAAGCTCAAACGAATATAAATTATTTATTAAATAAAACTCAACACATGTATAGGATTAAGTATGCCATCTGGTGTAGCAGCTTTTATTTTATACATTTTCACAATAACGCAAAACAACAATGTCTTTCATAAACACTATACACCATTAGCATCAATGACATTACAAAAACACCAGTAATTATCTACAAAAGAAAATTTAATCGAATTAAATATATATACAATCATAAGTAGGGGGGGGGGGCCTCGGTGGCCGAGTGGTCAAGGTAGTTCGTCTACTATTGATCACGTGGTCTGTCAACATTGAGATTGCGAGTTCGATTCTCACTGCAGGCAGGGTGTACTCGACTCCAATCTTAATTGACAAGGATTGCCAGTTTTCCTACCGCAGGTCGGGGGTTTTCTCCGGGTACTCCGGCTTCCTCCCCCAATAAAAACTGGACACCATGATATAGCTGAAAAATTGCTGAAAGTGGCGTTAAACAACATCAAACAAACAAAACAATCATAATGGGTGGGTGGGCGGGTATCTCAAACATAAAAGCTGCTAAACCGGTAGAATGGCAAACTTCGAATAAATATGCAACTCATCTTTACCCGTATAAATACGACTCGTCCGCCAAAAAGTGCATGAAATGTACGAGACTACTCATCTACCCGTAAACAAAATCACGTTACTGTATTTAAACCAATAAGAATCAATATGCAAATAATGTATAAATATACAAACAACCCAACTGAATCCACGTGTTTTTATTTGTAAACAAAAACACTTGCTACCTGTGTACATGCTTTCAGCTAACTTGAATACATATATTTATATTCTTATTCACCAAGCTCTAATGAATATAAATTATTGATTAAATAAAACTCAACACATGTATAGGATTAAGTATGCCATCTGGTGTAGCAGCTTTTTGAACGACAAAGAAAGCCAAAGCAGGATTGAATAATTAACTAAATTCCTAAATGTTGCGACACTGACAATTTGTGAGAAAGATTTTCTTTTACATAACCATCTTTGGCCGTGTCTGATGCCCGTCGTCCGTGTTTTTTTTCATAATCTATCATTAGTACCTGCATTCGCAGCGGCAGTGGCTCCGCCAGACCTTTAACTATGAAGGCCGAATTTATTTTTGTCCAAACCAACAGATTCTAATATTTGAAGCAGTATTTCTCTTGCTCTAGTATAAGATAAATGTTTGACACCTATAAGTTTGTACATATTTAATTTCTTACAATATGTTAGACTTCTAAAAATGAAATCCGAAGGATCAGTAACATTGGCTAATCTAAGATACTTTTCAAGCATACTGACAGGACAAGTTTGCTTGTAAGTCCTTGAAATAAGAACAGTATTCCCTTATAGAAATTTATCTGTTTTACTTTTTTCTATAAACAAAGAAGCATGCGTATCAAAAAATTGAATATCAGATTTTCTCAAATTTACAAGTTCCGAAGAACGTAAAAATCCTGCATAACTAATAAGGCACATACAACATGTTCTTATATCGTACAAAGAGGAACTGTCTATGCCAAACTTGAATAAAATTTTTGGGAAGGTTGCGTAGCAAACTTTCCCCTTGCTAAC
The DNA here is from genome assembly GCA_944474755.1 of Limnoperna fortunei. NCBI lineage: Eukaryota > Metazoa > Mollusca > Bivalvia > Mytilida > Modiolidae > Limnoperna > Limnoperna fortunei. The sequence goes on along the minus strand of OX104114.1, from coordinate 49,006,970 downwards.
ACTCAGATACATAGAAACTACTGCGACCGGCGTGTAATAAAAACTTACGGTCGTAAAATATAGGTCATATTGGAGGAATCTATCAATTACATGCATCGGCGCACCACATTTATCTTGAACAACTTTACTATACATGTCCTTTCGTATTATGTCTAATTTACTGTATAACTGATAACTAATATTACGATTTAAACTAATATTCTTTGTTCATCCGCGAGATACAGACTCGTTACACTTTTTAGTTTTGGAAATCAACGCGATATTTGGCAATCCTCGCGATAGCTGTTCATTGAACCGACAAATGTAGTACTGACAGTGGCACCAGTCTAATAATATTTGACGACGTTTTTATGATTTAACGATTATTTTGTACGATCGTGTGGTCGTCGTTTCATACGGTTTTGTATTTTATTTTTTACGTGTTTAATTAAATTAAAATCAACACAAAAGTGTGTGCTTTGTCGATGTACGGATTTGGAGAGCGGCGCCATCTATAAAAATTTGTATGGTTAGGAGAATGGCATGTAGAAGTTTCGTAAATAAAATACAAGTAGTTAAATTAAATATAACAATTTCTAACTAATAGAAATATATTGAAAAGGATATTTTGGTGTTTGTGACACGAGAATAGTAAATGGATTATTCGAAAAGGTAATCAATTCCACTCACCATGTCGCTACATTATTCAATAGTAAATGCTGACACAATTTGTTTCCGGTCCTTTTGATTAATTTTTATAATTGGTAATGCTGAACCATTAATATTTCTCGTTGCACGAGTCGAAATTGGTCACTACCTATCGTAACAAGCAAAAAAATGTACCGATTTTCCGTGTATGTTTACCTCACGAAATTGCCGTCGTTTCAGACGATGTTGCATTTTTATGCTTTTAAAGTATCCAATTAAACGAAAGTCAAAACGATATATTTTTCTTCATTTTATGTGTTCCTTAAAACAATGAAGATGTGATCAAGTCAGTGTGTTTTAGCAGAAGATTTTTGAGTGACAAATAAAACCTCTTAGCGCGTATGTTCGATCTTATGTTCCTTATGTAGATCCAAAAAGGTGCAAATTGAAATCAGCAATTATTTGTTCAGCGTTTTGAAATGCTATTTTTTAATTTGATAGGGCGATTTACCCATATAAATTTTGACCAAAATTAGAACAGGTGTAACTTGGAGCAAGCGAATATTTTCCATTTGAAAACCTTGGGGTAATGTCGTTTGCGGTCTAGGCGCGAATACCATAGAACGTCACGAAAGCAGGCGATCTCTTGTAAACATCTTAAGACACTTGTTGATTGCGTAGCAAAAGTAAAGTTCATGTAAACAACAAGCATACTATGGAATGTGTATAGAGGGAATTTTTTTTATTGGATTTTTGTAAATAAAAAGTTACAATATCGCATATTGAATATCAATTTTAAAAAATGCAAGCAGAAAAGCATTCCTGACCATGTGATTGTGTCTTTTAATATAAGCTATTAACACATTGTTTAAATTTTAAACAAACTAGTTGACATGCATTCTGATTAAAAAGATATATGTTGCCTCGTACAGTCTTACCATTCTTTTTTGGTTAACTCCGGCTGATTTATAAAAATTGATTTACACGCTCTTTTGAATAATACTGGGTCGATCTTGTTATAGTGTGTGGGACTCGATATAACAAAATCGACCCAGTATAATTCGAAAGCACATGTAAATCGATTTGCAAAGGTCCCTGTTTTGTAATTGTTTAATGGCACTTTCAGCAATTTTTCAACTATATTTGGGGGTCCTGTTTTTATTGGAGGAGAAAGCCAGATTGTAGGAGTCTTTTAATAATTGTCAATCAAGATTGAAGTTGAGCACACCCTGGCAGCAGTAAGATTCAAACAAGTGCTGACAGGCATTCGATCAAAAGTAGATAAATACTACCTTAACAACTCGGCAACTGAAGCCCTTGAGTATTACAGAAATAAATTATTTTAGTTTTTCATATTTTAGAAGCTTATGTCATCACTTACATTTTATAGCGAGACATTTACATATATGTACATGTATTTGATGCAAGTTATATTCCAACCATATAACAGATGCGATTTTTATGTCTGAAATGGGCAGCAGCAATTTTGTCTTATTTATTAATATATTTATAAAAGTTATGATAGAATCATCTTCTATTGTATCGTTGCACTGAATGGATTTTGATGCCATATTGATGGACTCTTTGTCACATAGTGCTATTGTACACCTGATATTTTATATTTTGACTGGAATGATATTTATGATTTCCCATAGCAAACATTGATTTACCATTCTTGGATGTAGGGGATACCTATCTCTTATCCACAACTACTTGCCCCACTGAGTGGAATTTGATGAAACTTTTGCAGCATCCTTTGTCATATGGTGGAATTGTGCACCTGATATTTACAAATTGAGCAAAACGATTTTTGGAGTTTCCTACAGCAAAGCCCTAAACATTGCCATTCAAGACATAGGGGAGCTGGGGCTATCAATTATAAGGATTGTAAAGTTTTTCTAGTCTTTTTAATTTATATCTAATATGTTTCTAAATTTACCTGATTTATTTTAACTATAGGTACACAGTTTTTATTATCAGTATGCCAAATAATTCTTTCATTTTTAAGATGAATTTAAATGACCTAAGAGCTAATAAAATAGCTTTAAGTTCCCTCAAAGTAGAACTCATTAAAATCTCATGATCATTCCACATGTGGTGAAAGATATGATCATTAATGTCTACAATAAAAGCCCCAGCAGCAATGTTACTAGCATCAGAATAAACTAGCGTTTTGGGCACAGAATAAGACTCCAAAGACTTTGAACTAACAGTTTTTAAATTCTTAAACCAAAAATCTAGTTCTACTGGAACAACGGCAAAACAATCCAGCTTTAAGAAACTGTCCCGTTTTGATCTTTGGTCAATAGCATGATACAAATAACGGGACATTAAACAAGTAAGATCACCGATGACGGGTAACATTGACATGATTTTACATGTGACCTGTGCTAATTGGAGTGCTGTAAAGAAAGGGGATATTTTCAAAATGTTATCTAACGATTTTAAAGTGTCGTTAATCCTTCTGTCAGTTATACTTATAGAAACATCAACTGAATTCCACACCAATCCTAACCATTCTAACTTTGAACTGGTTTAACAAGTGTGGACACAGAAAAACATCTCGCCTGAATTCCGCATCAGTAACGAAAATAAATTTCGTCATAAGCATTACGTAAATAGCATTAATTATGAGCAGCGGCCTGTATACCAATTATTGTCACCATACTATGCATAGTTACAGAGTAACTGTCCTAATACAAAAACCTTAACGAAGTCGCTGAACCGTTAAATTGAGGTCAAGGTCAGCAACATATTTACCAAATATTGTCATCCTACCATGCTTGGTTACAGGGGAACAGCAGTAACCTAAAAACTTTAACGTAGTCACTGGACCGTGAAATTGAGGTCAAGGTCAAATGGCACCTACCAGACAGTCATGTACTATTCATCAGCAACCTATACACCAAATATTGTCATCCTACCATGTGTAGTTACAGAGGAACTGTCATAACCCAAAAACTACAAGCGTGGTCGCTGACCAGTGAAATTGAGGTCAAGGTCAGGTCACACCTACCAGACAGTCATGTACTAGTCATCAGCAACCTATACACCAAATATTGTCATCCTACCATGTGTAGTTACAGAGGAACTGTCATAACCCAAAAACTTTAACGTAGTCGCTGGACCGTGAAATTGAGGTCAAGGTCAGGTTACACCTACCAGACAGTCATGTACTAGTCATCAACAACCTATAC